>OZ001259.1:30580459-30902959 GCA_963924015.1 Macrophya annulata | reverse complement strand
ATTTTGGATCAAGTCTAGTTTGATTCTACTCATGACTTTGAATAAGAACAAAATGAAAACTTCTCACCGAATTATAATAACTGTCACAACGAGCATCTTCACACAGCGTTCCTGCCGCGAGGATAGTCTCAATTTGTGATGGTAGATATTGTGTTTGTAGATCCATCCCACTTCTGATGTCGGGGCGGCGGATATAATCAGGATTATTTAATTAAAGAACTCAATCAAGGACAACAATATTTTATTTATCAATCTTTGTCAATCACACTAGTTCTTCATCGAAACATAAATCAACAACTTCATCTTCTGTTTTTAAAACTCTTCTGTTAATCATCTCTGCCGATCTGATAACCACTCTCCGATTATATATATATATATATATATATATATATATATATATATATATATATATATATATATATATATATATATATATATATATATATATATATATATATACATATATTAAATCCATGTAACATCAATTTCACTGCCACAAAAAATATAAACTTGATAATTTTACCATCAGAGAATTCAGGTTGCGAAAAATCGGAAACCTTCAAAAGAAAAATATCTACAAGAGAATGTAACCTAGCTTGATTCGATAGAGGTATCTTAGTTTGTAGCTATACAGAGGAGTTAGTGCAAGAGGAGGCTTCTGCAGTGAAATTCTATGAGCTTGGCTAGAAAAGAATCAGCTGAGGTAGTTTCTTGTATTCCATTTCCACAGAATGTTTGTTACATACGATAAAATTTGATTGCAGGAAATTAGACAATTTTGTTATTCATATACCGTAGATAGCAACGAATATTTCACCACAGCCTTTCTGTGGTATTGTATATGATTCGAAACATCAAACTAATTTTAATTTTTCACATGCAACTTCTCCTTTGTTCAATACACAAATACAGCTTGTATTTGGAATAGAATTATAATAAATGAAAAAAGGCTTTCCCCGTAGCAGTATTAAAACATACGCAATCGTACCCTCAAATACAGGAATGAGATTTGGGAGTTTTCACTCTTCTAGCGTATTCCGCACAAACGCGTCCATTATCGCGTACATACATAGAAATATAACCTACACAGAACATAGAACGTCCATTCCTCAAATTAATTTCGAAATAGAATCACATTGTCAAGTACAATAATTATCATATTCATAGCATTTTACATCATAACTATCGTTTCTCAATTATAGAGCTAGCTCGGAATCCAAAATCTTATCGACGCATGGCGCGAAATAGGTTAAGTCATAATGAATTAAGTAAAATAACCCGAACAGTAAATACTATGTAATAATTACAATCATGCAGGTTAGTTGCGGGCTAATATTTATACGAATATGAAAACACAGCTCGCATAAATGTGTTATTCATTAGATTAACCAAAGATAAAAGATAGTACTTACGCCGTAATCGGGTCGCGACTCTTCTACTGCAGTGCACACTTTCACTGGAGTTTCCGTTTTCGATTTCCGAGTGCTGCAGTATGCTACGTACGTGGTGTATGAATACGTATAGGCAGATTAGCCATACTCGTATAGTCGCAGCTAGCATATAGCTAAACGGCTAGCTTAATTATATTGTATTTTCATCTCAAGAAGATGTTTTCGTGGGGATCATGAAATTTATGATTGTGAAATTGGCAATACCACAGTAAGTAATCTGAGCTACTGAGAAAACGGAGTAGGAGCAGTGCTAAAACAATATCAAAAAGACAAATCACTAAAACCGGTATTTTATTTCTCGCGAAAACTAACAGACAACCAGAAAAGAAAAAAAGCAATTTATCTGGAGAGTCTCGCGATAAAGGAGGCTATCCTATACTGGCAATACCATCTAATAGACCAGAAATTCATCGTATACACGGATCATAAACCGTTAGAGCATTTCAATATCAAAAATTGTCAAGACCCGGAACTAAGAGAAATATTAAATTACATTTCACAGTATAATCTGGAGATCTTCTATGATCCAGGAAAGAACAACTTAGAAGCAGACTGCTTATCGCGAAACCCGGTATTAAAAGAAAATACAAATACCGAAGAGCTCTCGGCAATAAAAACAGTCAATTACGTCACGACATCCGAAATAAAACAAAATCAAAAATTGTTAACCTTAGATAACAAACATGATCTAATAAACGACATTATATACAAAAAATTAAACAACACAAAAAAAATCTGGATTACCGAACAATTCGGGACAGAGTTAATAAACAGAGCACATGAAAAACACGGGCACATCGGAATCAAACAATTAACCTTAACAATAGCACAAAAATTCTATTTTAAAAACATGCACAAGCACATCAAATTAACTTGCCGTTCTTGCGAGACGTGTGTGAAAAATAAATCTCGAATTCCAAACTGTAAAGCTCCCCTATCGCAATTAGGACCGGCAGAACGTCCTTTTCAAATCGTATCTTTAGATACGATAGGCGGTTTTGCGAACAATAAAAGCCCAAAGAAATACCTACATTTAGTAATAGACCATTGTACAAGATTTGCGTTTATAGCCACGTCGAAAACACAAACGGCTAAAGATTTTATAAACCTTATCGATAACATACAAAAGAAAAAAAAAGAAGATAAAATTGAAATGTTGTTAACAGACCAGTACGCAGGCATCAATTCAAAAGAATTTAAACAATATTTAAAATCAAAAAATATAAAACTGGTCTTTACAGCCGTAAATTGTGCGTTTTCGAATGGGCTAAACGAAAGATCAAATCAAACGCTTGTACATAGATTAAGATGTAAAATATATAATAATAAAAATCGACCTTGGTCAGTACTGGCGCAAGAATGCGTAGATGAGTACAACAAAACAATACATAGTTCGACAGGCTTCACGCCAAAATATTTGTTAACGGGAGAAGATAACTTCATGTTACCAAAAGAACTAAGTAAAGATAATGCAACTAATCTAGCCGAAAACAGAAAACTGGCTTTAGAAAAATCACAAAAAACACATAATTAGAACAAATTGTACTACGATGAAAAAAGTGTAAAAACTGCGTACAATGAAGGAGACCTGGTATACATTCATAATGGAAACAAACTGAATAGAAATAAGTTAGATCCAATTAGATTAGGCCCGTATAGAATTAAAAGAAAAATTAGTAATGTGATCCTTGAAATAGACAGAGGAATACGCAGAAATGAATTAAATTGGTTTCACGCTAGTAAGCTGGTCCCCTTTCTTCCAAGTTGCGCTGCGGTGCATCACTCCCCGGAGGGGGGATGTAAGTTTAAGTACGTTTAAACTTAGCGCGCACGCCGAGTCGCAGGACGACAGCGCCAGACACAGGCGTTGGCGTGCACGTCTCTCTTGTGGAAACTAGAACGATACCTCAGACGACTGCGGAGCTATGCTGCGACATAGTCACGTGTAAAATTAAATATATTAATAAATATAAAAACCCGACAATTGTGTTGATTCAGGTACTTATGCACTGTATTCTATATATTATATTTTATTGTGGTACCTTCACAACACAACTTGTGTACATTACATTTTCATTACAATTACAGAATTACTTCTGCAACAACACGTGTCCGACGTTATTCATAACCTCTCCATACAGCTCCTTGCATCTAAGTTTCTGATTCCGAAACCTACATGTGTAACAGGGTCATTATTATGAACTCTCCTCTACGTGCATCTGTGTTAACACCAGACCAAGTTGCTGTACGATAACATTTTGCTAAAACTTCAAAGATATCAACCAACTGAAGATGATCTGAGATATCAGAACACTTAAAACCTCCTACAGAAGATGACGATTTGCCAGTAGTGTAAAAATTTTGGATGCAATTAAACTTCCTGACCACTAGAGCGTGTCGACCACATATATCTAGTATATTGCAGACTTTACACAAAGATCCATCTTTCAGCATAACAGTATCGTCTCGATTATCGATGCTAAAAAAATTTTTACTTGTTCTTAACCTATTGAATTGCCTGACGCCTGGGTCACAATCTACTGGTAGGGGTCCAGAGGCGTGCATTCCTAATAACTTGGGTTTGTCACTATATGATAGTTTTTTCGATGTTATATCACAATCGCGTTCTATTAGACGACCAGCAAACTGTTGAAGCGGAAGATGTTGGTTCCTTACATACTTTCGAAAGATGGGCATATTATTCTCGAATGGATACGCTGAGATTGAATCTATAGCACCGAATTTTTTGACATCATCGACAACATGCAAAAGACCATGTACATTAAAGCTCAAAAATGCAGGACCGTATAAATTTTCAGAAGATGAGACAAATAATTTTAATGCATGTTCTGCAAACAACAGATCTTCGTGTGAGGCAAATGGAGTTGATAGAATACGATGAGCTATATGAAGTAGTAAAAAGTGTAGATAGAAGTCTGTGGCCAACACGCCATACAGTACTACAGGACCGGTGTATAAAATGAACTGACGAAACTCTGTGGCTTTATATTTTTTGTACTCTGAAATCGGCCGAGGTCGGCGTGAAAACTCTCGAGGACAAGATTTCCCAATATCTTGCAATCTCAGGGATATTATATTAATCTGTCTAGCTGACCACTTAGCAGCTCGAGAGAACTTGCCGTCAACTCCCCCTTCGAAAATTTTCTTCATTACACCCAAGTGACCTAGATGCATAATATCATATGGGACCATTGTCACCCTACCTATTCCAAGACTTGTCAAAGGGCTACCTCCGGCCTTATGATGATCCTCATCAATTTCTTGCTCATACTCTATTTCCGTTCGCAGCTGGTGTTCAGTGCCTCGAAATATCATTGTTCTATTCTCAAATCTTGTTCCTACAACCATGCATTTGGAGCATGGTTTTGAAGACATGTCACCCTTGTGATTCAATATAAATGCGCTAGCAGGAGCATCGGCTATAAAGCTTCTAAATCTGACTCCTATCAATCGATTTTGGAATTTGATACCCCCCTTTGCAAAAATATCTGTGACCTCATCAGTTAACATCTTAAAAAAGCTGTTTGCATCTTTTGGCTTGCTTTTTCCTCTATAGACACCTACGATTAATACGTTGTTAGAAATATTCACAATTCTAAATTGAATCGGGGAATACTGAGTAGAACCATCTTTTACTGCAGCTACTCCGTCAGTACTGATATCTATTTCTAGGATTTCAGGAATAGGTGAAGTTTGTTTCGACAGTTCTTTCAAGATTCCGGCAACAAATCCTAAATGCCAACATTTTCCAGGTTCGACATCTATTAATTCAACACGTTTGTTGGAAGTCCCGATCAATATTCTTGAGTCCTTTGGTAAAAAAGTTAAACAACTGTGGGATCTAACCACTTCAAGTATTGAATTTCCTTGAACATTATTAATGTTGTTCTTAATGAAACAATCAGCTAATTTTAATTTAAAGCAATCACGTGGCTGGTTGATAGTTTGCTCATCAATCGACACATCACTACTCTCTTCAGAGGTAAAGTCCAAATGGACTCCTGTGAAAGTAGCATCGGTTCTGTCAGTTGGATTATTTGAATCAATTAAAGTTTGAGATTCATTACAGTAGCTCTTATTTTGTAGGACAGGCATGAGAATGTTTTCATCATTGACGCTTGTTTTCTGCAAACTAGAATTATTTGTGATTAAATTAGTACATGATAATCGATTGACTGTATCCCTTGCTGTTCTGTGTTCTTTCATACGGTTACGTTGTTGTCTTTCTGTGAGTTGATCAAAGAATTTTCGTTTCAGTCCTAACATGGTTAATCAAGCAACTACCGTATAAATACGAATATTGAAAATCTGTATACATAAAGTTCAATGTTAATTATATAAATATAATAGGGGATAACACTGATCGAGAACTTCAAACCAAATCGCTAATAAGAATATACTTCGGTTATCGTAGATGCATTGAAATTATACGTGCCCTATTGCTAGTCATGCACCACCCTCCACAATACTCATACTTAGGTAATGTACCTTGTATACCTAGGTTCCAATTATAAGTATGACAACAAATATATAGTGCCTCGACAAAAATATCATTCTCTTCCAATTATTGCAAAAATATGCGAAGTGATAACGTAACCTACAAACTTGGCGTATACGTATACGCGGGACTAATAATAAAGTTGTTAAAACTTAAATAATGATAATCAGCAAATTCAAGTTAAAATAAGAATAGTGATTATAGTAATACTTACTCAAAATATCTGATTTCTCTGCCTAAACTGTTCTTATTGCACTGCTTGCCGCCAAAATATCAATTGTTTCCACCACGTTCTTACAACCATAGAATGACGGCAGAGAGCGTATGAGCGCTGCTGCATCCGCCTTTCAGCAGGCTTACAAATATTTGCTGTAGTGCCGCTACATGAGCAGAGGCATGCAATGGTAACGCGTAAATCCGACAGAAGATACTGTCGATCAGAACTTACAAGCCCTGACGATTCATGTAATGCTACCTGGGAAGTCATCAAGAGACTCGGTAGAGTCTCGCGCCAAGTACATTAAAAAAAAAGTTTTTTTTACAAGCGCGACTCGACCGAGTCTCTTTACCGGAGAGGCAACTTTGAGCGGAGTGGGGGAACAATATTTTCATATATTACACCGAATTGGTAATATACCGCAGATCGACGTTTTATTTTTGTAATAAGGGTCGGAAGAGCTTCCATTTGAGACCAACATCAAGACAATCAGTACGTCGCCAGCTGAGATATAATAATTTCTAAAATCGGATTGGTCAATTTTACGATGATATAAAATGGTCTCCTCCGTCGTCGTCAACCACCAAATAGAACCAAAACGCAGTAAACAACATAGACAGACCATCGCAGAGATGCAAATTACATGGAAAAAAATATAGTGGGAGTTGTCGCTCTCGACTATAAATACGTCAAAAATGCCTTTAAAATACGTCGTAAAATGCATTTATTTTATGGTGCGAGGGAAAAATAGTCCTACTGCGCGTGCGCGTGCACATAACAACGGAGATAGTTGAACGTATCGTTGAATGACAGCTGAGATAAATCAGAAGAATATTACGAGTAGCTGATAGCTGAACACCTTGTCAAATGATTTCTTATAACGCTTGATGGAAAATATGTAGAAAGTGCGGAGTAAAGAATCGACAATTTAATATTAGCCTCGATGCCCTCGGAAAAATATCCATTTCGTCGCTCAGGCTAGCTTTCGAGATTTTTAGGTTATAAAAGTTGATATCAGGTTGCTGAGATTATGAAAGATATACATGTCACGTCGATCGTGATTATCGAACTTATTCATTCGTAACATATTTTATATCTGTAAAATTTGGATATACATTACTAATTTTTTAAATTATTACGAATCTGATGAAAAAATATATGAAAATATTAAATAAGAATATTCGAAAATATTTATTTATTTGATTTATATATAACTGATTGTCGTGTGGGGAAATGTAAGAATTTGGCATGTTATAAATCTTGTAGACTGGGCTTCAATAAACACACCTACAACCCAACTAGCGAGGATAGGGATGTTGTACGATTCAAATGTCGTATATGATATTTAGTTAACAAGGATACAGAGATGTTGTACGTTTCGAATATGGTGTACGAAATCCTGACATACACTACAAAAATACCTGGGCAGATCTCATCGTTGCCAAATGTTCAATGAGGTATTTATCACTAAATGCCAAACAATGAATAATGTGAACTAATTCATGCAATGTGGGTGATCATAATTGAATGAGCAAAATAAAGGACCAGAGACTAAAAAATGTAAACAACAAAAGGAATAAAAATGTAATTCTGCTATGTAATTAATATATTAGATAATTTGATCAGTATTCGAGCCTTCGATAATGAAATTGTAGTCCTACATAGCCTATGATTTTGTCTAAAACTTGACAGCCTAATTTGAAATGATGTTCAAAAAGCATCAACATAGCACAATCTGAAGAAGAGTTTTCACTTTTATTTTCTGATCACTCAGCAACAGAAATTTACAAATAATTGTTATAAAATTTTTTTTCAATTGGATTCTCCAAAATTATCTTCTAACATTCTTTCAACTTTGTTCTGTCAGTTTAAAGCTTTTTGGACAATCCTTCTTATGCAGCGAATTTTTCGAAGCCACAATTATAAGCTAAAAAAGTCTATAATTGCATCATCAGAGCAAGGCTCAAATGCTCATCAACCTTGAATCACTAGAATAATCACAATTACATAGCCAAAATACATCTTTAACTCTGAGGGTGCTTGAACCCGATTATTTTAAGCATCGACAAATTCAGGAATTGCTCGGTAGTACCAGGACTTTGAGTTCAAAAAGAAGACACGAGCTCGTTAGAATAAATGGAACAGCATATTTCATGTTTTTATCCGAAGAATCACCTCTAGTTTGATCAAAATCTATGACCCCGAGGTCTGATACTCTCGTTGTTAGTCTATCGATTACATAATTACAATAACGTGACACTAAATTTGTATCTAAAGTAAGTCTACGATATCAACGACAGAACCTAACGCAGCTAACGAGGGTCGAGGCTTCTCATTATAGTTCATTTTTCAGTTATCGACAACAACACAACCTTATCAGGTTGTGATAGATTTATAGAAATGAATCGTGTTCTGAAAAATATCATTCAACAGAAACGGCTAACAAAATTAAGATGAGTACAAAAAGTTATGAAATCCCCCAAAAGCACCTCGGGTGCAAAAACCTTGCGTCAAGTACATTGAAACGTAGAAGCTATCAACAAAATTAAAAAAAAAATAATAATTGAAGAAGAAGCATTTGATCTACAAAAGAATTGAAATCAATGGATGTTGCCAAGTACAATTAAATTTGCTCACAATTAATTTCCGAATGAACATAGACCAGTGAAAGTAATTCAAATTGATGCAGTAGCTAATATTAAATAAAATATATATGTGTATATAATAATATAAGACCCAAGTAGTACCATTCAAGTAATAAACATACTCGTTATATTTGCGGATGGGGGACAGATGTTTATGTATAATTAAATTCATCACAAGTAAAAATAAACATCAAAGAAACCGGTACAAAAAGTAGTGAAATTACGGCAAAAGCACTTCCAGTGCAAAAACCTTGCGCCAAGTACATTAAAACTATAAACAAAAATTTGTTAAGAAAATATTCTGAAAAGTAGCACTCGATCTACAAAAGTATTGAAATCAATGGACGGTGCCAAGTACAATTACATTTTTTCACAATTAATTTCAGAACGTGACCTAGCATTAGTTGTTGGCTGGTATTCACATCTCATCTCAATATACATAACATACGTAACACGTAACGACATGCGACATATGTACTCGTAAGAAAAGATTAATCAAAATTAAAATTGAGAAAAAAAATAAAAGAAAAAAATTTGGAGTACGTGGTACTTGGCGGGCATTTTTGTAAAAATTGAAAGAAAATAGAAATTGAAGTGTTTTAATATTCTTATGATGATTCAAACACCAGCCCGCCAAGTACCACGTACTCCAAATTTTTTTCTTTTATTGTTTTTCTCAATTTTAATTTTGATTAATCTTTTCTTACGAGTATATATGTCGCATGTCGTTACGTGTTACGTATGTTATGTATATTGAGATGAGATGTGAATACCAGCCAACAACTAATGCTAGATCACGTTCTGAAATTAATTGTGAAAAAATGTAATTTTACTTGGCACCGTCCATTGATTTCAATACTTTTGCAGATCGAGTGCTACTTTTCAGAATATTTTGTTAACAAATTTTTGTTTATAGTTTTAATGTACTTGGCGCAAGGTTTTTGCACTGTAAGTGTTATGTATTCAGTATAATAGTTAAGTCGAAATACTTTGATAAGATTTCGGTAGAGAATGTAGAACTTGGATTAGAAAATCTCAAAATTATTCTCGGAAGTTTGCGTATAGATAAATTTAGAATCTCAAAGGCCGGGGACTTTACGGATGAATTATCACCTGAAACATGGCCACAATTATTGAAAGAAGTTTCCGATGACGGTGACATAGATGTTGTCCTTTTTACAGGAGTAACGCAAGTACCACCTTTAGAAATTCGAAAAGACATAATTTCGGAAGTGTATGGTAGCTCAGTGGGAGGACACAAGGGCGTAACAAAAACATATCGCAGAATCCGTGAGAGGTTTTACTGGCCTAAAATGCGCGATGATATCAGACACTTTATACGGAAGTGTAGCAGTTGCCAGGAGCACAAGCTCGTTCGCGTTAAGACTAGGGAGCCTATGCTTATCACGGATATAGCCTCTGAACCATTCGAAAAGATCGCGCTTGATACTGTAGGACCTTTACCCATTACACCGAGAGGTAATAAACATATACAGTAGACTCCCGTTAAGTGTTCCCCCGTTAAGTGCTCGCTTTCGTGAAATTTCAACGTTTTCGGCATATTTCGCAGAATCGACAGATCCCCCGCTCTTGCGCCGTGTTTCTATGGGTGATGTGGTTGCAGCCGCCTATTCTTTTGTTAGTTCGATTATACTGTGTAGTATTTCCGAGAACTAGTACGCGTGGTAGGGGCTCCATTTAAGTGCGCATTTCTCCGAATTTAGGTTGTGTACAGCCCCGTGCATGAGCACTTAACGGGAGTCTACTGTACTAACTATGCAGGATAACTCACAAGTAATCCTCACGGATAGGGGAACCAGTTTTGTAAATAACTTATTCTCGGAACTGGGGTAAAACCTTTAAAACTAAGCATATTACCACCTCAAGTTATAGGCCACAATCGAATGGAGCTTTGGAAAGGAGCCATATGGTGCTTGCTGATTATATTAAGCACTATATAGAGGAGTTTGACGATTGGGACGAAGTGGTACCTTTTGCGATGTTTTCATACAATACCTCCGTACACGAAGCCACGAATTTTACACCATACGAACTGGTGTTTGGTAAAATAGCGCGTATACCGAGCTCATTTCCGACGGACGCAAATTAATAACATACACCTACTACCTGGGTGATCTGATAGGTAGGTTAACAGAAATGCAAGACTTAGCAGCAGTACACCTTAAATTGTCTAGAATTAAGTCTAAGGAATGTTATGATAAAAGGGCACGCCCATTCGATGGTAAGATTGGAGATATGGCGCGTATACTGATAGAGGTTCGTAAGGATAAGTTTGGTAAAAGATACCAGGGGCCATATAAAATCATAGGAATTTTGGAAAATAACAAAGTACTTTTACAGAAAGAAAATGGTGAACGCTTCGTGAAACATATGGACAAGGTTGAACTGGCGTATTAGAAATAATAGATAATACTAACGTAACTGACAAATATAAGAATAACCTAATAAGCGACAGTATCAGGACACCCTTTCTTCGATACTTTGGGACACCCCTGGTCGTTAACTAGGTTCAAGAATTGATTGTATAGTCAGAAACGAAACCATTACTTATCACCACTAAGTAGATAAAATGCCGGAATTGGGAGTAATTTTCATAAAAGTTGTTCATAATTCGGCACCATTCATTGACATTAATCCTACGGAGTCGGGATATATAGTTAAACATAATAACATATTAATCCAACGGTAGGAAGGTATTATTGATTATATAGTTCGAAACGAAAAATTTACACATGGACGCTACTTTTATTCAACAGAAGTCACTTTGGCAGTGGTCCCGGTTCCAACGTTATTAGAGGAAATTATTGGGGACTCAGTAATCATCGAACAGGGATTCGGCGATTTTCTGAAACTCACCGTATGGCCCGACGGAATATTAAAACAAAGATTCGTATTAGACGAACCAACATCTGAAAAATCTCCCCTATACGCGGAAGATCCAGTAGAGGAACAGATGGAGCACCTATATTAACGTCAACAATGAAGATTATATAGCTAACGATCTGCCTACTGAAGATCTGGAGGACAACAGCGGGGGAAGCGGACTACTTGATAACACCCATTGACTCAAGCCCTGGGTTATACTTCAAAAAACTTCACAATATACGGTTTAAAAGAGCAGAATGGAGATTAGTACTCCACATGGATGTAGCCAGACTAAATCAGCAATTCCCAGAAGAACGAAATTTATACGGTAAAATGTATAATGATTGCAGGACAGTCGCGGAAGTAGAAGCATCCTGTGGTGCACTATTACATAAGAAGTACTTAGATAAGGAAATCCAAAAAGCAGAAGAACTTCATAACGAAATTAAAGAATTAAATGGAGAGGTTGCAACCACCAGATATAGACAACCTGCCACATTCTATAATGAGGAGAGGAGCACCGTTCGAATTTGTAGGATCCGTGAGTAAATTTTTATTCGGTACACTTACCACCGAGGACGGAGAATATTTCATTTCGGAAACAGACAAAATTTATCAGAATCAGAATAAGTTAACAAAAATTCTAAGAAACCAAACACATCTAATTTCTAGTAAATTGCATGAAATACATGACGAAATAGAAGATCACCGCGTTAGAATAATTAAGAATAGAAATAGTATTAATAAAATCATTTCCACCCTCAACGATATGGTAGCCGAAAAATCACTAAATGATTATAGAATGGGGATGTGGAATTACAGTCTTAATTTAGCTAACTCAGTGGAACATTACATAACAAGAGCGAAACAATTTATACGAGTTATAATGAAGGCACGGGAAGGGAAGGTAGATAGGTTATTGATAACAGACAAGCAATTAAAATCGATAGTAAGGGAAATTCATGAATCCGTAGATAAATATGAACTGCCAATCCCTCGTCATTCGTATCGCGGGGAGGAAATTACAAAATTAGCAACAACCGAATTAGGGTATCATCAGGGCAAAATAATAATAATCATGCGAATTCCATTGGTAGAGAGAATTACTTATCACCTATACCAAATGCACACGTGGCCGACGCCGCAGAGGACATCAAACGCCACGATTTCCGCACAGATTATACCGCAATCATCCCATATTGGATTAAGCGATGATCATCGAACATATTTCCTCCCAGATGAAATTTACTTAAAGGAATGCATCATAACTTGGTATTGTCACATGTGTCCACTACAGTTACCACTATTTGAAACAGCGACATCGACAGCGTGCGAAGTATCATTACTATTGCAACCAGGAATAAAAGAACTAAGACAATGCGACATAAGACTGAAATCTGGGCACGAACCTTTCTGGACACGATTGAACTCCATCGGGGCATGGCTCTATTCACTAAACGAGGAGGAGAATGTCCAAATCATCTGTAAGAACACTAGGGACCAGCTAATTTCGCTTAAGGGCTCAGGAATCCTGCATCTAAAGGAAGAATGTATGGGAACGACTCATTACATTACACTACCCGGAGTTGAGATTTTTGCGCGACAACAGCAGTATTTATACCAACCAGAAATCACACTGAATCTCAGCCAGATCTCTCCTATAACGAACAATTACCACCTTCTGGAATATCTGAAGGACAATCCAAAGCAGAATAAGGACAGGGAAGATTTTGAACTAGAGAAATCCTTGTACGAAGTGGAAAATCAACTGGAAAAGCTAGGTAGCCGACGTCGAGAACAACGTCATCAAGAACATCTAGTCTATGGAAGCTACCTGCTCGAGATCGGCGTAGCAATAGTTATTTTGGGCATCTGTACCCGAAAGCGATTGTGGAGTAAATGCCAATGCAAAATCCCAACTAAAACAAAGGAAAAGGATGAAAATATAGAAGAATCGGAGGTAGAATCATCATATGAAATGGAGACCTTGCCCGTACGCAATGTGGACGAAGAGGCTGAAAGTACCAAGACAACCAAATTAACGAATTTAGGGGGTTCCAAACGATCACAGATACAGGTTCCGCCAAAACCAAAGGCGCGAACGGTTTAGAAAAAAAACAAAAAAACCCAAATGACATTACCAGAACCGACAGACAGGAGATTTAAAATCAGGACTTGACAAACGACAATAACCAATAATTACAGAATAACTCAATCTCAATTTTTCCCTCTTTAGGTATATAGTGTACCTACGATTTTATATAAGATAATCAGTATGGCGTCAAGCGGCAGTAAGGAGTCAAGGAATCGGCTTTTCCTGTCCAACCTTGGCATATATACTAAGACACAACAATTGGTGAAGGCTTTCCAGCAGTACCAGCCGCTGAAAGCCATAGTTCTACGAGGCAAGGGGGTGACAGGATATGTCGACTTCCAGAATGAGCAGGCAGCGCAGGAGGCGCTGGAAATAATGACAGGCCAGGTGCTCAATAAGAGGAAGATCACTATAGCATTCTGTGAGCCATGGAACGAACGACAGGGGAGAAAGAGGCCTATGACACCGCCGCCCGTTCCTTTCCATGAACAGCCATTGCCAGGATACGAGCCGGAAGCTGCGCCACTACTACCACCGGAGTGTGTTGCGAAAATAGACCGAAACTTGACCTACCTGGATCGGGCCAGGATGGAATAAGTATCTCGAAGCTGGGGGAATGGAAGCAGGATGTCCCACAATGGCATTAGGGGGCTAACTATGGACGATTGGAGGTGGAGGGACCACGTGGACTACTTTGAAGAGCGGATGACCATGGACAGGATGTATTGGGCAATCCAGAGATGCGGAATTTTCCTCACAACACTAGATCTTACCAAGGCCGAGGATAAATTAGCGAGCCAAATAGTAACAATAATAGCTACGAGGTGCCCGAATCTCGAAGTATTGATTATCCATCCCGTCGCCATCAGGGAAGCAGCACTCAGGGAACTAGGCTGCCTAAGGAAGCTACAATATCTGAAACTTGGGATAGTATTTGGGCCTGTCGATACTGATTTACAAGCCACCATCGATAACAACGAAAATCTGTGTGTCCTGAAATTGCATAATAACCCGCTAAGTGGCAAGAGTCTAAAAACCAAACAAAACTTAGTTCACGCAAAGTTTATAAATTGCATGAAACTGACAGGAGAGCACGCGGCCGCATTCATTGACAACCAGCAGTGGCTGGAAACGTTGGAATTTAAGTTCTGTGAGAACATGAGGCACACCAAAATCCTTCAGGCATTAATGAGAAACGAGAGGCTTAAGATGACTCTTAAAACCTTAAAAATACACGGTATAGGACAAAGCGAAGGGCCAGTAGAAGATAAAGACGATGACTACGACGAAGATCGAGGAGATTACGTGGAGCTGAGGGAGGCTGATATGATACTACAACTAGCGTTAGCGGCAAACATTAGCCGCGTAACAAAGTTAGAGATAACATATTATGGATGGGTTGATAGGATATTTGTGGAGAGTATTCCCCTACACATCAAAGGGCTGACCACGCTGAATCTCTCCGTCTGCACGAACATCCGTGGAGAATATGCCTTGGACCCCCTGGGTACATTGGACACACTAAGACATCTTTACATGTGCAACATGCATCCTTCGGTGGGCGGAAACTTCCTTTATCTGACAAATAAACTAGAAACACTGGAGTCCCGTGATAACTTGAGCATAATAGACGAGGACCTATGTGGATTGTTACGGAACTGCACGGCGCTCATGTATATCAATGCCGAAGGATGTAGGAACGTTGGACGACCTACCGTAACGTGCGCTTATGAGGTCATATCCAGGATCGGTCCTAGCCCAAAGATCATAAGTCTGAAACTTGGGGACACAGGAGCCCGACGTTTCCGTCGAGATAGGGAAAGCCGGTATCTTAGAATAAGTTACCAAAGGACAATCCCTAAGCTATTCTAACTATATTAGGTCAACGGACGGATGCGTGCGAGGGACCCAATTGCCGGGGCGGCTGCGCAACGGTGTCAGCACTTGTTGTTGCACACTCCTGGGAAACCCATAGTTGTGTTGACCGTCTCGGATCTGGGAAACCCGCTGACACTAGTCGGACCGCGCCGTGAGGATGTAGTAAACTGGGACCTATGGTGACTTATCCATCTACCAATTTTAATTAATATATTTATCTTATACACTATATTATCTATCCTACATTTTATATATTATACATATTACATACAGTATCGACCAATCAAGCAAATACCTTGCTAAGGCTTGTGTTCTGTGATACCTTAGGTATTACTAGTAGTATTAGACCATAAGGAAATAGGTTCGCAGAATCAACCCCATGCTAATCTCTTGTGAATTTCAGAATGCTGCTGTCTATGATCAAGGGAGAAGGAAGCCATGGTGCATGAAGGGATGCGAGAGACATACGCCCAGCAGTGCGAGCTATCGCACTTCAGAGTTTTCTTAACTGGACGCTTGACCGGAGCTCCACGTACACGTGGACCCCGGATCCAAATCGACAGCTCGATTGTGCGTCTACATAATCGGCAGAGGCACAGCATAGACAGAGACTCATAGAAATTGTTAGACTATCGTTAACCACCACTTAGGAGGGACTAGGTCACTTTATTCATAAATAATCATAATTTAGAAAGTAAGTGTGTAGTGTGTGGATCAAAGTACAGTCCGCTCTGCCAATAGTGCCGCTTCCCCTATTTTGTGATCGAACGCTTCCCCCACCTGTGGCCAAGTTCTCTCGAAGTGTAAATTTGATAACGACTCTTTCAATAGTGCCGCGCGCTAGGCGCATTGTGAAAATGCATGTCGGTTTATTTTATATGATAATTTTTTCGCTAAAATGATAATTTTTCTGAGTAATGTCTTGATCATGACTTATGCATGCTTAGTATTATATGCAAACTGATTAAAATAACAAAATATTTGAAGCACTTCAAAGCCTTATCATTGAATGATCGACTACATGTGTCATCATATAAGTTAAATATATACGTATTTATAAAAAGCGAGTGAAATCATTGTACAAATAGATGTTTTGAGTTGAAATCGTTAAAGTAAATATAGTTTTCTTTGAAAGTAAATACAGAACAAAATTATCATGATATAAAAATTACAAAATATGTATCTTTATTCTGATAACGAGAAAAATTATAATTCAAGTAACGCATTATAGCTAGAGGAGATACAGTCAAAATTGGTTCTTGTATTTCGGTCCTTTTCTAGTAGTGGAGAAGATTCAACATACAAATTTAATTTATCAAATTCATAGGTTGTTTTTTCTCTAGCAGCTCTTTCTTTCACTATGCAGGATTCTTCAATAGCTGAGATGAAGAATGATTTATTTTTGTTAACCTTTATAATTATTGTATTACATAGCTGATTCCTCCAGTTCATAAATTCGACATTTTTCATTATTTTTAACTTCATTAACGACTAAAATTGAAAAATAATATTCACTTTAAGAGAATAAAAATTTCTACTTTTTTTTAATAACATTGAATATTTTCGACTAAAAACAGTCAACAAAATTTACCTGGCTCTGATTTTTGTTTCAGCCACTCAGATATAGTTTTTTTCTCAATGGTTTCGTATCCATTAATTTTCTTAATCAACTGTAGAAGGTCGTCGATTCGATTACTATTTGATAGATCAACAGCAGTTTCAGCGCCTATTGACATGTCCAAATTCAAAACATTACATGCATTATCGTCTTCCGTTTGGGTAGCAGCATCTCGCTTCTCAATTGGCCATAGTTTATCCCAACATTTCTTAATAGTTGCAGATTCTATTTTATCCCATACTTGTGCACTCCAAAATACAGCTTCTTTAACTGTGATGCTTTTCAAAAAATCGATATTGGGAACTGACCACTTTGGCCACGACGTCTGGTGGCCAAAAAAGTACTAGTTTTAGTGTGCACTTAATACACAAGTATATTAAGTAATTTATTTAAATTAACTTAAAAAATAAATAAAAATTTTTTAATTAAAATGGAACTCATCAAATTAAATCCTCGTACAAAAAATCAGAGTAGAGTTTATTGTGCTGTGAATGGTTGTGGTAGTAAATCTCATGAAAATTTAGAAATAAGTTTTCATGCTATACCTAAGCCTGGTAGCAGTTTTGTTTACATCGAGAATTACTTTGGAGAAAAAGAAAAAATAGATAGATTTAAAGCATGGCAACATGCTTTAAAATTAAAAAATATCAATCCCCATATGAGAGAGTGTTCATTACATTTTAAAAAGAGTGATTTTATTTTACCAGGTAAGTTGACGATGTTTAACCTTAAAGATACGTCAGAAAGTAAATTTGAAATTCAATAAATTAAAAAAAATTTTTTTGCAGGTGTTATCACAAAAAAAATGACTTTAAATAAAACATGTGTTCCATCATGTAACTTGCCGAGCTCTGCTAGAGTATCAAATCAAGCTGAAAAAAATAAAGAGGCACGACGTCAGCGTCGAGTGAATCGGAGTTTAAAAAAGGAAGCAGTTAAAGAACATAATAACATTAATGAGGATTCTAGTGTCGCGAATTTGGATAATATTTTACCTGATAAATCTGATGAAGATTGTTTTACAAATGATAATGTTGATGAATTACCTGTAGAAAAATCACACAACGATGTTGGAGTTCAAGTGGAAACTTCATTTATAAAACCATCATTCATGGATTTCATCAGAACAGAACAAGATTTACGAACAGCAACCGGGATTCAATCGTATGAAATATTGGATATGATCGTTGAACTTGTTACTGATAATTATGGTCAAACTATGCACCAAACTGGAATGAGCTTGAAGGACAAAATAATTATGACCTATGTTAAATTAAAACAGAATCTTTCATACGCATTTTTAGATACTATTTTTAAGAATTGTACACCGAGGCACTGTCAACGAATTGTTTACAAAACATTGCAAATGTTAAGTGAGACATTAAAACCTATGATATCTTGGCCATCAAGGGATGAAATCTCTCGGAATTTACCAAAAGTGTTCGAAGGATTTGAAGATGTGAGGGTTGTGGTAGATTGTACTGAGGTTTTTATCCAAGCTCCAACTAAGTTATGTTGTCAAGAAGTTGTTTATTCGCATTATAAATCATCCCCAACGATCAAGATTATGACCGGAGTATCATCAGGAGGGATGATAACATTTATAAGTAAACCTTTTGGAGGAAGAGCTACTGATACTGAAATATTTTCAGGTAGTGAATTAATTAATCTGTTAGAAGTTAATGATGGAGTTATGTGCGATAGAGGATTTCTAATAGATGAGTTTTGTGCTCGAAAAAATTGGAAACTTATTAGACCACCTTTCTTAAAAGATAAGAAACAATTCTCCAAAAGTGAAGCGACTCTTACTTCACAAATTGCTAAAGCTCGAGTGCACATAGAAAGATCTAATCAAAGGATTAAAACCTTTGCTGTGGTTGGTGAAACAATGTCGGTGAAACTGGTACCAATTATAGAAGATATTTTTATTGTTATTTGTGCAACAGTCAACCTTAGTTCGCCTATTTTGAAAGATGATAAATTTATGAAGAATTAATTGATAAAAAATTTGTAAATAATATACAGAAAATACTAAAATGTGTAAAAAAAAAATAATAAACATAATTTGTCTTATTTATCGTGTTAATTTTATTTTTTATTTCGTTTCACAAAACTAATATTTCTGTTAACACTAATATAAACATAAATATTTAGATTTTTCTTATTAATTGTATTATCACATGCGATAAAGTATTTTATTTAAATTAAACATTAATAAGGATGCTAATTAGCTTTGACTATTATTTTGGTTATTATTTTCAGAGTCTTGTTTAATTACACAAATAACATGCAGCATTTTCTCATAAAATGCTTTTTTTAAAGCTGTCAACATTTTTTCCGCGAAAACACTATCAAAATCAACATTTATTATAAAAGCTCGTTTGTCAAACGATGAATATATCACAAATGACGTTTTTTTGACATTAATGATAGCCATTCCTAACTGCACTTGTCCATAATACTCATGTCTTTTTTTTAAAGTAATGTTTTCACCGTCTTGAATTAAAAATTTGCCAATCACAGATTTAACAACTGTGTGAATATCCTTGGATTTGCCTTGGAAAGGACACTTAATTTCCAGTAATTCTGACGGTTTTCCATCTTTAAAAATAATTCCATCAGGTGAGTAAGCAAGCCACGGATTTTGCTGACATATAATTAGTCCAGTTTCTATGATATATTTTTTTGTAGCTTTTCGAAAGCACTCCCGAGCTTCCCCTTCGTTTTTTTTCCATAGTCAGTGTACTCACTCCGAAAATTTTTCGGAGAAAAAAAAGAATCACACTTTTTCTGCCAATCTGGATTCTTGTTAGAAGTATAAGTGAAAAGATGATAGCAAGTGGATCCTGTAATCCGGAATCGCCTCTCTTTATGCCACTCTGAGTAATGTAACTTAGTTTTTATACAAACTCCTTGATAATTACAAAACAAGTCTTTGATAGTGTCCATACAGCATTCGTATAAATAAGTAATTTTAATACTCTTAATGTTCTCCATCAGTTCACTTCGTTGTAACGTAAATATCATTTCAAGTTGTTGTTGTTCTAAATCAGTAACTTCGATATATTGATTACGATCAATAACAATAGGTTCATGCCTTCCAACACTGAAAAATAATCAAAAAACTATTACAATATAAGTTTTTATAAACAAATCATTAAAAACACGAAGTTATTTAAATAATTTTTACTGATGTTTGACAAACGCCGAGTCTTTTAATCTAGCCCGAACTTTCTCAACTATTACTCTCTTCTGATCCTCAGTAAGATTTTTTACGGTGCTCCACCCGGGATATTTGCGTTTTATTGCACTGGTAGACACCACTTCCTCAAAGACCTCACCTTCATTAACTTCATCAAGCTCTTCATCATTGTCTTGTTGATTTGAAGAATTATTAATAGCTACTGGGTCTTTTGTTGGATCTTGGTTACTTTGGAATTTACGTTTTAGCTTAGAAAAGCAAGCATGTTGGTGAATCGGAGTCAAGTTGTATTCTTTCACAACACGTTCTTGCTGCTTTTTCCATTCACACCTTTTGTCAGTACAGGATAAAACACCAAGTTGATTCCCTTTTCTGAAACGAAAAAAAAATAATTTTTCATTATTGTCAATAATATTTAATAATAATAATAATACTAAGTTTTTAATTGATCAATGACATTTGAGGTTAGAAAATTACTTACCGATAGCAATATAATAAAGCAACCACCGCGTGCTTACATTTTTCGCCCAGACCAGCCTTGCATGAGCATTTAACCGACAAAATTTTTCCCGATTTTGAAACCGATCCTTGAATTTCGTGAGGTCGTTCTTTTATATGAGAACTTTGTAAACACAATGCAGTAAAACTCACAATATCACTATTTAGATTTTCATTATTTTTACCACATTTTATAAGATGTCCAGCTTCCAGGATTTTTTCTGCGTTTATAAAATTCTCATAAATAAATAAAATTTATAACATTTATCCAATATAAACTTATGGGTAATTCTTTGCTTGCACACAATACGTAGCCATGTTTTTTAAGCCCCGCCTACTGGTCCGTTGTCAATAGGATGTACCATTCGCTTGTGCTTTCAAAATTGAATCCACCAAACAATTCTGGTAGTTCAATTTAAAAGCCTGAAGAATGCCTTGATCAAGCGGTTGAATTAGCAATGTTACGTTGGGTGGTAGAAATTCTACTTCAATATCATCAACCTTCAAGTATTTGTGTGCTTTGCAATTGTCCACAAGTAACAGTGCTTTCGAGGGAAGATTCTTGGATTTCAATAAAGTTTTTACTTCTGGGACAATTTGATTAACAAACCACTGTTCGAATAAAATTTTATCCATCTACGCTTTAGACTGATTACAGTAAAAAACTGGCAATTTATCTTTGTCGTAGGATTTTAAACATCGAGGATTTTTTGATTTGCCTATGAACATAAGCGGAAGCTTCATGGAACCATCGGCATTGCAGGTAGCAGCAATAGAAACTCGCTCGAGCTGTTTTTTAGTTCCGGATACGCTGGTAACTTCTTTCGGTGCCAGTGTTCGGTTTGGTACTTGTTTAATATATAGACCACTTTCGTCCATATTAAACACTTGCTCTCTTCGAAGCTGCTTAGTAGTTATAAGATTTTTAAAACGTTCTTTATAATTTTCAGCAGCTGGCTCGTCAGCGGAAAGTTTTTCACCTCTAAAATTAATTATATATTCACAATTTTTTGCAAAATTGATGATGATTATTTTTATTTTTCAAGTAAATTGTTGGAAAATATGTTTACATACCTGTAATTTTCAAGCTCCGGATATTTTTCCTACTTTTCCAAGCAGACAGCCAACCCTCACTAGCTTTGAAAGGTTTTAAAGGTTGTAAATTTCCATTTGTAATTAAAGCTTGTCGTTTCAACATAGGACCAGATACTGGTATTCCATTATTTTGTGTTTGCACCAACCATGCGAACATTGCATTATCAAGTTCATGAGTATCTGTTTTTTTTTTTAAGTTTTTAGAGTTTGCGTTTTTTGAAGCTTCCTTTATAATTTGTTTCTCCGACTTCCATTTTCGCAATGTACGTTCGCTTATTTGATATTTCTTACAAATAGATTCTCGAGACAGGTCTTGAAGTTCTTCCAAAATTTGAGCCTTATCTTGAAATGAAAATCTCTTTCTCTTTTTCTTAGCTGGTTTGTCTGATAGATTTAAAGATTTGTCGGAATTTTCTATTGATTCCGCAATATTCCACAATCTTTTGAATTTTTACGTTTTTTCGAACGGTCTGTAGATTCCATTATTATTACTGCGAATATAAACATAACTTCATTTATTGAAATAATGAATATGACCCATATTCTACAAAAAATATCAATATAAAAAGAAAATGGTAAAAGTTAACACTTATTTTCTTTTACCGCGTCAATCTTCGTTGAAATTTTCTTTTGTTTTTTTGTTATCATTATTTTGTACGCATGTTTGACATGAGAGAAAATTAAAACAAGAATTATAAATTTTACGAATAAAAGAATGTAAAGATATGCAGTTCGTATATACGAACTACAAATGAAATACATAAGTAAGTCGGCGCGTGATATTCGAACACCCTTGGTGGAAGAGACGGGGCGATCCTGGTTGACGGGATGCGCTCGCGTAGAGCCGTTACAGCAGAGATAGTCGGCTGATATGAAAAGGACTATCGTTGCTGGGCTCCTTGTTTTGAAAGATCTGAGGGAAGACCATTGTCCTCAGAATTGAAAGAAGCCCGCGGAACTACGACGTCTCTCCCATCAATTTTGATTAACGAAAAGAATATTATTAATTCTGATTATTTGTTATCTGTTTGGTTATTTTGAGTTGTGTTAAATAAACACACAAGTTAAGTTCGATAAAGTTGTTTAAAAGTTTATTAAATATGAGACCAAGTCGGAGAATCGACGTCAGGTCAAATCTACCGCCCGGACCTCCGTCTAGTATATCTAGAGCTATGTAATTACAAATCATTCAAACTTGTTCGAAACATTGAAAACTGATATATATTTGTTCTGAGATTGAGCGTACAGGAGAAATCACATGAAAATAACGTTGCAGAATATGTACCTCAAGTCTTTGATTTCTGAAACAGTAATAATCACTACCTTTTTTAGCACATTACATATAAAACTGCGTGTATTTTTATTTGAAACAATTCGCTAAGGGTGTATGTTTATGCACATGCTACACATTAGCTGGCGCTTGGCACTATTGAAAAAATTCCAATTTTTTCGTCGTCGAGTCACGTCGAGGGTGGGGGTACTACTTTTCTCGGAAAACTATTCCCCTACCCGCCCATCACCGGCACTATTGGCAGAGCGGACTGTACCCGTGTGCAGAATAAAGCCAAGAGTTATATCCAACCTTTTCCTTTGTGAAGCAAGCGGCGATATAAAAAGGACTTTGTACTTGTCAATAAACTCGAAATAACGTGATAGAATCGAATAGTTCGGTGATCCGTTGTAAACTCAACATTAGTGTTAACTTCTAGACTAATTCTCTCTTGTCATAAATCTTTAGCATAGATTCATGTATTATTTAAGACATTTATTTCAATTCAACTTTATTAATTCAGGAACTGATCACTCGCGTAAACTTAACTTCATTTGCATCCAACTATCAAAGACAACTTTCTTATCACCACAGTGCGAACTCTCACACAACTAATCTGTTCGAACATTTCAATCTTTTTTAGGACTTTTAGACTCAGTGGAAAAAGTGATAAACATTTATAAAACAAAAACTCTTTTAAAACTCTTCAACAAACATAAATATAATAAATAAACCTGTGACAAGTTCCATTACGAAGGTGAGGTCGCTCGAAATAGAGAATCCGTATAGTGCAGTCCCATGCTACACCAGGTCAACCAAAGCTAAGTCTCTGCGTTTCTTTCACCAAAATTGTTCATACAAAACTGTCTAGTTGTATATACATTGATTCCAGAATTCCTTTGATTATATATATTTTTATTTATAAACCATTGGACCTAAATTCTAAGGCTCAACATTTAGATCTTGAAACTTCGTATAAATCATAAATAGTTATGATGCGAACGAATTATAATACCACGGTTTGAGGCAGTACTCAGATACTTAGGGTTTACCCCTTGTCACAACCCGTGCCAGGGATTCGTTCGTATTTATATTAACACCAATATTTAACATATAATTATACTTATAGTTTTATAATCATAATACTAAGAGAGAGAGAGAGTTCCAATTTCATGGTATCAGATACTAACCTGTTCATTTACCTTTAGTTCTATTCAATGTTATAGTGCATGTAAACGTGGGTATCGTTATTCGGTAATTTATATACTTAAAAGTAATATCTCGACTACATGGTCATATTCTCGTTTAGAGTTAGAAGCCGTAGAGCACGAACCCTACGTCGACATACGAACATAATCATGATGTTATGATTTTATTCTTTATTCGGCAGCTCAGACGACAAGTGATGTTAGTCACCTGAGCTTTTCATTTATTCATTTCTGAACGTTCAAGAATATATTAACGCTTTTACCAGTTAATTCAATCCACCATTTATTTTATCCAACCTACTCAAGCATGAGCTAACTTTGAATAAATCAGAATCGAGACCTGTATAGGACTAGACGGCAACCTCGACGGCAACGATCCCTACAAAATCCTGTTACGTACAATTGTTACATTTATTTATTTTTAATTTCTTTTTATTCAGTCTGTGACGTGACGCGAACTCATTGATAAATTTGTTTATCAATCAAACCGCTCGGATTGAACATTCATATCGCGTTCGTCACACCCCTCGACTCTCTTTGACCCCCTTCGACCCCACCTGCCCCCCATTACCCACCCTGGTCCCCCTCCCACCCCCCCTTGCCCCCCCGGATCCCCCCTTGACCCCTCTTGACGCTGTCTCACCCCTCCTTGACCCCTTTTATCCGCCCTTGACCCCCCCTGTTCTCCCCCAACCCCTTCTTACCCTCTCTGGTTCCCCTTCCCCCCCCCCCCCCTCTAGCCCCTCTACCCCTTCTCGCCCCCCCCCCCCTTGTTCTCCTCCCCTCCCGCCCCCCCTTGGTCCTCCTTCCACCTCCTCTTACCATCCCTCCCCCCCTACCCCACCTTGCCGCCCCTTAACCCTCCTGGTCCCCCTTTTCCGCCTCTCTTACCCACCCTTACCCCCTCTCGACCCCTCTTGACCCTCCCTTACCCCTCGTTGACCACCCTCATCCCCTCTTGATCCCCCTTGACGCCCTCCTACCCTCCCTTACCCCCCGTTATCCCCCCTGCACCCCCTGGCCCCCTCCCACCCCTTCTTATCCTTCCTAACCCCCCTCAGTACGCCTCTCACCCCCCCTTAGCTTGACCTCTCTCGCCCCCCCTTGACCCTCCGTCACCCGTCCTTGACCCCCCCTGACCCCCTCCTACCCACCCTTACCGCCCCTTGCCCCACCTGGTCCCCCTCCCACCATCCCCTTGGAAGTCCTCACTTCTTCTTAGCCCCCCTTGACCCCTCGCGCTACCCTTGACCCTACCACGCCCTTTCTTGACCCCCCTTCCCCCCTCTTGACACTCCTTGACCCCCCCATACCCCTCTTCACCGCCCTTCAACCCCTCTTACCCACTCTAGTCCCCCTCCTACCCCCCCTTACCCCTCCTCACTCCTCCCTAGCCCGCCTTGACCGCTCTTGCCCCACCTTGACCCTTCTTTACATCTTACTGACCCCTCTTACCCCCCCTAGACCCCCTTGACCCCCGACCCCCTACACCCCCTTACCGCCCCCTGCCTCCCGTAACGCCCCTAGTCCCCCTCCCAGCCCCCCTCACGCCCCCTTAGCCATTGGAAAAGGTTTCAGATGCGAAAAACCTCGCGTTTACGAGAAAAACGCGTTAGAACATGTGAAGATTTTGAGCGTTTTTGTAGTTCAACTATGAACTTTTCTGGGGTAATTTGTACCGCTGAATCCATTAGAAAAGGTTTCAGATCCGAAATACCTCGCGCTTACGAGGAAAACGCGTTATAACATTAGGAAATTTCTTGCATCTCTTTGACTCAATTATACACTTTTCTGGGGTAATTTGTTTCGCTGAATCCGTTGAAAAACGTTGCAGATCCGACATACCTCGCGTTTACGAGAGAAACGCGTTCGAACATGTGAAAATTTTGAGTTTCGATTTCGTCGAATTATAGTCTTTTCTGGAGTAATTTGCTCCGCTGAATCTGCTGGGGAAGGTTTCAGATCCGAAATACCTCGCGTTAACGAGAAAAACGCGTTATAACATGAGGGAATTTTTTGTTATATTTCGGCTTAATTATACACTATTTTAAAGTGATTTGTTTCGCTGAATCCGTTGGAAAAGTTTTCAGAACCGAAACACCTCGCGTTTACGAGAAAAACGCGTTATAACCTGGGAAAATTTTTTGTTATATTTCGCCTGAATTGTACACTTTTCTGGGGTAATTTGTTCCGCTGAATCTGTTGAAGAAGATTTCAGATCTGAAATACCTCGCGTTTGTGAGGAAAACGCGTTAAAACATGTGAAAATTTTGAACTTCATTTTCGTCCGATTATAAACTTGTCTGGGAGAATTTGTTCCACCGAATCCGGTGGAAAAGGTTTCAGATCCGAAATACCTGCGTTTACGAGATGAACGCGTGATAACATGAGGAAATTTTTTGTTATATTTCGGCTCAATTCTATACTTTTCTTGGGTAATTCGTTCCGCTGAATCCGTTGGAAAAGGTTTCAGATCGGACATACCTCGCGTTTACGAGAGAAACGCGTTCGAACATGTGAAAATTTTGAGTTTCGATTTCGTCGAATTATAGTCTTTTCTGGAGTAATTTGCTCCGCTGAATCCGTTGGGGAAGGTTTCAGATCCGAAATACCTCGCGTTAACGAGAAAAACGCGTTATAACATGAGGGAATTTTTTGTTATATTTCGGCTTAATTATACACTATTTTAAAGTGATTTGTTTCGCTGAATCCGTTGGAAAAGTTTTCAGAACCGAAACACCTCGCGTTTACGAGAAAAACGCGTTATAACCTGAGAAAATTTTTTGTTATATTTCGCCTGAATTGTACACTTTTCTGGGGTAATTTGTTCCGCTGAATCTGTTGGAGAAGATTTCAGATCTGAAATACCTCGCGTTTGTGAGGAAAACGCGTTAAAACATGTGAAAATTTTGAACTTCATTTTCGTCCGATTATAAACTTGTCTGGGAGAATTTGTTCCACCGAATCCGGTGGAAAAGGTTTCAGATCCGAAATACCTGCGTTTACGAGATGAACGCGTGATAACATGAGGAAATTTTTTGTTATATTTCGGCTCAATTATACACTTTGCTTGGGTAATTCGTTCCGCTGAATCCGTTGGAAAAGGTTTCAGATCGGACATACCTCGCGTTTACGAGAGAAACGCGTTCGAACATGTGAAAATTTTGAGTTTCGATTTCGTCGAATTATAGTCTTTTCTGGAGTAATTTGCTCCGCTGAATCCGTTCGGGAAGGTTTCAGATCCGAAATACCTCGCGTTAACGAGAAAAACGCGTTATAACATGAGGGAATTTTTTGTTATATTTCGGCTTAATTATACACTATTTTAAAGTGATTTGTTTCGCTGAATCCGTTGAAAAAGTTTTCAGAACCGAAACACCTCGCGTTTACGAGAAAAACGCGTTATAACCTGAGAAAATTTTTTGTTATATTTCGCCTGAATTATACACTTTTCTGGGGTAATTTGTTCCGCTGAATCTGTTGGAGAAGATTTCAGATCTGAAATACCTCGCGTTTGTGAGGAAAAACGCGTTAAAACATGTGAAAATTTTGAACTTCATTTTCGTCCGATTATAAACTTGTCTGGGAGAATTTGTTCCACCGAATCCGGTGGAAAAGGTTTCAGATCCGAAATACCTGCGTTTACGAGATGAACGCGTGATAACATGAGGAAATTTTTTGTTATATTTCGGCTCAATTATACACTTTTCTTGGGTAATTCGTTCCGCTGAATCCGTTGGAAAAGGTTTCAGATCGGACATACCTCGCGTTTACGAGAGAAACGCGTTCGAACATGTGAAAATTTTTAGCTTTATTTTCGTCCAATGATAAACTTGTCTAGGGGAATTTGTTCCACTGAATCCGGTGGTGAAGGTTTCAGATCCGAAATACCTTGCGTTTACGAGAAAAACGCGTTATCACATGGGAAAATTTTTTGCTATATTCCGGTCCAATTATACACTTTTCTGGGGTAATCCGTTCCGCTGAATCCGTTGGAAACAGATTCAGATCCAAAATACATCGCGTTTACGCGAAAAACGCGTTATAACGTGAGGAAATTTCTTGCATCTCTTTGGCTCAATTATACACTTCTCAGGAGTAATTTGTTTCGCTGGATCCGTTGGAAATGATTTCAGATCCGAAATACCTCGCGTTTACGAGAAAAACGCGTTATAACCTAAGGAAATTTCTTGCATCTCTTTGGCTCAATCATATACTTTTCTGAGGTAATTTGTTCCGCTGAATACGTTGGAAAAGGTTCCAGATCCGAAATACTTTGCGTTTACGAGAAAAACGCATTATAACATGAGGAAATTTTTTGTGATATTTCGGCTCAATTATACACTTTTCTGGGGTAATTCGACCCGCTGAATCCGTTCGAAGAGGTCTCAGATCCGAAATACCTTGCGTTTGCGAGATGAACGCGTTATAACATGAGAAAATTTTTTATCATATTTAAGCTGAATTATATGCTTTTCTGGGAGAATGTTCCGCTGAATCCGTTGGAAAAGTTTTCAGATTTGAAATACCTCGCGTTCACGCGAAAAACGCGTTATAACTCGAGGAAATTTTCCGCTATTTCTCGGCTTAATTATACACTTTTCTGGGGTAATTTGTTCCGCTGAATTCGTTGGAAAAGGTTTCTGATCCAAAAAATCTCGCGTTCACGAGAAAAACGCGATATAACATGAGGAATTCTTTTGCTCTTGTTCGGCTCAATTATACACTTTTCTGGGGTAATATGTTCCGCTGAAATCTTTGGAAAAATTTTGAGATCCGGAATACCCCGCGTATACGAGAAAAAAAGGGTTATAACTTGAGGAAATTTTTCGCTATTCTCCGGCTCAATTACACACTCTTCTGGGTCAATTTGTTTCGCCGAATCCATTGGAATAAGTTTTAGATCCGAAATACCTCGCGCTTACGAAAAAAACGCGTTATAACGTGAGGAAATTTTTTGCTGTGTTTCGGCTCAATTATACACTTTTCTGGGGTAATTTGTTCCGCTGAATTCGTTGGAAAAGGTTTCGGATCCGACATACTTCGCGTTTACGCGAAAAACGCGTTATAACGTGAGGAAATTTCTTGCATCTCTTTGGCTCAATTATACACTTTTCTGGAGTCATTAGTTCCGCTGAATCCGTTGGCAAAGGTTTCAGATCCGACATACCTCGCGTTCACGAAAAAAAGGCGTTATAACATGAGAAAATTTTTTTCATCATATTTCGGCTCCATTATAAACTTTTCTGGGGTAGAATGTTCCGCTGAATCCGTTTGAAAAGGTGTCAGATTCGAAATACCTCGCGTTTACGAGAAAACCGCGATATAATAAGAGAAATTTTTTCGCTCTTGTTCGGCTCAATTATACACTTTTCTGGGGGAGAATGTTCCGCTGAATCCGTTGGAAAAGGTTTCGGATCCGACATACTCCGCGTTTACGCGAAAAACGCGTTATAACGTGAGGAAATTTCTTGCATCTCTTTGACTCAATTATACACTTTTCTGGGGTAATTTGTTTCGCCGAATCCGTTGGAAAAGGTTTCAGATTCGGAATACATCGCGTTTACGAGAAAAACGCGTTATAACATGAGGAAATTTTTTGCTATTTCTCGACTCAATTATACACGTTTCTGGGGTGATTTGTTCCGCTGAATCCGTTCGAAAATGTTCCAGATTCAAAATACCTCGCAGTTACGGAAGAAACGCGTTATAACTCGAGGAAATTTTTTGCTATTTCTCGGCTTAATTATACACTTTTCTGGGGTAGTTTCGCTAAATCGAAATACCAAAAAAGGAAATTTTTTGCTATTTTTCGGCTCAATTATACACTTTTCCGATGTAATTTTTTCCGCTGAATGCGTTGGAAGAGGTTTCAGATCCGAAATACCCCGTGTCTACGAAAAAAACGCGTTATATTATAAAGAAATTTTTTGCTACTTTTGACTGAATTATACACTTTTCTGGGTTAGATTGTTTCTCTGAATCCGTTGAAACGGGTTTCAGATCCGAAATTCCTCACGTTTACAAGAAAATCAAGTTATAACCCGAGGAAATTTTTCGCTTTTCTTCGGCTCAATTATACTCTTTTCTGAGGTAATTTGTTCCGCTGAATCGGTTGAAAGAGGTTTCAAATCTAAATACCTCGCGTTTACGAGAAAATCGCTTTATAACATGAGGAAATTTTTTATCATATTTCCGCTCAATTATACACTTTTCTGGGGTAGAATGTTCCGCTGAATTCGTTGGAAAAGGTTTCAGATTCGAAATACCTCGCGTTTACGAAAAAAACGCCTCATAACATGAGAGTATTTCTAGTTGCAATTCGGCTCAGTTATACACTTTTCTGGGATAATTTGATCCGCTGAATCCGTCGGAAAAGGTTTCAGATCCGAAATACCTCGCGTTTACGAGAAAAACGCGTGATAACTTGAGGAAATTTTTTATCATATTTCTGCTTAATTATACACTTTTCTGGGGTAGAATGTTTCGCTGAGAAAGGTTTCAGATTCGAAATACCTCGCGTTTACGATAAAAACGCGTTATAACATGATAGTATTTCTTGTTGCATTTCGGCTCAGTTATACACTTTTCTGGGGTAATTTATTCCGCTGAACCCGTCGGAAAAGGTGTCAGATTCGAAATACCTCGCGTTTACGCGAAAAACGCGTTTGAACATGGGGAAATTTTTTACCATATTTCGGCTTAATTATACACTTTTCCTGGGTAATTTGATTTGCTTAATCCGTTGGAAAAGGTGTCAGATTCGAAATACCTCTTGTTCACGAGAAAAACGCGTTATAACATAAGAGTATTTCTTGATGCATTTCGGCTCAGTTATACACATTTCTCGGGTAATTTGTTCCGCTGAACCCGTTGGAAACGGTTTCAGATTTGAAATACCTCGCGTTTACGCGAAAAACGCGTTTTCACAGGGGGAAATTTTGTATCATATTTCGGCCTAATTATACACTTTTCCGGGGTAATTTGATCCGCTTAAACCGTTGGAAAAGGTTCCAGATCCGAGATACCTTGCGTTTACGAGAAAAACGCATTACAACATGAGGAAATTTTTTTTGATATTTCGAATTAATTATACACTTTTCTGGGGTAACTTGACGCGCTGAATCCGTTGAAAAAAGTGTCAGATCCAAAATACCTCGCGTTTACGCGAAAAACGCGTTTTAACATGGGGAAATTTTTTGTAATATTTCGGCTCAATTGAACACTTTTCTGGGGTAATTTGTCCCGCTGATCCCGTCGAAAAAGGTCTCAAATCTGAAATACCCCGCGTTTGCGAGAAAAACGCGTTATAACATAAGGAAATTTTTTGTGATATTTCGGCTCAATTATACACTTTTCCGGGGTAATTTGACCCGCTGAATCCGTTGAAAAATGTGTCAGATCCAAAATACCTTGCGTTCACGAGAAAAACGCGTTATAACATGAGAGTATTTCTTGATGCATTTCGGCTCAGTTATACACATTTCTCAGGTATTTTGTTCCGCTGAACCCGTTGAAAACGGTCTCAGATCCGAAATATATCGCGTTTACGAGAAAAACGCGTTAAAACCCGAGTAAATTTTTTATCATATTTTGGCTCAATTATACACTTTTCTGAGGTAGAATGTTCCGCTGAATCCGTTGGAAAAGGTTTCAGTTCCGAAATATCTCGCTTCTACAAGAAGAACGCGTTATAACATGAGGAAATTTTTTGTAATATTTCGACTCGATTATACACTTTTCTGGTTTAATTTGATCCGCTCAATCCACTGACAAAGGTTTTCACATCTAAAATACCTCGCGTTTACGAAAAAAAAAGCGTTATAACATATGAGTATTTCTCGTTGCGATTCGGCTCAGTTATACCTATAATTGATCCGAAATATGATAAAAAAATTTCTCATGTTGAAACGCGTTTTTCGCGGAAATGCGAGATATTTTGAATCTGTAACCATTCCCAACGGATTCAGCGGAACATTCTAGCCCAGAAAAGTGTACAATTCAGCCGAAATATGATAAAAAATTTCCTCATGTTATAACGCGTTTTTCTCATGAACGCGAGGTATTTCTGATTGGAGACCTTCTTCAACGGGTTCAGCGAAACAAATTACCCTAGAAAAGTGTATAACTGAGCCGAAATGCAACAAGAAATACTCTTGTGTTATAACGCGTTTTTTTAGTAAACGCGAGGTATTTTGAATCTGAAACCTTTTCCAACGGATTCAGCGGAACATCCTACCCCAGAAAAGTGTATAATTCAGCGGAAATATGATAAAAAATTTCCTTATGTTATAACGCGTTTTTCTCGTGAACACGAGATATTTTGGATCTGAAACCTTTTCTGACGGATTCAGCGGAACATTTTACCCCAGAAGAGTGTATAATTGAGCCGAAATATGATAAAAAATTTCCTCGTGTTATAACTCGTTTTTCTCATGAACGCGAGAGATTTCGGATCTGACAACCTTTCCTCACAGATTCAGCGAAACAAAATACACCAGAATAGTGTATAATTGAGCTAAAATATGATGAAAAATTTCCTCATGTTATAACGCGTTTTTCTCGTACACGCGGAATATTTTGAATCTGGAACCTTTTCCAACGAATTATTCAGATCGAATTACCCCACAAAAGTGTATAATTGAGTCGAAATATTATAAAAAATTTCCTCATGTTATAACGCGTTTTTCTCGTGAAGGCGAGATATTTTGAATCTGAAACCTTTTCCAACGGATTATTCAGATCAAACTACCTCAGAAAAGTGTATAATTGAGTCGAAATATTACAAAGAATTTTTTCATGTTATAACGCGTTTTTCTCGTAAACGCGAGATATTTCGGATCTGGAACCTTTTCCAACGGATTATTAAGATCAAATTACCCCAGGAAAGTGTATATTTGAGTCGAAATATTACAAGAAATTTTTTCATGTTATAACGCGTTTATCTCGTAAACGCGAGATATTTGGGATCCGAAACCTTTTCTAACGGATTCAGCAGAACATTCTACCCCAGATGGGTGTATAATTGAGCGGAAATATGATGAAAAATTTCCTCATGTTATAACGCGTTTCCCTCGTCAACGCGAGGTATTTCGGATCTGAAACCTTTTTCAACGGATTGAGCGGATCAAATTACCACAGAAAAGTGTATAATTGCGCCGAAATAACACAAAAAATAGCCCTATGTTATAATGCGTTTTTCTCGTAAACGCAAGGTTTTTCGGATCTGGAACCTCTTCCAACGGATTGATCGGATCAAATTACACCAGAAAAGTGTATAATTGAGTCGAAATATTACAGAAAATTTTTTCATGTTATAACGCGTTTTTTTCGTAAACGCGAGATGTTTCGGATCTGAAACCTTTTCTAACGGATTCAGCGAAACATTCTACCCTAGAAGAGTGTATAATTGAGCCGAAATATGATAAAAATTTTTTTCATGTTATAACGCATTTTCCTCGTAAACGCGAAGTATTTTGGATCCGAAACCTTTTCCAACGGATTCAGCGAAACATTCCACCCCAGAAAAGTGTATAATCGAACAGAAATATGATAAAAAATTTTCTCACGTTAAAACGCGTTTTTCTCGTAAACGCGAGGTATTTCGAATCTGAAACCTTTTCTAACGGATTCAGCGGAACATTCTACCCTAGAAGAGTGTATAATTGAGCCGAAATATGATAAAAAATTTTTTCATGTTATAACGCATTTTCCTCGTAAACGTGAAGTATTTTGGATCCGAAACCTTTTCCAACGGATTCAGCGAAACATTCCACCCCAGAAAAGTGTATAATTGAGCAGAAATATGATAAAAAATTTTCTCACGTTAAAACGCGTTTTTCTCGTAAACGCGAGGTATTTCGAATCTGAAACCTTTTTCAACGGATTGAGCAGATCAAATTACCCCAGAAAAGTGTATAATTGAGTCGAAATATTACAGAAAATTTTTTCATGTTATAACGCGTTTTTTTCGTAAACGCGAGATGTTTCGGATCTGGAACCTTTTCTAACGGATTCAGCGGAACATTCTACCCTAGAAGAGTGTATAATTAAGCCGAAATATGATAAAAAATTTTTTCATGTTATAACGCATTTTCTTCGTAAACGCGAAGTATTTTGGATCCGAAACCTTTTCCAACGGATTCAGCGGAACATTCTACCCCAGAAAAGTGTATAATTGAGCCGAAATATGATGAAAAATTTCCTCATCTTATAACGCGTTTTTCTCGTAAACGCGAGGTATTTCGAATTTGAAACCTTTTCTAACAGATTCAGCGGAACATTCTACCCCAGAAGAGTGTATAATTAAGCCGAAATATGATAAAAAATTTTTTCATGTTATAACGCATTTTCCTCGTAAACGCGAAGTATTTCGGATCCGAAACCTTTTCCAACGGATTCAGCGAAACATTCCACCCCAGAAAAGTGTATAATTGAGCGGAAATATGATAAAAAATTTTCTCATGTTAAAACGCGTTTTTCTCGTAAACGCGCGGTATTTCGAATCTGAAACCTTTTTCAACGGATTGAGCAGATCAAATTAGCCCAGAAAAGTGTATAATTGAGTCGAAATATTACAGAAAATTTTTTCATGTTATAACGCGTTTTTTTCGTGAACGCGAGATGTTTCGGATCTGAAACCTTTTCTAACGGATTCAGCGGAACATTCTACCCAAGAAGAGTGTATAATTAAGCCGAAATATGATAAAAAATTTTTTCATGTTATAACGCATTTTCCTCGTAAACGCGAAGTATTTTGGATCCGAAACCTTTTCCAACGGATTCAGCGGAACATTCTACCCCAGAAAAGTGTATAATTGAGCCGAAATATGATGAAAAATTTCCTAGTCTTATAACGCGTTTTTCTCGTAAACGCGAGGTATTTCGAATCTGAAACCTTTTCTAACGGATTCAGCGGAAGATTCTACCCCAGAAGAGTGTATAATTAAGCCGAAATATGATACAAATTTTTTTCATGTTATAACGCATTTTCCTCGTAAACGCGAAGTATTTTGGATCCGAAACCTTTTCCAACGGATTCAGCGAAACATTCTACCCCAGAAAAGTGTATAATTGAGCGGAAATATGATAAAAAATTTTCTCATGTTAAAACGCGTTTTTCTCGTAAACGCGAGGTATTTCGAATCTGAAACCCTTTTCAACGGATTGAGCAGATGGAATTACCCCAGAAAAGTGTATAATTGAGTCGAAATATTACAGAAAATTTTTTCATGTTATAACGCGTTTTTTTCGTAAACGCGAGATGTTTCGGATCTGAAACCTTTTCTAACGGATTCAGCGGAACATTCTACCCCAGAAGAGTGTATAATTAAGCCGAAATATGATAAAAAATTTTTTCATGTTATAACGCATTTTCTTCGTAAACGCGAAGTATTTTGGATCCGAAACCTTTTCCAACGGATTCAGCGGAACATTCTACCCCAGAAAAGTGTATAATTGAGCCGGAATATGATGAAAAATTTCCTCATCTTATAACGCGTTTTTCTCGTAAACGCGAGGTATTTCGAATCTGAAACCTTTTCTAACGGATTCAGCGGAACATTCTACCCCAGAAGAGTGTATAGTTGAGCCGGAATATGATAAAAAATTTCCTCATGTTATAACGCGTTTTTCTCGTAAACGCGAGGTATTTCGGATCTGAAACCTTTTCCAACGGATTCAGCGGAACATTTTACCCCAGAAAAATGTATAATTGTGCAGAAATATGATAAAAATTTTCCTCATGTTATAACGCGATTTTTTCGTAACTGCGAGGTATTTCGGATCTGAAACCTTTTTGAACGGATTGAGCGGATCAAATTACCCCACAAAAGCGTATAATTGAGTCGAAATATTACAAAAAATTTCCTTATGTTATAACGCGTTTTTCTCGTCAACGCGAGATATTTCGGATCTGGAACCGTTTCTAACGGCTTCAGCGGAACAAATTACACCACAAAAGTTTATAATTGAGCCGAAATATGATAAAAAATTTCCTCATGTTGAAACGACTTTTCCGCGTAAACGCGAAATATATCGAATCCGAAACCTTTTCCAACGGATTCAGCGGAACATTCTACCCCAGAAAAGTGTCCAATCAAGCCGAAATGCAACAAGAAATACTCTTATGTTATAACGTGTTTTTTTTCGTAAACGCAAGGTATTTCGAATCTCAAACCTTTTCCAACAGATTCAGCGGAACATTCTACCCCAGAAAAGTGTACAATCGAGCCGAAATGCAACAAGAAATACTCTCTTGTTATAACGCGTTCTCTTTCGTAAGTGCGAGGTATTTCGAATCTGAAACCTTTTCCAACGGATTCAGCGGAACATTCTACCCCAGAAAAGTGTATAATTGAGTCAAAATATGATAAAAAATTTCCTCATGGTGTAACGCGTTTTTCTCATGAACGCGAGATATTTCGGATCTGAAACCTTTTCTAACGGATTCAGCGGAACAAATTACACCAGAAAAGTGTATAATTGAGCCGAAATATGATAAAAAATTTCCTTATGTTAAAACGCGTCTCTCGCGTAAACGCGAGATATTTCGAATCTGAAACCTTTTCCAACGGATTCAGCGAAACATTCTACCCCAGAAAAGTGTATAATTGAGCCGAAAAATGATAAAAATTTTCCTCATGTTATGACGCGTTTTTCTCATGAACACGAGATATTTCGGATCTGAAACCTCTTCTAACGGATTCAGCGGAACAAATTACACCACAAAAGTGTATAATTGAGCCGAAATATGATAAAAAATTTTCTCATGTTAAAACGCGTTTTTCTCGTAAACGCGAGGTATTTCGAATCTGAAACCTTTTCCAACGAATTGAGCGGATCAAATTACCTCAGAAAAGTGTATAATTGAGTCGAAATATTACAAAAAATTTCCTCATGTTATAACGCGTTTTTCCCGTAAACGCGAGATATTTTGGATCTGAAACCTTTTCCAATGGATTCAGCGGCACATTCTACCCCGGAAAAGTGTATGATTGAGCGGTAATATGATAAAAAATTTCCTCATGTTATAACGAGTTTTTCTCGTGACCGCGAAATATTTTGGATCTGAAACCTTCTCCAACGGATTCAGCGGAACATTCTACCCCAGAAGAGTGTATAATTAAGCCGAAATATGATAAAAAATTTCTTCATGTTATAACGCATTTTCCTCGTAAACGCGAAGTATTTTGGATCTGAAACCTTTTCCAACGGATTCAGCGAAACATTCCACCCCAGAAAAGTGTATAATTGAGCGGAAATATGATAAAAAATTTTCTCATGTTAAAACGCGTTTTTCTCGTAAACGCGAGGTATTCCAGTAGATAGGCTAGGCGGGTTCTGGATAGAAAAGTGTGAGTGCACACGTACACGCACACACACATGCATGCGTCCGGCGTGTCCGTGTGAGGGTGGTGGAGGGGGGCGATACGATGACGTCATGCTCGCTGATCGCTGCTGGCTTGTTCAGACCTGTCGAAATGACGTCACGCACTCTTAAAAAATGGCGGCACGCACCCTTAGTTTGACGTCACACACCCTTAGTTTGACGTCACACACCCGTAGTTTGACGTCACGCGCTCTTAATATGACGTCACACACCCTTAATATGACGTCACACACCCTGAATATGACGTCACACACCCTTATTCCAACCCTTGCTTTCAGAAGCTTTCTCAAGGTCAGTTCCTGGAATTTTTTCGGCACCCTGTGAGATTTGATACCCCTGCGAATTGTCTGCAAAAACCTGCAGATGCAAGTCTTGGCTAATGATTCGTGGAATTTTCAAAACAAACGGTTCTTGGAATTTGTCGGCACCCTGTTGGAAGTTTCTGAGGGATCGAGTTACTTTGCGTGTTAAGATACAAAATTATGATAAGCCTATAATTGATTCTCAGAAAATTAGTTCTCGGAATAAGCGAGTCTGGAAAGATCTTTTGGCAGGTTCTAGATTGTTTTGATTGAAATTAGTGGGGGTTGTCAGCTATAAAAGAACGGAAAATTTAAACTCGAAAATTAGTATTCAACTGATCTTCAAGTGGTGCAGCTTCTTTTCTTATAACGTCTCCAAAACAAAAAAATCCGATTTCATAATGGAGATGATGTTAGACGTGCAAGGTTTCCGACAATCTAATAACGAATTCATACCAAAGGAACTCGGTGTTATCACTGTTCAGGCGGACGAAACGGGCAAACAAGGTCTGGTTCGCATCCTCTTCAAACCACCGTGTCCTTGGCAGACATTATCGGCTAAATGTAGAGCTACCAACGCTTGGTTGACGCGAAATCATCATGGAATACCGTGGAATGCTGGTGATATGCCTTACGACGATGTGCAAAAAGTAGTCAAAAAAGTTGTCGAGCGTGCAACTTATATCTATGTGAAAGGAGAGGAGAAGAAAAAGTGGGTCGAAAAAGTCATCAACGATGACTCAAAATCTGTGATCGAATTGGGAGAACTGGGATGTTCGAGTCTTCAAATGCTACAGCACATGGAAGTGATTGGTTGGCACGAGGGCGATCACGGGAACGTGCCCAGGTATCAGTGTGCTTGGGAAAATGTTCAACGACTGAAAACTTGGTATTTGGAGAACTGTACTGGATCCCTTCATAAATCATTGCACATATACCTTCAAGTAGGGAGTTTGAAACGAATGAAAGCGGAAGACATTGCATTTTTAACAAAAGAATTCATCCTCATCTACGGTAGAGACGTCATCGATGAGGTGTGGGACAAGCTATCGGAGGCTATGAAGAAGGATAAAGACATCGCAGGCTGCCGAAAGTGTCAAATACATGATTAAACAATAGGCTGACGTATCAGTAGGAAAGTTTTCTTTGGCTTTAAACTCTAGACGAACGTCTACAGGTCCAAACTTGAGAGACTCGTTTTGTTTCGAACAGTCCGCGAATGAGGAATTATCTTTATAAACACGATATTTATACTGTTTGGCTTCAGTCAGAGTCGAGATGAGGTTCGAGAAACAACCTATCAAGCTACCTGTAATGAATTTCGACAAAGTCGTGCAACGGGATGTCGGAACTGAAAAACGGCACGGTGATCTGCTGCCAAACAGCGTTCGCGCGGTATTTTGCGGACCGTCCAACTGCGGCAAGACTAATGCACTGCTCACCCTGATAACACATCCTAACGGTCTGCGATTTGAAAATATCTACATCTACTCAAAATCGTTGAATCAACCCAAGTACAAGTTCCTTCAGCAGTTAATCGAGGGTGTAGATGGCGTCGAGTACTTTCCGTTTGACGAGCATGAACAAGTAGTTGTACCGAACGACGCCTTACCCAATTCGATCATCGTCTTTGATGACGTAGCATGTGAGAAGCAGGATAACATCAGAGCTTTCTTCTGTATGGGGAGACACAAGAATGTGGATTGCTTCTATCTTTGTCAGACCTATGCCCGCATCCCTAAGCATCTAGTGCGTGACAATACCAATCTTTTAGTTCTATTTAAGCAAGATGAGATGAATTTGAGACACGTATACGACGATCATGTAAACACCGATATGACCTACGCGCAGTTCAAAGACTTGTGCTCGGCCTGTTGGAACACCGATAAATACGGATTCATCGTGATAGACAAGGACAGTGAGATAAATGAGGGTAGATACAGAAAAGGATTTGACTGTTTCGTGAGCATAAATGGAGAAAATTCAGGAGAGTAGAATCAGTAGCGTTTTGGATACAGCTCGGTCAACATGCAGGGTATTCACGAACAAAAAGAAGTGTTGCGTCATATCGCTAGAGCCAGCTCGGCGATTCGACGTAAACACCGAATGATAAAATCGGGCAAAGAGATCGCTGAACAGAAGATGAGCGACGTTTTTAAACCGGTGGTCACGCCGTTGAAAGAACTGGTAAAGGTTTCTCAGACGGCTGCTAAATCCATCAAAGAAGAGCCGGTTAAAGAAGAAGAACCCGCGAAAGAAGAGATAAACCCGATGAAAGAAGAAGAAGAACCTGGAGTAGATGATTCCTATTCGACAGCAGATGAGGGGGAGGAAATGGATATGACTCTCCAACCAACGGATGAGCAATCTTTAGAACAGGAGGCTCCCAATGACTATCTTCAATTGTTTCGAGATGAGAATATAAAGATGAGGGATCTAGATAACGTGTACGGTGTACGCGTACTCGCTCACCAGAAGTTAATGATGGGTGACTCACCGATAAGTTTTGGTCATGACGTTATTCATATCGGAGACATGAGTTTTAAAAAGACCAAAGGTTTGTTGGAATTGTTATTCAAAAAGATACCCGATGAGACCTACGTGACCTCTAATGATATCCAAACTTATAAACAAATCGTACTTGGTACAAATGCACATCGAAAATACTACCAGGCTGGTAAACCTGTTCGGGAGTTGAACAACTACAAGTTTACAAAATTCATCGCGCCACCGTTTACCGTACCACGCACGGGTAAAGGTGTGCTACCAGAGTTTATGGTTGCTCGAGAAGGTACAGGAACGGATTACGTTCACTGGGACGACCCCAACGAGCTGGTAGACCGTCTTCGTTTGCTCCTGGCTTCCCAAGCAGCCGGAAACTCGAGTCACTCCAACGAAATCGTATCGATAATCGAAGAATTGCGCGAAGCTGGCATCATTTATTAATCAACCCCTCATCGTTTCCACCATCATTTCCTCAATGAGCGTCGATGTGTTTAGACGACAGTTGGACAAGGGTACAGCTGCCAGCAGCCGTGGTCCTCCCGGGATTGGATTCAAATTCACCGCTGACGGACAATACGACATAGATAATAAAAGACTGTGCAACGTGGCCGATCCCGTGCAGCAAAATGACGTTGTTACTATGGAACTTATGCGACAGGAAATCGCCACTGTGAGAGACGAAATCCGCTCAATGATAAACGTCTTGGATTCTCGTATGACAGATACTCTGCGGAACCACCCGAGTGGTGATATTGAAGCGGTACAAGACTTGTCGATTCGCAACTCCGAGGCCATTTTCAATTTGGACATGAGATTGACAGCATTGGAAAATGAACGAGAAAAAATTAGCGCTCGTGACGGAGCTGCATAAGCCAGCCAGGAAGAATTATCAACGTCGTCGTGTAGATGTTCGTGGTTTGGACGAGACCTGGCAAGCGGATCTCGTTGACATGGCTCCGTACGCAGGAGAAAACAAAGGCTACAAATACATGCTCACCGTTATCGATATATTCTCAAAGTACGCCTGGGCCGTGCCAATGAAGAGTAAGACGGGTAAAGATACCGCAAGTGCTATGGAATCTGTACTCGTACAGGGACGTGTCCCGAAGAATTTACACGTTGACAGAGGCGGAGAATTTTATAATTCAAATTTCGATTCTCTCATGAGACGCTATAATATCAAGCTGTACTCAACCTTTAGCAACTTGAAGGCATCGATCTGTGAACGCTTTAATCGTACGCTGAAAAATAAAATGTGGATGCAGTTCAGCCTGCAAGGAAATTACAAGTGGACAGACATTTTATCTGATTTGGTTTCGGATTACAACAACTCCAAGCATCGTACTATTCGCATGAAGCCAAAGGACGTTTCCTCCAAGAATGAAGAGACATTACTGCAGACTGTGTACCAAAAAGTTCGAGTCAGATCTGTTAAACCGGCAAAGTTCAAAATTGGAGATAAAGTTCGAATCAGCAAATATAAGAATGTTTTTGAGAAAGGCTATACACCGAATTGGACGACGGAAATATTTACGATATACCAAGTGGCTAATACCAACCCGGTAACGTACAAGCTCAAAGACTATCAAGATCAGCCTATAGCGGGTGGCTTTTACGAACAGGAACTTCTCAAAGTCAAGAACTCCGACATATACCTGGTGGAGAAGGTGCTCAAGAGACGTGGAAACAAGCTATTTGTGAAGTGGTTAGGTTTCGATAATAAACATAACAGTTGGATAGATAAGATTGACTTGTAAGCCTTTTATTGAATAAATAAATCTTTAATATACATATATCTGTCTTTATTTTACACCTTATGTACAGTTTATTTACATGTATCATAACCCCATGGAAGCGTGTCGGTCGTATGAGGAAATATGATCCGCATGTCGTCGTTCCAGCTCAGCGCTATCTTCCTCTGCGTCAGCGTATGGACCTGGTGATTCTTGCTTTGAATTAAATGCTGAGTTTTTATTAGATTTTGATGTTGTATAGCACATTCAATGTAGTCATTGAAAGTTATTGTTTTTAGTGTAGCTCCCTTGACTCCTTTGGCACGTTTCTGCTCTCTTTTTTCACCTAAAACCTTGAAGGAATATAATTTAGCCCTTAAACCTATAAACTCGGTCATTATCTTCCCGTTATTTTCGTCTTTCATCAATCCCAATACTTTCTTGTTGACTAGCGGCATCTTATAAACATTCTCCGGAGGATAGTCGGACGTGTCAAATCGATCTAAATCGCGTTTCATTAGCTCGTAGATATCGGGTACGGTAAAATGATATATAAGACTATCAGTGTCAGTATACATGAGCTTTGCTCGGTCTCCGAATCTACTTTTGATATAATTATAATGAAAATCGTAAATGTAGGTTTTAGCAAGATCCATAATAGAAAATCCTGCATATATAGGCTTGTTGAATTTAATTTTCGTCCGGCTCAATTCAATTATTACCATATCTTCACCGAATGCGGTACAGCTATGAAAGTTTGGCTTAGCGATAAGCGCTCTTGCTCCGTGTCTCCCATCCCACTTTGTAATTAACCGCACATCTCTGTGTTTCCTGACGTTTTCCATTGTTTTTCCGAAAACGGCGTTATTCATAAGTTTATAAAAATTCTTCTCAAAATCGTTATTTGACTTTTTCCTTAATTCGGTATTTAAATCTATATATTTCTGAAGCCACGGTGCTTGTTTAAATTTTAATAACCGATGGATTTTCTCTAACTTCATACCCAAACTCAAACACTGTTTCAAAACTTTATAGTGAACGACATACCGCTTTTTTGAGAAAAGGGTAGTTGTTAATTTAGTTGCCTTACATCTCGACAGAGGTGGAACGTAATGCTCTGGACACAATGGTAAGTCTTTGTGAGAGTCCTGAAGTTCTCGCGGATATTCTAAATCTACTTCAAGTATGTAACCTATAGGAGATTCGTCCGAAACTGCTAAAACATCGAAACCTTGGAAATTTGACACCCATTCGAAGGAGCTGTACGGTAAAAAGTGACTCATAGCTGCACCATATAAATTATTAACGTCAAAATACATAAGGTACGATTCGTCCTGACGCGGATCGAATGCCGATCCCATATATCTGTTATTGGCTTTAGCGTATCTGTTCGAGCATTGGGCAACTCCGCCTCGAATTCCTCTTTCTATAAACAATAACATATCAACGTCGATAAGGAGCTCGAGCTCAACACCCGTGCACTTGAGCATCGCGTCAAAAGATAAACCCGGCGCCGTATAATAATGTAACGGGTCTAAATTATAAGTGGACCAACAATTATTTCTGAAATTTTGAAAGATGTCCGCTAAAAGGAGCACATCCGTTTGTAAATACAAGTCTGAATATTGACCCAAAGTCTTGATCTGGAAAGTTTGCCAAACGTTACACGCGTGCAAATAGTCATCCTCCGAAATATCTGAATCGTTTAAATTTGAATGAAATTTTTCTTTTGATGGTAACTGTACTTCTTCAAGGCTTTCCCAACTGTTTACGTATTCGTAGGGAAATACACCTTTTCTCGTCAATAACTGGAATTCTTCGACGTTTCTACAATGCTTACGCGTAATTAATTTCTGCTCGTCATTTAAATAAGACGCTAATTTTTCTAGACTGCCCGGCATGAATCGGAACGAATCAATAAACCTAAAATGTACGGATGTTCCCTTGACACTTTTTGTGAAAGATATATATCTGTCCTTGTTAACCGGTAAGAGAGTGACGAGTCCTTCGAAAGCTGCTGCTAACGTTTTAATCAAAAAGTGTGAGTCATAGCCCGATAAGTTATGAAAGACCACCGGAATGATGTGCGAATCCTTGTAATTTAAATTGCAACCTTCATGCGCTGCACCACGATACTTGCCTGTGAAGTGGCAATGATCGCGATGTTTCACGTCTTGAGGCGCGAATGGTTTTTCACAAATGTGACAAGTCTGAGCCGAATCGAATGCTTGTTTTTGATCATGACTCAAAGATTCCATCGGGATCACACACTTGAAATAAGGTTCTAAAGCATGAGCTAAACTCTCCAACTCGCTTACAAACCATTCTATAAAATCCTTTCCACGGTTGACTCTAAATTTGGAAACTGAATCGTTGAAGGCGCAATGTAAATAATAAGCAATACTGTACGGGACATGTTTTTCATATACCCTTCTATTCGCAGACTCAGATGTATCGTCAACCGGTTGCAAGAGACATTCGAGATCAGCGTAAATACAAAACGGAACATTTTCTTTATATTTAAAGTTTTTGAATTTCAAGATCTCCTTTTCGTCCCTCAAGAGTCCTTTTCGTCTGGTAATATTACTTTGCATTTATTCAAATTCGCACAATCAAACCTGTGTTTGACTAAACAATTTTCAGACTGAAAATGACTCAAGCATCTATCGCACAACCACGTATGACCCTTATGTTTTGAAATTTGTGAGCTTAACAATCGAGATAAATTTTTGATCCATGCAAAATGATATATTGTATTGTTAGCGTCATCAGTTCCGTTTGACTCGATATTAGATTCTAACATGAGGAGATGTATCGTAGACTTTTCTGATTTTTCTCGACTTAAATCAACGGGTACTATTTCCCAATCGTCTATACCGTAAACATTAATCGACAAACCGTTCAATTTTTCAAATTTCGGAATTTTATCAAGACACATGGGAAAATTCAAACCTTCATACCTCAAGACTGAGCTAAAATGTGGATAAGATGTCGTTACACTCACATTATTACCTGCTGGGAACAGAGCTGCTGTGACTGACCAGAGAAAACAGTAGGGATCGTCGTTCATAATATTCACCACCGCCTTCTTATCTTGTATATACTTCGGTAACGCTGTGTAAGTAGATATGCCTCCTCGTAGTGGTACATACTTGTTGATATTCACGGCCAGATTTATAATTTCAGACAAAGACCTTCCCGAATCCTTTTCCTGGAAGTCTTCGATCTTAGCTAATAATTTCTCCGTAACATTTTCGTCAAACCATTCATCAATATTCGTCGCTGGTAGAATAGCTTCGTTTTTGGTATTGAAGAACTTCATCTCTTCGATAATTTCGCCGCTTTTCAGAGTATTGAATTTACAGGACAGAACTACATTTACTTTCAAGTTTCCTTCTTTTCGCAAAATGTTCTTCAATCTTATGATGATTAGCTTTTTTGAGTCATCCAGAAAATGTTTCAGATCTTTGTGCTGCAAATTTGCTATGACCCCCGTTCTGATTCTTCCATTGAAAGCTGACTCCAGATCTTCCCACTTTACCCTGTCACTTCTCCGCAATTTTCTTACACCTTCCCCTCTTTTTCGACACTGCTCAAAACGTCCTTTTAATGACTTTAAGATTCCTATTGTAGTCAAAATTCTGGTTTTTTCCCCGACCGTTGAAGCCGATTTTCGCAAGATTTTGTTCAAAAGTCTGATGTTTTGAGTCCCGAATCTTATCCATTTTTGTATTCCAGTGGTTGATGATTTCTCTTTCAGAATTTCATAAGCATTTTGCATAATGCTGATGAGCTTAAGACATTTAGCTGCATCCATTTTTGTGTTCACTAATAACAATTGTATGTTGAGAAAGTTTAAACTTGAATGATGCGTTAGTACTGCAGGGTGGTCATTATATAGACCAGCTTCACCGACGAATTCTAAGAATCTTGCAATATGATACCTATACATTTGTTAGCGTAAGAAACCTTTTCATCTAATTTTTTAAAACCAAGACTTACAGCAAGTAAAGTGATAACGGAAGCAACGATAGAATTTGTCTCCTCCGAATAACTCTTTTTCGCTAATGGCAAGTTTGCCATTTCACCTACATTATGCTAAAAATTTTCTTGAAAGATATTCTAGAATATTCGTGAAGCGAAACTTGGTTCACGATTCAACTATCATGGAAGTTTCTAGCGCATTTTGCTATCGTATTAGTTACATCGATAAGTATGGGAGAACGTTCGAGAGTTTTGCGCCACGGTATTTAGTTACATATACAAGTCTTGTGACTAGGACCGGGATCGTTGGCGAAATTGTACGTTTCTCTCATCTTATCTTATTTACGATTTTAACCCTAAACATCAGGGGTATATAGAGGTCTTACTCTGCAGTTCAAAGCATCAGTCACTCGTTACTCGTGACCAAGTCACTACTCAGTCCAGTGTTACAAACGGAGAAAAAACAAAGGTGAGTTTAATATACTGTGATTAATAACGAAAAGTTAATGAAACCAATAAAATTTTGTTTCGAGTTGTGATGGTTATAATACTCATCGATTTATTTGTGTCTTTTCATGTATGACACATGAATCTTCAAAAATTTTCATGACAGATTAGCGACAGTTTTACACAGATCAGAAAATTGATTCAAGTCTGTCTTTGCATTTCTTTCAGAAATGTCCGAATACACAGTACGACTACCGACAGAATGGACGGTTGCTTTGCCAGCCACCCAGCTGGCGGAGTTGATGGAATCAGTACGACTGATGATTCATCTGGCAGAAAACCAACCACCGAACACGTTAATGTTAATGGAGTATCGGAACGTAATGGCAGAGCTGCTCCACCACCCTCAGGGAGGGTGGTGGTTCAAGAAAGTTTAAAACCACATAAGAGCCCTATAGCCCCAGACTCAGTATTATATATTTGTCAATTATTCATATATTTATAAAATAATATAATTTATATTATATCCGTCAATTTTTCATATATAACCATGAGAGCTCTAGAGCCCCAGACTCAGTATTATATTTGCCAATTATTCATATATATGTGAAATAATATAATTTATATTATATCTGTCAATTTTTCAATTATTCATTCATGAAATATCGAGCTTATGAGATCTAAAAAATAAAAGTTATATATTCAAAATTATACTTTCAATCTCATTCTGTTGTATACCCTACTCTAACCAAAATCCTATTCCTTGAGGTATCTCTATTCGTAGAATAATTTCAAGACTCTGAATAAGTATATTAGTCTTCAGATAAGTATGTGATTATTACATCTATTGAGGTAGTGTTTGATTTGAATAATGAACACGTAGTTTATTAATAATTTCTTTTATTAAATCATACGCATATACATATAGGTATAGGTGTATCATATATGTATATCACATGTAGGTATATAAAGGTATAGGTGTATCATATATAGGTATATATAGGTGCATCACATAGGTACATCATATATAGGTGTATAGGTATGTATAAAGGTATAGGTGTATCATGTAGGTGTATTATATATCAGATATCATGGTGTGTGTGTGTGTGTGTGTGTGTGTTTAGATGTAGTTGAATTCGACTTGATTGTATTGGCCGCCAAGATACTTCACGTGTAAGCGGTTCTCATCAGCAGCGTCTCTCATCTTCTGCAGCAAGTCGTCGTCGTCCTTCAGAATCTTTGCCATTCGAGCCGGTAAGAAGATGCAGAATCTGTTGTCCACATCCACCACTATCCTGACTCCAAATTTGGTTTGAACTGTCCGAAGATCGGTAATGGGATAGTTTTCGAACACCTGCAACTCACTTAACTTCTTCGTCGGGAGGAATTCTTCCAGGCGACCCAATTTGTTGATTGCAGAGAGATCCATGTTTTCAGTCAAATCCTTATTGTTTCAAGTTTTTTCGTGAGACGGTTGATTTCTGATCTTGTACGGATCAAGCTTTTCACCTCGTTGATGTTCTTTATGAGCAGCTCAAGTCGTATTTTTAATTCACGACGTTGGAGAGGGGTTCGAACCATTCGAGAAATGATTATAGACTGAGATGTCTCGGTGCAAATTTTCACCCTTTTATAGCTGACAACCCCCACTAATTTCTATCAAAAAAATCTAGAACCTTCCAGACTCGCTTATTCCGAGAACTAATTTTCTGAGAATCAATTATAGGCTTATCATAATTTTGTATCTTAACACGCAAAGTAACTCGATCCCTCAGAAACTTCCAACAGGGTGCCGACAAATTCCAAGAACCGTTTGTTTTGAAAATTCCACGAATCATTAGCCAAGACTTGCATCTGCAGGTTTTTGCAGACGATTCGCAGGGGTATCAAATCTCACAGGGTGCCGAAAAAATTCCAGGAACTGACCTTGAGGAAGCTTCTGGAAGCAAGGGTTGGAATAAGGGTGTGTGACGTCATATTAAGGGTGTGTGACGTCATATTAAGGGTGTGTGATGTCATATTAAGAGCGCGTGACGTCAAACTAAGGGTGTGTGACGTCAATTTTGGGGTATGTGACGTCATATTAAGGGTGCGTGCCGCCATTTTTTAAGGGTGCGTGACGTCATTTCGACAGGTCTGAACAAGCCAGCAGCGATCAGCGAGCATGACGTCATCCTATCGCCCCCCCTCCACCACCCTCACACGGACACGCCGGACGCATGCATGTGTGTGTGCGTGTACGTGTGCACTCACACTTTTCTATCCAGAACCCGCCTAGCCTATCTACTCGCGTTTTCGCGAAAAACGCGTTTTAACATGAGGAAATTTTTTATCATATTTCGGCTCATTTATACACTTTTCTGGTGTAATTTGTTCCGCTGAATCCGTTAGATAAGGTTTCAGATCCGAAATATCTCGCATTGATGAGAAAAAATCGTTATAACATAAGGAAATTTTTCGTAATATTTCGGCTCAATTATACACTTTTCTGGGGTAATTTGATCCGCCGAATCCGTTGGAAAAGGTTTCAGATCCGAAATACCTCGCGTTTACAAGAAAAACGCGTTATAACATGAGAGTATTTCTTGTTGCATTTCGGCTCGATTGTACACTTTTCTGGGGTAGAATGTTCCGCTGAATCCGTTTGAAATGGTTTCAGATTCGAAATATCTCGCGTTTTCGCAAAAAACCCGTTTTAACATGAGGAAATTTTTTATCATATTTCGGCTGAATTATACACTTTTCTGGGGTAGAATGTTCCGCTGAATCCGCTGGAAAAGGTTTCAGATTCGAAATACCTCGCGTTTACGAGAAAAACACGTCATAACGTGAGAAAATTTTTTTTTCATATTTGAGCTCAATTATACACTTTTCTGGGATAGAATGTTCCGCTGAATCCGCTGAAATGGGTTTCAGAATCGAAATACCTCGCGTTTACGAGAAAAACGCGTTATAACATAGGAAAATTTTTCATCATATTTATGCTCAATGATACACTTTTCTGGGGAAGAATGTTCCGCTGAATCCGTTGAAAAAGGTTCCAGATCCGGAATACCTCGCATTCACGAGAAAATCGCGTTATAACATGAGGAAATTTTTCATCATATTTCCGATCTATTATACACTTTTCTGGGGTAGAATGTTCCGCTGAGTCTGTTGGAAAAAGTTTCAGATCCAGAATATCTCGCGTTCACGAGCAAAACGCGTTATGACATAAGGAAATTTTTTATCATATTTCCGCTCAATTATACACTTTTCTAGGGTAGAATGTTCTGCTGAATCCGTTGGAAAAGGTTTCAGATCCGAAATATCTCGCGTTTACGGGAAAAACGCGTTATAACATGAGGAAATTTTCTGTAATATTTCGACTCAATTATACACTTTTCTGGGGTAATTTGATCCGAATAATCCGTTGGAAAAGGTTCCAGATCCGAAAAACCTTGCGTTTGCGAGAAAAACGCATTATAACATAGGGCTATTTTTTGTGTTATTTCGGCTCAATTATACACTTTTCTGGGGTAATTTGACCCGCTGAATCCGTTGAAACAGGTGTCAGATCCGAAATACCTCGCGTTTACGAGAAAATCGCGTTATGAAATGAGGAAATTTTTCATCATATTTCCGCTCAATTACACACTTTTCTGGGGTAGAATGTTCCGCTGAATCCGCTGGAAAAGATTTCAGATTCGAAATACCTCGCGTTTACGAGAAAAACGCGTTATAACATGGAGAAATTTTTTTTTCATATTTCGGCTCAATGATACACTCTTCCAGGGTGGGATGTTTCGCTGAATCCGTTAGAAAAGGTTTCAGATCCGAAATATCTCGCGTATACGAGAAAAATGCGTTATAACATGAAAAAATTTTTTGTAATATTTCGACTCAATTATACACTTTTCTGGGGTAATTTGATCTGAATAATCCGTTGGAAAAGGTTCCAGATCCAAAATATCTCGCGTTTACGAGAAAAACGCGTTATAACATGGGAAAATTTTTTGTAATATTTCGACTCAATTATACACTTTTGTGGGGTAATTTGATCTGAATAATCCGTTGGAAAAGGTTCCAGATCCAAAATATCTCGCGTTTACGAGAAAAACGCGTTATAACATGAGGAAATTTTTTGTAATATTTCGACTCAATTATACACTTATGTGGGGTAATTTGATCCAATTAATCCGTTGAAAAAGGTTCCAGATCCGAAATACCTCGCGTTTACGAGAAAAACGCGTTATAACATGAGGAAATTTTTTATCAGATTGTTACGAATGTAATACACCCCTCACATATATAACTCACACGCTCTAGTAGTCATCTTAAATAAAAGATGTTAACGTCATTCCCTTGTTCACTGTTACTAATCACGAAGTTTATTGTTAATAACAGTCTTGTTGTAGACCTTAAACTGAACACACGTATTAAAAATACAACCCAAACCTTTACCCAAATATCTCCAAACTCCATTTATTGTCTATTTACTCTTGTTCATTCACCTAGAGAACCCCTTAATTAATCTACGGACCTCCTAGACCCCCGTCCGTAACATTTGGTGTCAGAAGCGCGACTTCTGGGTGATTAAGAAAAGTAAACTAGACTCAAGATGCCTAATACGCGTCAGACTCGAGCTACAGAATCTACTTCGACCGCGGCTGAAACCGCATCTCCTATCCCGACTACCCAACCCTCCATCCAATCTCCTCCGCAAGACCCGATGGCCTTCTAGATGGAGCTTTTTAAAATCATGATGAGGGAGCAGAGAGAGACCCAGCGGGAAGACCGCGACAGCATTCTCTCTTCCTTATTTTCAGCGCAACGAGAGGAACGAGAAGCGCAACGACAACAGTAGATAGGCAAGGCGGGTTCTGGACCAACGCCTGTTAGCGCTTTCAGGCAAACCCCCTACCCATGCGCACCCTTCCGTGTGAGGGTGGTGGGGGAAGGGTTTGATTGGTTGGAATCTGGATCACCCGTTAGCCGGGCCGCCCCCTAGCGGTACTTTATCGAATACCTGATTGGCTGTAATCTAGGTCACCCGTTAGTCGGACCACCCCCTAACGGTACTTTGTCGAATACCTGATTGGATAGAATGTGGGTCACCCGTTAGACGGGCCACCTCCTAGCGGTGTTGGGTCTAATGCCTGATTGATTGGAATCTGAGTCACCCGTAAGACGGGCCAAACGGTGAGTCCGCGATCTCGTCTCTGACCGCCGCGGTCCCCCCTCTGACGTTGCGACCCCCCTCCGACGTCAGACCGTTGCGATCTCCTCTCTGACCGCCGCGATCCCCCCTCTGACCGCCGCGATCTCCTCTCTGACCGCCGCGATTCTCCCCCCTGACGCGACCCTACCCCTAAATCGGCTCGAACAGCGGGACTTGATACTTTTAATAATAATCAGGTGCTGTCGCCAGCCTCTGATCACACACAATTATGCTGAAAAATTCGAAACGTATGCAGACAACGGAAAATGTCACACACACACACACACGCACACGCACACGCACACGCACACGCACACGCACACGCACACGCACACCCACACGCACACGCACACGCACACGCACACGCACACACACACACACACACACACTGCATGATTTTATTCGTACAAGAAGGTACCCTGACAGGAGAGAAACTTTCGTGTACCCTGTTGAAGAATTTATCGTCAAAAATGGATTGTGAAAAAATTAATAAAGTCTGCCGCATGGACGACTTCTTACCTACGAAGAAAATATCCGAGCTTGAAGTCGGAAAAGATTACAAAGTCACATCGTTTAAATCTGCTACCACCAAATTCGGACCGAGAACCATGGTTGCGATCGAAAATGAGTTTACCATGTTTCTACCGGCCAGAATATCAAAGGCTTTCAACGATGACAAGGATCAGTTGAAACTGTATGAATCTGCCGCTGCGGAAGATCGTCTACGTTTGCGATACCTCGGTGGACAATATAACCAGTGCGAATTTTTATACATCTAAAGCCAGCTAGTACGTCTTGCTATATCGAATTAAGTGAAAAGTTAGTGTGTTCGAAGTATATGTGTAATTTTTTGTTCATAAAAGTTATCTTCCCCTGAACTTTTGATTCGTTTACTGCGACGTGGGGGATATAAACTGAGAAATGGATGGTGAATCGTGTTTGAAGTTAATAAACATCGTCGAAAGTGCTTACAAGTTGCTAGACGCTGCATCGTCTCATCAAATCGAGCGATGGAAAAAATTGTGTAATCGTAATATCATACTCTTGAATAAAATCTTGAGAACAGTTACTCTTTCAGTCGGTGAAAGACATAGAATTGTTACAACACTTTCCATACTCCAATCGTTGGGTGAAAAATTCAAAAACAGACAACGAAATGGTAAAGGTATTGGAACATCAAGGAGAAGGATAAAAGATAGAGTTCAGTGGAAGGATTTGGAATCTGTATTTAAAGGTCGAATACGCACTGGTATTATCGTAAATCTTCGTCATAAGGATCTAAGATCTTTTCTACAGGATTCGAAAAGTATTACGAACGTTCGATTAAAAAATTCCCTACTCAAAGCGGGGAATTTGAAAGTGAATGGTGTACTAGCTTGCAAGTTTTCTATTCTGAAAAACGGTGAAACCATCGAAGAGACAAAATTTTTTAATACAAGAAATAAAGTTATCCTCCCGGAAACGGATATTAAAAGGTGGTTCGATGAGAATCTGATTGATCGCTTGCTGGTGAAGGTTGAGGATTTCCAAGAACGAGACTCGGGTTGGACCCTGATCGAAATTGTCAACTTGATGATCAACATTAATCGGTACGAGCCACTACGAGGAGGATTATCCACCTACGTACAATTACCACCGAGTATACAGAAGAAAAAAGCTGTAGTGAACATCAAGAATAACGATGAATACTGCTTCCTGTGGGCCATCACTGCAGCCCTTTATCCTGCAAACAATCACGTTGATCGAACTAACTCTTATCCTCATTATAGTTCGGTACTCAATTATAAGGGTATTAATTTCCCTATAGCCTTAAAAGATGTTTCAAAATTTGAGAAAATAAACGGTCTAGCAATAAATGTCTACGGTCTGGAGCCTGATCGGAATATGTCTGATGAAATAGTACCCCTTTATTTGAGTAAAAACGAATCAGACAAACCTACAATTCACCTTCTTGCCGTGAACAGTGAAGCAGAGTCCGATGTTTTCCACTTTGCTTGGATCAAAAATCTCTCAAGGTTATTAGCTTCTCAAATATCAAAGCATAAAGGTACTATATTTCTGTGCGATAGGTGTTTATGTCATTTTCAAATTAAAACGTCCTTTGAAAAGCATAAGCTAGACTGTGCGAATATAAATAAATGCAAAGTAATCCTACCCGGGGAACAAGATAAGATTTTGAGTTTTCGAAATTATAGATTCAAAGAGTCTGTACCGTTTGTAGTATATGCCGATTTAGAGTCTATCCTCGAGCCGACGAGTAGCGAGGTCTTGTGTGAAAAGCATGTTCCACATAGTGCAGCTTATTATTTGCATTGTAGCTTTGACAACTCTCTCTCAAAATTTGAAATAAACCGTGGCTCTGATTGCATCAATTGGTTTGTCAATGAATTGCGAAAATTGTCTGAATTGGTTGATTTTTATCTGGAAAGAAATGTACCGATGCAGCTCACCAGCGAGCAAACACAGGATTTTCATAATGCTGAAATATGTCATATTTGTGAGAAAAAGTTCACACAGACGGATGAGAAGCACCGCGATCATTGTCATTTTACGGGCAAGTACCGCGGTGCCGCTCATCCAAGTTGTAATTTAAATTATAAAGATTCGCATGTTGTCCCAGTAGTTTTTCATAATCTTTCCGGTTACGATTCACACTTTTTAATCAAAGCTCTGGCTACGTTACTCGACGGTGAAATGAGCATCCTCCCCGTCAACAAAGAACGGTACATTTCTTTCACAAAGAAAATCACTGGTACGAAGGTAGCCTTACGATTTATCGATTCGTTCCGATTTATGGCAAGCAGTTTGGACAAATTAGCCTCGTATCTGGATGATAAGGATAAAGTAATTACACGCAGACACTGTAATAGCGCAGAGGAATTCGAATTACTGATAAGGAAGGGGGTATTTCCTTACGAATATGTGGATAGCTGGGTAAAACTTGACGAAACGGAGTTACCTCCCGCAGAAAAATTCTATTCAAGATTAAACAATACAAATGTTTCAGAGGAGAATTACCGACACGCGATCAGAGTTTGGAGGACTTTCAATATTAATACGTTGGGTGAATATTCGGATTTATATTTCAAAACAGACGTATTGCTCCTATCGGATGTATTCGAATCTTTTCGACGCAACTGTCGCTCTGCGTATAACCTGGATCCTCTGCACTATTACACCGTCCCTGGACTCGCATTTGACGCAATGCTCAAGTGTACGCGCGTCACGCTCGAGCTTCTCACCGACGTAGAGATGCTGCTATTTATCGAGAAAGGTATTCGAGGTGGTGTAGCTCAGTGTTCAAATCGACATGCCGTAAGCAATAATAGGTATATGGGGGCAGATTTTGATCCGAGCAAAGAGGAATCTTACCTCATGTACTTTGACGTGAACAATTTGTACGGTGGAGCGATGAGTCAGTACCTACCGCGTGGATCTTTCGACTGGGAACACGAGTCGATCGAGGTTTGTAACGTTCCTGACGATTCTCCTATAGGATATATTCTTGAAGTAGACTTAGAGTATCCTGTAGCACTTCACGAAACACACAAAGATTTACCCTTATGCCCAGAACACTATACACCCTCGCGTGGTAAAAATTGTAAATTAATGACGACTCTTTTCCCCAAATCCAAGTACGTTGTTCACTATCAGAATTTGAAACTGTATCTGAGTCTAGGTATGAAATTATTGAAAGTTCATAGAATCCTACGATTCGAACAAACTCCGTGGCTCAAATTGTATATTGATCTGAACACCGACTTGAGGAAAAAATCTAACAATGAGTTTGAGAAGAATTTCTTTAAATTGATGAATAATGCGGTATTCGGTAAGACTATGGAGAACGTCAGAAAGCAGAAGGATGTCAAATTAGTAACAAAATGGGAGGGGAGGCACGGGGCAAAAGCACTCATCGCGAAACCAAATTTTCACAGCTGCACCATATTTGACAATGATATGGTGATTGTTGAGCTGAATTGCGTCAAGGTACACTTTAATAAACCAATTTACGCTGGATTTTCTATTCTCGATTTGTCAAAGATCTTCATTTATGATTTTCATTACAATTACGTGAAAAATACGTTTGGTGATCGATCAAAGTTGATGTACACCGACACGGACAGTCTTTTGTATCACTTCACTGTCCCCGATATATACGAATACATTAAACGTGATTTGCATAAATTTGATACATCCGATTACCCGACCGATAACATCTATGGCATACCATTAGCGAATAAGAAAGTATTAGGCTTAATGAAGGATGAGTGTAATGGAAAGATTATGGGAGAATTTGTAGGACTACGAGCAAAACTGTATACTTTTGAAATTTTCGGTGAGGATAGAAAAACACTCAAGCGAGCAAAAGGTATCAAGGCAGCGACATTGCGAACAATCACGTTCGATGATCACAAAAAGTGTCTTTTTCAAGATCAAAACTTGACAAAATCTCAGTATCTAATTCGAAGTAAAAAGCATGAGGTTCATACGGTGTTGCAGAAAAAAATATCACTCAGTTGGTGTGATGATAAGAGGGTGATTCTACCCAATACAACCGATACTGTACCATGGGGTTATAATAAATAAACTATTGTATGTATATTTTATGTATCTTTATTGAATAAAAAATTACATATCCGCTTTATCAATCCAGCTGTTGTGTGAATTGTCGAAACCTAACCATTTTACAAACAGTTTATTTCCACGCTTCCGCAGTACTTTCTCCACTAGGTAAACATCAGAGTGTTTGACTTTGGAGAGTTCCTCCTCGTAGAAGCCACCTTCGATGGGTTGATCTTGATAGTCGACGAGTTTGTATTTCACGGGATCGGTGTTTTCTATCTTACTTATAGTAAATATTTCAGTTGTCCAGTTGGGCGTGTAGCCTTTCTCAAACGTATGTTTGTTCTTGCTGACGCGAACTTTATCATTGACTTTAAACTTTTTGCTCCGCGTCCGATTGATCTGAAATTTCCCGTACACATTCCGGAGCAAAGTCTTCTCGTTGCCAGCTGTAACATCTTTCGGCTTCATACCGATTGTACGGTGTTTGGTGTTGTTGTAAGTCGACACCAGATCTGATGCGATATCTATCCACTTGTAATTTCCTCGGAGGGAAAACTGCTTCCACATTTTATTTTTAAGCGTGCGATTGAAACGTTCGCAGATCGATGCTTTTAGATTGCTAAAGGTTGAGTATAGGGTTATACCATGTCGTTGCATGAGAGCCTTGAACTCAGAGTTATAAAATTCTTTACCACGGTCAACGTGTAATTTCTTCGGTACGCGACCCTCCTTGAAGACAGAGTTCATAGCGTTCGTAACATCCTTCCCACTCTTCGTCTTGATCGCCACTACCCAAGCGAATTTCGAAAAAATGTCTATGATCGTGAGAAGATATTTGTAGTCATTGTTGTATTTCGCATAAGCAATCATATCCACGAGATCAGCTTGCCAGGTCTCGTCCAGACCTCGCACGACAACGCGACGACGCGGATAATTTCTTCGCGCAGGTCTGTGAAGTTCCTCGACCAAAGCCGCCTTCTTGTCCCCCATGCTCGTAGCTAGCCGGTCTGTACAGCGCTCGTTTTCCTCTCCAATGCGATCAATCTGTTGTCCAAGTTGAGAATGGTCTCGGAGTTGCGAATCGACAAGTCTTGTACCGATTCAACGTCATCGGTGAGCTTTTGTAGAGCATCCGTCGTACGGGAGTCCAGGATGGTTATCGTTGAGCGAATTTCGTCTCTGACAGCGCTGATTTCCCGACTCACAAGATTCATGGTAACAGCATCATTTTGCTGCACGGGATCGGCAACGTTGCACAATCTCTTATTATCTATATCGTAGTGTCTGTCAGCGGTGAATTTGAATCCAACCCCGGGAGGACCACGACTGCTGGCAGCTGTACCCTTGTCCAACTGTCGTCCAAACACATCGACGCTCATCGTGGAAATGAGGATGGAGGCGATGAGGGGTTGATTAATAAATGATGTCAGCTTCGCGCAATTCTTCGATTACCGATATAATTTCATTGGAGTGACTCGAATTACCGGCCGCTTGGGAAGCCAGGAGCAAACGAAGACGTTCCACCAGCTCGTTGGGGTCGTCCCAGTGAACGTAATCCGTTCCTCTACCTTCTCGAGCAACCATAAACTCGGGTAGCACACCTTTACCCGTGCGCGGTAGGGGTACGGTAAACGGCGGTGCGATGAATTTCTTGAACTTGTGGTTGTTCAGCTCTCGAACAGGTTGACCAGCCTTGTAGAATTTTCGATGTGCATTTGTGCCAAGTACGATTTGTTTATAATTTTGGATATCATCGGAGCTCACGTAGGTCTCATCAGGTATCTTTTTAAATAACAACTCCAACAAGCCTTTGGACTTTTTAAAACTCATGTCTCCGATATGAATAACGTCATTGTCGAAGCTTATCGGTGAGTCACCCACCATTAACTTCTGGTGAGCGAGCACGCGTACACCGTACACGTTATCTAGATCACTTCTTTTTATATTCTCATCTCGAAACAATTCAAGATAGGGATTGGAAGCCTCGTGTCCTAATGATTCCGATTGCTCATCCATTGGTTGTAAAGTCATATCCATTTCCTCCCCCTCATCTGCTGTCGAATAGGAATCATCCACTCCAGGTTCTTCTTTAAACGGGTTTACCTCTTCTTTGACGGGTTCATCTTTGATCGGCTCTTGTTTGACGGATTTAGCAGCCGTCTGAGAAACCTTTACCAGTTCTTTCAACGGAGTGACCACCGGTTTAAAAACATTGCTCATAGTCTGTTCAGCGATCTCTTTGCCCGATTTTATCATTCGGTGTTTACGTCGAATCGCTGCGCTGGCTTTAGCGATATGACGCAACACTTCTTTTTGTTCGTGAATGCCTGGCATGTTGACTAAGCTGTATCCCAAACGCTACTGATTCTACTCTCCGAGATTTTCCCCATTTATGCTCACAAAACAGTCGAACCCTTTTCTATATCTACCCTCATTCATATCACTATCCTTGTCTATGACGATGAATCCGTACTTATCGTTGTTCCAACACGTCAAGCACAAGTCTTTGAATTGCGCGTAAGTCATATCAGTGTTCACATGATCGTCGTATACGTGTCTCAAATTCATCTCATCTTGCTTAAATAGGACTAAAAGATTCGTATTGTCACGCACTAGATGCTTGGGAATGCGAGCGTAGGTCTGACAAAGATAGAAGCAATCCACATTCTTATGTCTCCCCATACAGAAGAAAGCTCTAATGTTATCCTGCTTCTCACATACCACGTCGTCAAAGACGATGATTGAATTAGGTAGAGCGTCGTTCGGTACAACCACCTGTTCATGCTCGTCAAACGGAAAGTACTCGACGCCATCTACGTCCTCGATCAGCCGCTGCAGGAACTTGTACTTGGGCTGATTCAACGATTTTGAGTAAATATAGATATTTTCAAATCGCAGTCCGTTAGGATGTGTTATGAGGGTGAGCAGTGCATTGGTCTTGCCACAGTTGGACGGTCCGCAAAATACTGCGCGAACGCTGTTTGGTAGTAAATCACCGTGTCGGTTTTCAGTCTCGACATCCCGCTGCACGACTCTGTCGAAATTCATTACAGGTAGTTTGATGGGCTGTTTCTCGAACCTCATCTCGACTCTGACTGAAGCCAAACACTATAAATATCAGGTTTATAAAGATGATTCCTCATTCGCGTACGGATCGTCGATATGATCGTGCACAAAGCCAAGGCAGCCACTCGTAAGCGTCGCGGGCAAGGTCTAGTCAACAGGATCATCAACAGTCTCCCGGTGGAGTTACATCTACCCGGTTATCAATACTGCGGACCCGGTACCAAACTAGCGAAAAGACTCGCACGAGGTGATCCAGGAATAAATCCTCTCGACGCAGCCTGCAAGGAACACGATATCGCCTACTCGAAGAATCGCGAGAATCTGGAAGCTAGAAGTGCGGCAGATAAGATTTTAGCCGAAAGAGCCTGGAAACGGGTTCTTGCCACAGACGCAAATATCGGTGAGAAAGCAGCCGCCTGGGCAGTAGCGAACACGATGAAGGCGAAAAGTAAGCTTGGCATGGGAATCGGGAAGCCGGTGGTACTGAGGAAGGTTATCGATGCCACTAAACGGTCTATGGTTCCCGGCAAAACTGCGAAAGTAGCCATCAAGTCTGCATTGAAGGGTGCGCTGTAAAAGAAAATAAAAATTATTTTATTTTTATAGCTTATTCTGTTAGAAAGGCTGGTGGTAAATGCAACGTGCGTTCCCCCACGGATTCTACCTGTTCCGTCTAAAGTTGGCGGTTTTTTACCGTTTCTCATACCCCTATTTGCCGGACTCAGTGCTACGGGCGCGATAGCTGGTGGTGCAGCAGGTATTGCAAAAGCGGTGAATGACGCAAGCTCCGCCAAGCGGCAGCTGGAAGAGAAACAACGACACAACAAAACCATGGAAGCTATCGCTCTAGGCAAGGAGCTTCACCTGAAACCGTACAGGAAGGGCTTAGGAGTTCACCTGAAAAAGCAGTCAAAAAACTGAAAGTGACGCTACCGCAACGAGCGCTAACTGACGCAGACCTGTTAAAGTACGCAACGGCCCTTAACATTCCACATTTCCGCGGTGTCTTTATGCGCAACGATTTGCCTAAGAACGGACCGCGTAGGCGTGAATCAGCGATCGTTAATCTAGATGATAAAGACGGTCCCGGTACACATTGGGTCGCGTACCGAAAGAACGGCAACGAAGTCGTTTACTTTGACAGTTTCGGCAATCTTCGTCCACCGTCGGACCTCATCGGGTACCTTGGTGTTGGTAGCGTCAAATATAACCACGAAAGATGTCAAGACTACGGTACGTTCAACTGTGGTCACTTGTGTCTCGAGTTTCTATATAAACATACAGCGTAATTCTCTGAATTCAGTCTGACTTTCGCAGTAGGCATGGACGATTCGTTTACACTGACCGTATCGGGGAACTCCTCGGTGCTCGAGACTCAATACTTTCCCCCCGTTGAACTTTCCCCTCTCAAAAATTACTCTCTAGGTCTCGTTGAATTACTGACTTTTAATTCGATTCCTAATGTAGATGTTGGTCACAACAAGATTTACGTAGGTGAAGAAATAGTAACTATACCTACCGGTAGCTATGAAATAGAGGATATCGAAAACTATGTACAGGGTGTATTATTGAATAAAGGTATCATCATCAATATCAAACCGAATAATAATACACTGTGTAGCGAAATTAAATGCAGTCAGCCGGTGAATTTTATGCCGGACGATTCTATAGGTAGCCTATTAGGTTTCACTCCACGCGTGCTGCAAGCCGATAAGGTTCACGAGTCCGACCTTCCGGTGACTATTCTTAAAGTAAACTCACTGCGAGTGGAGTGTAACATTACAACGGGTGCCTACGTCAATGAACGTAAAGTACACACCATTCATGAGTTTTTTCCCGTCGTTCCGCCTGGATATAAGATCGTTGAAGTACCGTCTCACGTCATTTACCTACCAGTCACCGTAAGGACAATAGATCATATCCAACTCCGTATAGTCGATCAAGACGGCGATTTGGTCAATTTCCGTGGAGAAGTTATAACTATAAGGTTGCATGTCAAGGCTCAATAATGGGAATAGTTTATAACAGAAATAGTTATATTAGTAAGGTAAAATGCCCCGAACAGGTCAGTCGTCGACCGGTTCTCAAAGAGCTGACACCTCAGAACGTGCCGCTTCTGAAAAGCTTAGGTCTCAAGGTGACGCCTTCTGGAAGGGGAATTTCCGCAAAATAAGACTACGATTCGTTTGTATCTGCGTCATCTGCTATAGGCCATGGAGGAGGAAATCTTAGACATTCAAACACCCGTCGCCTTCGATGAGTCTATCGCACACTACGAGGTTCACGCACACAAACCTTATGCCTCGTCGAGTTTCAATAACAGTGACGAGATTCGTATCGCTGTTCAACACCAAGACCTGTGCGTGTTACCGTGCAAGAGTTCGTTGCATGTATGCGGAAAGATAATCAAGGCTGATGGGGATCCGTCGACCAACACAACACTGGTCAACAACGGTGTTTGTCACCTGTTTGAAGAAATGCGGTACGAGACGAACGCCATTGAGATCGACAGGAGCAAGAACGTCGGTCTCACCAGTCTTATGAAAGGTTACCCCTCCCTGCGACCTGGACAGAATTGGATGATGGAGAATGCCGGTTGGCTCAATATTAATGCAAACCATGTGGATGCCGATGGTAACTTTGAGGTATGCATACCGTTGAAGATGCTGCTAGGGTTCGCGGAAGACTACCGAAAGATAATCGTCAACGCCAAACATGAATTGATCTTGACCCGTTCAAAGACCGATACGAACGCAGTTTTGCAATCTCAAGATGAGGAATTCAAAATCCTGATCGATAAAGTAGAATGGTTGTTACCATATGTCAAGCTCTCGGATCAGCGAAAAATACAACTGTTGAATTTCATCGAGAGAGATGCACCGATCTCAATGAGTTTTCGTAATTGGGAATTGTACGAGTATCCTGTACTGCCCACCACCTCGAATCACGTTTGGACTGTCAAGACGTCGACGCAGCTGGAGAAACCTCGCTACGTTATACTGGGATTCCAGACAAGTCGGAAGAACAAGCTGAATAAGAACGCTAGCCATTTCGATCACTGTAACATCACCGATGTTAAACTCTTCTTGAATTCTCAATGTTATCCCTACGGGAACCTGAATCTGGACATGAGTCATAATCAGTATGCTTTGTTGTACGAGATGTTCGCAAACTTTCAAACCTCCTATTACGGCAAGGAACCTGAACCGTTGTTAAAACAGAGTGAATTTCTACAATATGCCCCCCTCTTTGTCGTTGACTGTTCAAAACAAAACGAGTCGCTCAAGTTTGGACCGGTGGACGTTCGTCTTGAATTCGAAGCAAAAAATAACTTTCCTACCGACACGGCGGCCTACTGTTTGATTTTACACGATCGTGTAATTGAATACAATCCCATAAGTGGTGGGGTTAAGAAATTAGTCTAATACGTAATTTTACAGTTAGATTCGTAAGCTGTACCTTCCACGTTTCGCTTTGAATAATAAAAAAATGTAAAGAGAAACTTTTTACGAACCGTTATTTTCCCCATAACTATACAAAAGTAGTTCATCGTTTTTTCATATGGTGAGGCGTTTGATATAAAAGTGAGGAAGAACACTGCTGAAATTAGTCAACTTCCAACGTTCTCGAAATCCACATCGTCACAATGGATATGATATTGGACGTGCAAGGCTTTCAACGATTTGACAACAAATTTATATTGAAGGAGCTCGCCGTAATTAGCGTTCAAGGGGACGATACAGGCACGCAAAGCCTGGCTCGTCTTCTTTTTAAACCACCGTGTGCTTGGGGAGCCTTGTCAGCCAAATCTAAGGCTACCAACGCCTGGTTGATCCGGAATTATCACGGGATACCCTGGGACGATGGTAACATACCGTACGAAGACGTGCAGAAGGTGATCAAAAAGGTTGTCGAGCATGCAAATTACATCTACGTGAAAGGAGAGGAGAAGAAGAAGTGGCTCGAAAAAATTATCAACGACGAGTCGAAGCCGGTGATCGAATTGGGGGAATTGGGGTGTCCGAATCTTCAAATGCTGCAACATATCGAGGTGACTCATTGGCACGAGGACCATCACGGACACATTCCCAGATATCAGTGTGCTTTCGAAAACGTACAGCGATTGAAACGTTGGTACTTGACGGAGTGTCCTGGCTCTCGTCACAAATCTATGTATACGTACCTTCAAGTGGGTAGTTTGAGGCGAATGAAGGCAGAAGACGTGGCCTTTTTACCGAAAGATTTCATCCTCATTTACGCTTCGGATATCATCGATGAGGTGTGGGACAAGCTGTCGGAGGCTATGCAGAAGGATACGGACATCGCGGGTTGTCGAAAATGCCGAATACATTACGGTGACGATGGATCTACCCCCATGATTAAAAATTGTTCGAAATGTCAACGGAATCAATTATGTACTAACTTTGGAAAATCTCTCAACGAAAAATAAAAATTATTCAAATGTAATTCACGTGTTTTTATTCCATCCTGCGTATATCTAAATTATGATGATTCGCTGAATCCTCCCCCCACTTTGGATATCTTTAACGTCTTATCGTACTGTTCAAGATATTCGGAGCGTTGTAGAGCTTGGTGGCTCCAACAATTATTTTACCTTCGATTATCTAACTGTAAGCTATAGCTTGGTGGCTATGCTGGCTCCAGTAATTATTTAGCCTTTCAGATTATCTAACTATAAGCTATCCCTAGCGCGCTGACATGTTTAGGCTCGCCTTGACACCTAATACGCAAACCCAACGGCGTTTCTCACGCTGAGTGTTTTGGGTAATGAAGACTTCGAGGGTAAGTATGTATGTACTTGAGTTTCGTTTATGTGTGCATGACTATTCCAAGCTGCACACTAACGAAGGGATCCAGTATCGATCTCAGTCCTCCGTTAGACTTTGTTGAAGATGGATGAAAAAAATTTTCCTGTTTATTGAAGACGTGGTGCGTTTCAGTGACTCGAGGGACCTGTGGCTATACGCCATGGTCCCGGAGGTTAGTGAATATTTAGAACAAAGACGGGACGATGCGTTCGCCCGGTTTGTGAATTGTGATAGGGATTGTGGGGTGATGTTTTCCGATGATGGCGATTCAGATCTGAGTCCGGTGGAGGACTCAGATTCTGATTCAAGCCATGAAGTAAGCGGTGGACACGAGGGGGTGGTGTGGGAGGGAGGGAGAGAGTCTCCGGAGGTTCCAGAGCCTGATGAATTCGGGGAAGCATTGCAGGCTCTGGACCAGGAGCAGGACGAGGAAGTCGCCTGGGCGATAGACGGCTTCCTCGCCGAGTTGGGTGCAATAGGTGAAATGGACGAGGGGTATTTTAGTGACGAGTAATTTTAAGTGATAATTTTATAGGACAAGTGTGTAGTTATAAGTGACATTTTTTTCTAGGACACCAAGTGTGCGAGTAGTTATAAGTGACATTTTCCAGGACACCAAGTGTGTGAGTAGTTATAAGTGACATTTTTTTTTCCAGGACACCAAGTGTGTGAGTAGTTATAAGTGACATTTTTTTTTCCAGGACACCAAGTGTGTGAGTAGTTATAAGTGACATTTTTTCTAGGACACCAAGTGTGTGAGTAGTTATAAGTAACATTTTCCAGGACACCAAGTGTGTGAGTAGTTATAAGTGACATTTTCCAGGACACCAAGTGTGAGTAGTGATAAGTTTTTCTGTGCTAAAAGAGGGATTGGTTCACAGGTGAGAGTCTGCATACGTTAGTTGGCACAGGTAGGCTTGCATGTATCAAATATCTACCACTGTTCGAGCCGATTTAGGGGTAGGGTCGCGTCAGAGGGAGAATCGCGGCGGTCAGAGAGGAGATCGCGGCGGTCAGAGGGGGGATCGCGGCGGTCAGAGAGGAGATCGCAACGGTCTGACGTCGGAGGGGGGTCGCAACGTCAGAGGGGGGACCGCGGCGGTCAGAGACGAGATCGCGGACTCACCGTTTGGCCCGTCTTACGGGTGACTCAGATTCCAATCAATCAGGCATTAGACCCAACACCGCTAGAAGGTGGCCCGTCTAACGGGTGACCCACATTCTATCCAATCAGGTATTCGACAAAGTACCGCTAGGGGGTGGTCCGACTAACGGGTGACCTAGATTACAGCCAATCAGGTATTCGATAAAGTACCGCTAGGGGGCGGCCCGGCTAACGGGTGATCCAGATTCCAACCAATCAAACCCTTCCCCCACCACCCTCACACGGAAGGGTGCGCATGGGTGGGGGGTTTGCCTGGTAGCGCTAACAGGCGTTGGTCCAGAACCCGCCTTGCCTATCTACTGACAACAGTCCGAGGCCCTCCTATCCTCAGTACTCTCAGCCCAACACAGACAATCCTAGACACTCCTGACCACCATCCTGTCCGCTCAACGTGAGCAGTCCTCTGTCCTACAACAATGTCTGGACACCCTAGCCAGCCGAATCGCCGATACCCGACCTTCTCCAATCCCAACCCCGCGAAGACTCTCCCTGGTCCGAGATCGTCTTGAGGAGCGGCCATCGCAAGAAACAAGGTCTGTGTCTAATCATGGGGGAAGAACTCCCCCTACTTCGTCCAGACCAAGATTGAACGAAACGGTTCCGATGGTGCGGATCGTTCAATCAATTAGCCAAAACGACTGCGTCGAATTAACGGCGCAGGACGAAATAACAGAGAGAGGTCTGAGACAAATGTGCGGCGATCACCCCTCGAGATCTGCAAATCCGAGTTCGCCTCACATTCAAAATAATAATCTAAATAATTCTAGCGAAAACCTCCGCGAAAATATTCTGTCCGAAATTAGAAAATTATGTTCAGATGTCACTTTTCGCGCCGAGAGTGGTCGCGAAATACGCGAAATTAACGATCAAAATGCGCAGATTTTAACGGATTCCCTTCGTGAAAGAGATTCTTTAACTAGAAACAATCCTAACCTACGTAATAACGGAAATAATAACCTCAAAATTCCATCGTACGACGGCTCAACCCCCTGGGCTGAGTACGAGTGCCAGTTTGAACTTTGCGCCGAATTAAACGATTGGGGTCCGTTTGCCAAAGCTTCCAACTTAGCTCTAAATTTAAGAGGCCCTGCTCTGTCTGTTTTGACTACCCTATCGAAAACTGAAATAAAAGATTTCAATAAGTTATCGGAATCACTCCGACTTCGGTATGGTAATGAGCATTTGAGAAACTTACATTTAACCCAATTGCGCAGTAGAAAACAACTAAAAGAAGAAAGTCTTGTCACCTTAGGTCATGAAATAGAACGAATGACCAGGTTGGCTTTACCAACCTGTGATGACGAGACTAGAGATCAAATTGGGCGTGCACATTTTATAGACGCAATTTACAGTAGTGAGTTGAAACATGCTCTAAGTCTGGCAGGACCTTCTTCTCTAAAACAAGCCATTATAAGAGCTTTAGAGATAGAAGCTGCCAATAAACAGTATCTAGGGGTCGGAAAAATCAGACAGATCCAGACCTCAAAACCATCCGATAAAATCTTTAACCGAACGAAAACCACTCCCTGGCAGCAACGTAGCCAAAATGAAGATTCACGAAAACAGAGTTCCACCGAAGAACCTAAGTTTTGCAAATACTGCAAAAGGCAAAATCACACGATAGAAACTTGTTTATTTTTGAAGAAGAAGAATGAGCGCGATAACTCAATTGCCTCAAATTCCAATTCTAAACCGAATTCTAATGATAATCCTAATAAAACTTCTTGGAGGAACAAAGACTCCTCTTCCAACGCACAACCTTCTACGTCAAAAAACTAAACTTTGGTGATTCAGTGGAGCTTCGATCATCAAAGAATCTTTATATTGGTGGCTCTAATAATTTAAGTGTGCATAATTCTAACCCGAAACAATATTTATTTAGAGGTCTCCGTCAAACCGGACTATACACCTAGGGTACCGTAAATGGTGTTAACTGTCTCTGGGTTATAGACACCGGGGCGAAGGTTACAGTAGTCCGTTCGGATCTTTTAAAATCCACTAAGGATGATTTCCATTCTACCTCTTTGCGTACAGCTACAGGAGAGACTACTCCAATTCTAGGACAGCGCTCTGTCCAAATCAATGTAGCTGGCTTTATTACTTCTCCCCATAAGATTTATGTAGCCGATATTGAGGATGACGGTATTTTAGGGTTAGATTTTCTGTCAACACACGAGTGTATAATTTCCACAGCCACCAATACATTATCATCTGGTCGTCATCAGATTCCTCTTTTAACGACTCGTCGTTCTTTTCCAACTATTTTTGATGATGCTCCTAGACTTCGCAATTTGTCCGAATCTCTTAAAGAACCTAAAACTTTACTTGAAACTCCATTAAACATCGAACATCAAGAAGAAAATAATTCTTCACATTTAACCGCATTTACAGAAAATATTTCAACGAATTTAACCTCACTTATAACAGGCGATTCTACGAATTTAGTACCCTCTACGAGAATTTCAACGAATTTAATCCCTTCTACGAGAATTTCTACGAATTTAAACTCCTCTACGAGGGTTTCTACGAATTTAACTCCATTACCTACAAACAATTCTACAGAAAATACCTCTACAGACTCAACCCCATCTCCTTTCGAAGACCTTTTACGAAGATCTTCAGAACATCTACGAGAGTCTAACAAAAAAGATTTCCTGTCTCTTATGAAGGACTTTGAGATTTGCTTCGCCAAGAATTCAGGCGATATCGGACGTTGTACCCCAGTCAAACATAAAATTGACACTGGTGACAACGTTCCTTTTAAACAGGCAGCCAGGAGGCTTCCTCTCAACGGGAGGGAAGAAGTAAACAAGTTGGTTGAAGACATGCTCGCCAACGATGTCATAGAACCCTCCTCCGGTCCATGGGCATCCCCTATTGTTTTGGTAAACAAAAAAGACGGATCAAAACGGTTCTGCATAGACTATCGAAAACTCAACGATCTAACCAAAAAGGACTCTTACCCCCTGCCGAAGATCGAAGAAACTCTGGACCTTCTATCCGGAGCTCAATGGTTCAGCACTATAGATCTGCAGAGTGGTTACTGGCAGATTGAAATGGACCCTGCCGATAAAGAAAAGACCGCTTTTGTTCCTGGTCTTGGGGGATTATGGCAATTCAAAGTTATGCCTTTTGGACTTTGTAATGCACCAGCAACATTTGAGAGAGCTATGGAGACTACTCTTCAAGGATTGTCTGGGAAGATTTGCTTGGTATACTTAGATGACGTTATTGTTTTTGGGAAGACTTTTAAAGAACAAGTCGAAAACCTCCGACAAGTTTTCCAACGTCTTCAACAAGTAGGACTGAAAATGAGTCCGAAGAAATGTCACCTGTTTCAAAAAGAAGTAAGCTTCCTAGGACACATAGTCTCGGCCTCTGGAGTAAAAACTGATCCTTCAAAGATAGAAAGAGTATTAAATTGGCCTCGACCTACAAATAAGGATCAAATTCAGAGCTTCATCGGACTTTGTACATACTACAGGAGGTTCGTTAAAGGATTTGCTACTGTCGCTAGACCTCTCCATCACCTTACTGGATTGAAGACCCCCTTCGATTGGAATCAAGACTGCGAAGAAGCTTTCTCTCGTTTCAAGACTTGTCTAACTTCCTCTCCGATTTTGGCTTATCCAGAAGTAAATCTTCCTTTTATTTTAGACTCTGACGCTTCTTTAACAGGTATAGGTGGAGTTCTATCTCAAGTACAGGGAGGTCAGGAAAAAGTAATTAGTTATTTTAGCAGAGTTCTTAGTAAAACTGAGAAAAACTATTGTGTTACCCGTCGAGAACTCCTAGCAGTAGTTAAATCCATTACTCATTTTCATCATTTTCTTTATGGGAAGAAATTCTTAATTCGTACTGACCACGCTTCATTAAGATGGTTACTCTCTTTTAAAGCACCAGAAGGCCAAGTCGCTAGATGGATAGAGACCTTAGGTCAGTATGAATTCGACATTCAGCATCGCGCCGGGACTCTACATGGGAACGCCGACGCCTTATCTAGAAGACCTTGTGACGACTCTTCAGAATGTAGACAGTGTATTCGTCTAGGAAAACAACAGATCCCGTCAATCAAAATCAGAATGATTTCCTTAGACGGAGACAAAGAAGATTGGAAGACTCTTCAAGCTGAAGACGAAATATTATCTCAGATAAAATTCTGGAAGGAATCTGGGATTAAACCAGAATGGCAAGAAATTTCGTCTTTGCATCAGCATTTAAAAATCTACTGGGCTCAATGGGATTCTATTTACCTCAATGAAGAACTATTATGTAGAAAATGGGAATCACCAGACTCCAAGTTCTACAGATGGCAGGTTCTAGTTCCAAAGAAGAAGATAATCTCAATCCTTTCGGAACACCACAATTCGCCTTCAGGAGGACACTTCGCCACCAACAAGACTCTTGGAAAGATTAGAGAAAGATATTTTTGGGCCTGCTGTCGTCAAGACGTTGAGAATTGGTGTCGTACTTGCGACGTCTGCCAAGCTAAAAAAGGGCCTCGAGAGAGAGGAACAAGTAAACTTCAAATATATAACGTAGGGGCTCCTTTCGAAAGAATAGCAATGGACATTTTAGGACCTCTACCTCTTTCTTGCAACGGTAATCGTTATGCTTTAGTAATAGCAGATTATTTTACTAAATGGCCAGAAGTGATTCCCATTCCCAATCAAGAAGCTGAGACAGTAGCTAGAGTATTTATAAAGGAATTTATCTGCGGATATGGAACCCCACTAGAAATTCATACTGACCAGGGTAGAAATTTTGAATCAATTCTTGTGTCAGAGATCTTTAAAGTTCTAGGTGTTAGGAAAACTCGTACTACCCCTCTGCATCCTCAGTCAGATGGTATGGTAGAACGCCTAAATAGAACTCTTCTTCGATATCTTTCCTCTTATGTAGATGGAGATCAAAGAGATTGGGATGAATGGATTCCACTCTTTGTGTTGTCTTACAGATCAGCTGTTCATGAAGCGACAGGTCATACTCCTGCTTCAATGCTGATGGGAAAAGATCTTAGGTTACCTTCAGATTTAGACAAAGGCCCTTTACCTTCGCAGGAACCTCTGCGTTCCGATTTTGTTATTACCCTTCAAGAAAGGTTAGAAAATATTCATAATTTTGCTCGGAATAAGATTCAGGTAGTTTCTGACCGATTAAAAGCTCGTTACGACGTCAGGTCCCGAAATTTTCAATTCGGACCTGGAGATTTAGTTTGGCTTTTTCAGCCAAGAAGAGAGAAGGGACGTTGTCCAAAGCTTCAATCTAATTGGGAGGGACCTTATGTAATTAAAGATAAAATCAATGAAGTTGTGTATAGAATACAACGTTCTACTCGTACTAAACCTAAAGTCGTTCATTTGGATCGTCTAGCTCCTTACGAGCAGAGGCTTCCTTCCCTAAACGATTAATTTGGGCAAATTTGAATCCTTTTCTCTCCTAATATTCCCTTAGGTATTTGTTTTCATCTGCTTCTAGGTGGTCTGGCGCTCTACCATTTGGAATTGTTCACCCTACAGACAGACCCCTAATCATCGTCGTCGAAGGAAATATAGGATGTGGAAAGTCCACCTTCACAAAAAGGTTCCTAAAAGATAAGGATATTTTAACAGTATTAGAACCATTAGAAGAATACAGGAATGTTTTAGGAGTAAATTTATTGGAAAGAATGTATCAGAATCCTTCACGCCATGCTTATCACTTCCAACACCATGCTTCCATGGTTATGTTCGATAGACATTTATTGCAGACTAGACTTCAAAATAAGATCATGGAACGATCTATTTTTAGTACTAACTGCTTCATAGAGGCTAGGCGTAGGCAAAAAGATTTCGAAGACTTCGAAGCTCACCTCCTAATAAAAAATTCTCAAATCCTGGTAGACAGTTCTCCCCATTTTAAGATAGACCTAATTGTGTATTTGAGGTTAAGTCCAGAGACCTCATACTCTAGGATAGTATCCCGTTCCAGGAGCGAAGAAGACCTTATTTCATTAGATTATCTTAGGATTCTTCACCAAGTTCATGAAGACTGGTTGATAAATAAAACTTTTCAATTTCTTCCAGCACCAGTCCTAATCATTGACGCAGAATCATCAGCTGATTCTGTCTATAAAAAATTTTGCGAGGTTATAGACACTTGATCGATAATAAAGAGTCAATTCTTCTTCTCATAACATTATCGATTACAGATTTTTATCTTTTTCATATCGCCATCTATCGGAATTTTGAATTACCCTGTCGGTAATGGCGAGATTCTTTATCGTTTATCACTTGAACTTTCCATTCAAAACAAACTAATTCCGCTCAACTCGCACTTTCATTTATTTTCATGCAAGCGTCTCTTTCATCCGGGGTCTAATAGAATTCATTCGCTCCGAAATAATAAAAGTCAAACAAAATTTTTATTTTTTATTTTTTTTTTTATACGTTTTTATTATTATTATGTCTATTTTTCTTTACTCCAAGATACGTACACCGATTTTTTTTATTACTCTTTTTACGTTTTCACAACGAGCACATCCTTCCGTGTCTCGAACTTCCATTAAATTTTCTTCGCAGAGCCGGCAAATTAGACTTGCGTCGTTCTCGTCCATCTGTTCCATTCGATGGAGTCTTGCCAATCGAAAATATTTCTTCTTCTTGATCCTTTTGAAGAACAAAACGAGAGAAAGAAGATATTAGTGTTACCCAACTAAAACATTTTCGATAATTCGGATAAACGATAGACTAACTAATATAAAAAAAAAACAAAAAAAAGGGAGAGACTCGCCAAATGTCGAAGCATTTTCGACATACAAGTCCATTTTCGGAACGGGTACCGAAGACGTATGCTTCCCCGTATTTGCATACTACAGATCTCCATAATTTCTCATACCCGTCGCGAGCCACGTCCCCCCATTTAACATTCTTCGATAAGATTCCGGCGTTTACCGATTCTTCCTGTTCTTCTTCTTTCAAAGAACAATATCTTCGTAAGAAGTAAAAAGTCGTAGTTACACTCGTCATGTTGTTTTACGATTGATTGTTATAAAACAACTGAATATCCTTCTTCTTGGTAACCGTAACCCACTCGAGTAATTACTTGCATTTGTTTTCGAGGTAGCGTTTTCTCTGAGGGCGTGGTCTCTCTTGCACAAGAAGTACTTTCATTTGTTTTTCTTTTAAATAGATCCCAATGGATTTTAAATATATGTGTTAGTTTTAAGAAACTAACTTTTACCAAGATTTTCAGATTTCCTTACCGTAGATCTTTAATCTGAGGGACAAAAGATGTAATTCCCATCCTGACGTTTTCCATCCTTTTTCCGGACCTCAGATAAGAACGTTCCGATTTTATTCATTATAAAAATATATCATTTTCACAAGTGATCAATATTATTTAAAAAAAAAAAAAAAAAAAATGATTCTTCATCCTTGATCAATTTGAAAAAGATTTTACATGTCTTTTATGCCCAAACACTAATATTTGTCCTCCCACCTAGGTCGTTTTACCGACTCATTTGTTGAAGAGGTTTGATCGGAGCGATTTTGGGACCCAGGATCGACTTCATTCCAGAGCTCCTGTCCCTTACGCCTTCCCTTCACCTCCTTGTTGCAGGATCCTACCGCTCACCGCTCGCGATCCTCATCCTAATCCTGCATCCTACCGGATTCTTCTTTCAAGAAAGAATTCTTCCAAGAACATTTTTATACTAAACGCTCACATTTTGATAATTTAATCTCACCTATCTTTCCAAGGTCTTTTAGTGTGGTTTGTTCTCTTGGAAGTTAAGGCAAATGCCGGATAGTTTAGAGGGAAAGCATCAAATCTATAACTTTATAACTTACTTACCACACAAGCTTTCCCATACCAAACGCTTACACACATTTGATTACTAGAGCTTTTCATTTTCCTTCTGAAATGTAATTTTCACTTGCAACTTTAACTTTTCGGGAGTCGGGTCGACTCTTTTCCTTAGGGGGGGGGGGGGTAGTGTTACGAAAGTGATACACCCCTCACATATATAATTCACACGCTCTAGTAGTCATCTTGAATAAAAGATGTTAACATCATTCTCTTGTTCACTGTTACTGAACACGACGTTTATTGTAAATAACAGTCTTGTTCTAGACCTTGAACTGAACACACGTATTAAAAATACAACCAAAACCTTTACCCAAATATCTCCAAACTCCATTTATTGTCTATTTACTCTTGTTTATTCACCTAGAGAACCCCTCAATTAATCTACGGACCTCCTAGACCCCCGTCCGTAACAATATTTCCGCTCAATTATACACTTTTCTGGGGTAGAATGTTTTGCTGAATCAGTTGGAAAAGGTTTCAGATCCAAAATACCTCGCGTCTACGAGAAAAACAGGTTATAACATAAGGAAATTTTTTGTAATATTTCGACTCGATTATACACTTTTGTCGGGGAATTTGATCAGCTCAATCCGTTGAAAGAGGCTTCAGATCCGAAATACTTCGCGTTTACGAGAAAAGTGCGTTATAACCCGAGGAAATTCTTTATCATATTCCCGCTCAATTATACACTCATCTGGGGTCGAATGTTCCGCTGAATCCGTTAAAAAAGGTTTCAGATCCGAAATATCTCGCGTTTACGAGAAAAACGCGTTATAACATGAAAAATTTTTTTGTGATATTTCGACTCAATTATACACTTTTCTGGGGTAATTTGATCTCAATAATCCGTTGGAAAAGGTTCCAGATCTAAAATATCTCGCGTTTACGAGAAAAACGCGTTATAACATGAGGAAATTTTTTGTAATATTTCGACTCAATAATACACTTTTGGCGGGGAACTTGATCAGCTCAATCCGTTGAAAAAGGTTTCAGATCCGGAATAACTCGCAAGTACGAAAAAAACGCGTTATAACATTAGGAAATTCTTTATCATATTCCCTTTCAATTATACACTTTTCTGGGGTAGAATGTTCCGCTGATTCCGTTGGAAAAGGCTTCAGATCCGAAATACCTCACGTTTACGAGAAAAACGCGTTTTAACATGAGGAAATTTTTTATTATATTTCCGCTCAATTATACACTTTTCTGGGGTAGAATGTTTCACTGAATCCGTTGGAAAAGGTTTCGGATCCAAAATACTTCGCGTTTACGAGAAAAGTGCGTTATAACCCGAGGAAATTCTTTATCATATTCTCGCTCAATTATACACTCTTCTGGGGTCGAATGTTCCGCTGAATCCGTTGGAAAAGGTTTCAGATCCAAAATATCTCGCGTTTACGGGAAAAACGCGTTATAACATGAGGAAATTTTTTGTAATATTTCGACTCAATTATACACTTTTCTGGGGTAATTTGATCTGAACAATCCGTTGGAAAAGGTTCCAGATCCAAAATATTCCGCGTTTACGAGAAAAACGCGTTATCACATAAGGAAATATAAGAATATAATAATATAATATAATAATATAATATTTCGACTCAATAATACACTTTTGGCGGGGCATTTGATCAGCTCAATCCGTTGAAGAAGGTTTCAGATCCGGAATACCTCGCAGTTACGAAAAAAACGCGTATAACATGAGGAAATTCTTTATCATATTCCCGCTCAATTATACACTTTTCTGGGGTAGAATGTTCCGCTGAATCCGTTGGAAAAGGTTCCAGATCCGAAATACCTCGCGTTTACGAGAAAAACGCGTTATAACATGAGGAAATTTTTCATCATATTTCCGCTTAATTATACACTTTTCTGGGGTAGAATGTTTTGCTGAATCCGTTGGAAAAGGTTTCGGATCCAAAATACTTCGCGTTCACCAGAAAAGTGCGTTATAACCCGAGGAAATTTTTTATCATCTTTCGGCTCAATTATACAATCTTCTGGAATAGAATGTTCCGCTAAGTCCGTTGGAAAAGGTTTCAGATCCGAAATACCTCGCGTTTACGAGGAAAATGCGTTATAACATAAAAAAATTTTTTGTAATATTTCGACTCAATTGTACTCTTTTCTGGGGTAATTTGATCCGATTATTCCGTTGGAAAAGGTTCCAGATCCGAAAAACCTTGCGTTTACGAAAAAAACGCATAATAACATTGGGCTATTTTTTGTGTTATTTCGGCTCAATTATACACTTTTCTGGGGTAATTTGACACGCTAAATCCGTTGAAACAGGTGTCAGATCCGAAATACCTCGCGTTCACGAGAAAAACGCGTTATAACATGAGAGTATTTCTTGTTGCAATTCGTCTCAGTTATACACTTTTCTGGGGTAATTTGTTCCGCTGAACCCATTGGAAAAGGTCTCAGATCCGATATACCTCGCGTTTGCGAGATAAACGCGTTATAACATGAGAAAATTTTTTTTCATATTTAAGCTCAATTATACACTTTTCTGGGGTAGAATGTTCCGCTAAATCCGTTGAAGAAGGTTTCAGATCCAAAATATCTCGCGTTCACAAGAAAAATGCATTATAACATTAAGAAATTTTTTATCATATTTCCGCTTGATTATACTTTTTTCTGGGGTAGAATGTTCCGCTGAATCCGTTGGAAAAGGTTTCAGATACAAAATATTTCGCGTTTACGGGAAAAACGCGTTATAACATGAGGAAATTTTTTGTAATATTTCGACTCAATTATACACTTTTCTGGGGTAGAATGTTCCGCTGAATCCGTTAGAAAAGGTTCCAGATCCGAAAAACCTTGCGTTTACGAGAAAAACGCACAATAACATTGGGCTATTTTTTGTGTTATTTCGGCTCAATTATACACTTTTCTGGGGTAATTTGACACGCTAAATCCGTTGAAACAGGTGTCAGATCCGAAATACCTCGCGTTCACGAGGAAAACGCGTTATAACATGAGAGTATTTCTTGTTGCAATTCGTCTCAGTTATACACTTTTCTGGGGTAATTTGTTCCGCTAAACCCATTGGAAAAGGTCTCAGATCCGATATACCTCGCGTTTGCGAGATAAACGCGTTATAACATGAGAAAATTTTTTTTCATATTTAAGCTCAATTATACACTTTTCTGGGGTAGAATGTTCCGCTAAATCCGTTGAAGAAGGTTTCAGATCCAAAATATCTCGCGTTCACAAGAAAAATGCATTATAACATCAAGAAATTTTTTATCATATTTCCGCTTGATTATACTTTTTTCTGGGGTAGAATGTTCCGCTGAATCCGTTGGAAAAGGTTTCAGATACAAAATATTTCGCGTTTACGGGAAAAACGCGTTATAACATGAGGAAATTTTTTGTAATATTTCGACTCAATTATACACTTTTCTCGGGTAATTTGATCTGCTGAATCCGTTGGAAAAGGTTTCGGATCCAGAATACTCAGCGTTTACGAGAAAAGTGCGTTATAACCTGAGAAAATTTTTCATCATATTTCCACTCAATTATACACTTTTCTGGGGTAGAATGTTCCGCTGAATCCGTAAGAAAAGGTTCCAGATCCGAAAAACCTTGCGTTTACGAGAAAAACGCATAATAACATTGGGCTATTTTTTGTGTTATTTCGGCTCAATTATACACTTTTCTGGGGTAATTTGACCGCCTGAATCCGTTGAAATAGGTGTCAGATCCGAAATACCTCGCGTTCACGAGGAAAACGCGTTATAACATGAGAGTATTTCTTGTTGCAATTCGTCTCAGTTATACACTTTTCTGGGGTAATTTGTTCCGCTAAACCCGTTGGAAAAGGTCTCAGATCCGATATACCTCGCGTTTGCGAGATAAACGCGTTGTAACATGAAAAATTTTTTTTCATATTTAAGCTCAATCATACACTTTTCTGGGGTAGAATGTTCCGCTGAATCCGCTGGAAAAGGTTTCAGATCCGGAATACCTCGCAGTTACGAAAAAAACGCGTTATAACGTGAGGAAATTCTTCAGCATATTTCCGCTCAATTATACACTTTTCTGGGGTAGAATGTTTTGCTGAATCAGTTGGAAAAGGTTTCAGATCCAAAATACCTCGCGTCTACGAGAAAAACAGGTTATAACCTAAGGAAATTTTTTGTAATATTTCGACTCGATTATACACTTTTGTCGGGGAATTTGATCAGCTCAATCCGTTGAAAGAGGCTTCAGATCCGAAATACCTCGCGTTTACGAGGAAAACGCGTTTTAACATGCGGAAATTTTTTATTATATTTCCGCTCAATTATACACTTTTCTGGGGTAGAATGTTTCGCTGAATCCGTTGGAAAAGGTTTCGGATCCAAAATACTTCGCGTTTACGAGAAAAGTGCGTTATAACCCGAGGAAATTCTTTATCATATTCCCGCTCAATTATACACTCATCTGGGGTCGAATGTTCCGCTGAATTCGTTAAAAAGGTTTCAGATCCGAAATATCTCGCGTTTACGAGAAAAACGCGTTATAACATGAAAAATTTTTTTGTAATATTTCGACTCAATTATACACTTTTCTGGGGTAATTTGATCTCAATAATCCGTTGGAAAAGGTTCCAGATCTAAAATATCTCGCGTTTACGAGAAAAACGCGTTATAACATGAGGAAATTTTTTGTAATATTTCGACTCAATAATACACTTTTGGCGGGGAACTTGATCAGCTCAATCCGTTGAAAAAGGTTTCAGATCCGGAATACCTCGCAAGTACGAAAAAAACGCGTTATAACATTAGGAAATTCTTTATCATCTTCCCTTTCAATTATACACTTTTCTGGGGTAGAATGTTCCGCTGATTCCGTTGGAAAAGGCTTCAGATCCGAAATACCTCACGTTTACGAGAAAAACGCGTTTTAACATGAGGAAATTTTTTATTATATTTCCGCTCAATTATACACTTTTCTGGGGTAGAATGTTTCACTGAATCCGTTGGAAAAGGTTTCGGATCCAAAATACTTCGCGTTTACGAGAAAAGTGCGTTATAACCCGAGGAAATTCTTTATCATATTCTCGCTCAATTATACACTCTTCTGGGGTCGAATGTTCCGCTGAATCCGTTGGAAAAGGTTTCAGATCCAAAATATCTCGCGTTTACGGGAAAAACGCGTTATAACATGAGGAAATTTTTTGTAATATTTCGACTCAATTATACACTTTTCTGGGGTAATTTGATCTGAACAATCCGTTGGAAAAGGTTCCAGATCCAAAATATTCCGCGTTTACGAGAAAAACGCGTTATCACATAAGGAAATATAAGAATATAATAATATAATATAATAATATAATATTTCGACTCAATAATACACTTTTGGCGGGGCATTTGATCAGCTCAATCCGTTGAAAAAGGTTTCAGATCCGGAATACCTCGCAGTTACGAAAAAAACGCGTATAACATGAGGAAATTCTTCATCATATTCCCGCTCAATTATACACTTTTCTGGGGTAGAATGTTCCGCTGAATCCGTTGGAAAAGGTTCCAGATCCGAAATACCTCGCGTTTACGAGAAAAACGCGTTATAACATGAGGAAATTTTTCATCATATTTCCGCTTAATTATACACTTTTCTGGGGTAGAATGTTTTGCTGAATCCGTTGGAAAAGGTTTCGGATCCAAAATACTTCGCGTTCACCAGAAAAGTGCGTTATAACCCGAGGAAATTTTTTATCATCTTTCGGCTCAATTATACAATCTTCTGGAATAGAATGTTCCGCTAAGTCCGTTGGAAAAGGTTTCAGATCCGAAATACCTCGCGTTTACGAGGAAAATGCGTTATAACATAAAAAAATTTTTTGTAATATTTCGACTCAATTGTACTCTTTTCTGGGGTAATTTGATCCGATTATTCCGTTGGAAAAGGTTCCAGATCCGAAAAACCTTGCGTTTACGAAAAAAACGCATAATAACATTGGGCTATTTTTTGTGTTATTTCGGCTCAATTATACACTTTTCTGGGGTAATTTGACACGCTAAATCCGTTGAAACAGGTGTCAGATCCGAAATACCTCGCGTTCACGAGAAAAACGCGTTATAACATGAGAGTATTTCTTGTTGCAATTCGTCTCAGTTATACACTTTTCTGGGGTAATTTGTTCCGCTGAACCCATTGGAAAAGGTCTCAGATCCGATATACCTCGCGTTTGCGAGATAAACGCGTTATAACATGAGAAAATTTTTTTTCATATTTAAGCTCAATTATACACTTTTCTGGGGTAGAATGTTCCGCTAAATCCGTTGAATAAGGTTTCAGATCCAAAATATCTCGCGTTCACAAGAAAAATGCATTATAACATCAAGAAATTTTTTATCACATTTCCGCTTGATTATACTTTTTTCTGGGGTAGAATGTTCCGCTGAATCCGTTGGAAAAGGTTTCAGATCCGAAATACCTCGCGTTCACGAGGAAAACGCGTTATAACATGAGAGTATTTCTTGTTGCAATTCGTCTCAGTTATACACTTTTCTGGGGTAATTTGTTCCGCTAAACCCATTGGAAAAGGTCTCAGATCCGATATACCTCGCGTTTGCGAGATAAACGCGTTATAACATAAGAAAATTTTTTTTCATATTTAAGCTCAATTATACACTTTTCTGGGGTAGAATGTTCCGCTAAATCCGTTGAAGAAGGTTTCAGATCCAAAATATCTCGCGTTCACAAGAAAAATGCATTATAACATCAAGAAATTTTTTATCATATTTCCGCTTGATTATACTTTTTTCTGGGGTAGAATGTTCCGCTGAATCCGTTGGAAAAGGTTTCAGATACAAAATATTTCGCGTTTACGGGAAAAACGCGTTATAACATGAGGAAATTTTTTGTAATATTTCGACTCAATTATACACTTTTCTCGGGTAATTTGATCTGCTGAATCCGTTGGAAAAGGTTTCGGATCCAGAATACTCAGCGTTTACGAGAAAAGTGCGTTATAACCCGAGAAAATTTTTCATCATATTTCCACTCAATTATACACTTTTCTGGGGTAGAATGTTTCGCTGAATCCGTTAGAAAAGGTTCCAGATCCGAAAAACCTTGCGTTTACGAGAAAAACGCATAATAACATTGGGCTATTTTTTGTGTTATTTCGGCTCAATTATACACTTTTCTGGGGTAATTTGACCGCCTGAATCCGTTGAAATAGGTGTCAGATCCGAATTACCTCGCGTTCACGAGGAAAACGCGTTATAACATGAGAGTATTTCTTGTTGCAATTTGTCTCAGTTATACACTTTTCTGGGGTAATTTGTTCCGCTAAACCCGTTGGAAAAGGTCTCAGATCCGATATACCTCGCGTTTGCGAGATAAACGCGTTGTAACATGAAAATTTTTTTTTCATATTCAAGCTCAATCATACACTTTTCTGGGGTAGAATGTTCCGCTGAATCCGCTGGAAAAGGTTTCAGATCCGGAATACCTCGCAGTTACGAAAAAAACGCGTTATAACGTGAGGAAATTCTTCAGCATATTTCCGCTCAATTATACACTTTTCTGGGGTAGAATGTTCCGCTGAATCCGTTGGAAAAGGTTCCAGATCCGAAATACCTCGCGTTTACGAGAAAAACGCGTTATAACATGAGGAAATTTTTCATCATATTTCCGCTTAATTATACACTTTTCTGGGGTAGAATGTTTTGCTGAATCCGTTGGAAAAGGTTTCGGATCCAAAATACTTCGCGTTCACCAGAAAAGTGCGTTATAACCCGAGGAAATTTTTTATCATCTTTCGGCTCAATTATACAATCTTCTGGAATAGAATGTTCCGCTAAGTCCGTTGGAAAAGGTTTCAGATCCGAAATACCTCGCGTTTACGAGGAAAATGCGTTATAACATAAAAAAATTTTTTGTAATATTTCGACTCAATTGTACTCTTTTCTGGGGTAATTTGATCCGATTATTCCGTTGGAAAAGGTTCCAGATCCGAAAAACCTTGCGTTTACGAAAAAAACGCATAATAACATTGGCCTATTTTTTGTGTTATTTCGGCTCAATTATACACTTTTCTGGGGTAATTTGACACGCTAAATCCGTTGAAACAGGTGTCAGATCCGAAATACCTCGCGTTCACGAGAAAAACGCGTTATAACATGAGAGTATTTCTTGTTGCAATTCGTCTCAGTTATACACTTTTCTGGGGTAATTTGTTCCGCTGAACCCATTGGAAAAGGTCTCAGATCCGATATACCTCGCGTTTGCGAGATAAACGCGTTATAACATGAGAAAATTTTTTTTCATATTTAAGCTCAATTATACACTTTTCTGGGGTAGAATGTTCCGCTAAATCCGTTGAATAAGGTTTCAGATCCAAAATATCTCGCGTTCACAAGAAAAATGCATTATAACATCAAGAAATTTTTTATCACATTTCCGCTTGATTATACTTTTTTCTGGGGTAGAATGTTCCGCTGAATCCGTTGGAAAAGGTTTCAGATCCGAAATACCTCGCGTTCACGAGGAAAACGCGTTATAACATGAGAGTATTTCTTGTTGCAATTCGTCTCAGTTATACACTTTTCTGGGGTAATTTGTTCCGCTAAACCCATTGGAAAAGGTCTCAGATCCGATATACCTCGCGTTTGCGAGATAAACGCGTTATAACATAAGAAAATTTTTTTTCATATTTAAGCTCAATTATACACTTTTCTGGGGTAGAATGTTCCGCTAAATCCGTTGAAGAAGGTTTCAGATCCAAAATATCTCGCGTTCACAAGAAAAATGCATTATAACATCAAGAAATTTTTTATCATATTTCCGCTTGATTATACTTTTTTCTGGGGTAGAATGTTCCGCTGAATCCGTTGGAAAAGGTTTCAGATACAAAATATTTCGCGTTTACGGGAAAAACGCGTTATAACATGAGGAAATTTTTTGTAATATTTCGACTCAATTATACACTTTTCTCGGGTAATTTGATCTGCTGAATCCGTTGGAAAAGGTTTCGGATCAGGAATACTCAGCGTTTACGAGAAAAGTGCGTTATAACCCGAGAAAATTTTTCATCATATTTCCACTCAATTATACACTTTTCTGGGGTAGAATGTTTCGCTGAATCCGTTAGAAAAGGTTCCAGATCCGAAAAACCTTGCGTTTACGAGAAAAACGCATAATAACATTGGGCTATTTTTTGTGTTATTTCGGCTCAATTATACACTTTTCTGGGGTAATTTGACCGCCTGAATCCGTTGAAATAGGTGTCAGATCCGAATTACCTCGCGTTCACGAGGAAAACGCGTTATAACATGAGAGTATTTCTTGTTGCAATTCGTCTCAGTTATACACTTTTCTGGGGTAATTTGTTCCGCTAAACCCGTTGGAAAAGGTCTCAGATCCGATATACCTCGCGTTTGCGAGATAAACGCGTTGTAACATGAAAAATTTTTTTTCATATTTAAGCTCAATCATACACTTTTCTGGGGTAGAATGTTCCGCTGAATCCGCTGGAAAAGGTTTCAGATCCGGAATACCTCGCAGTTACGAAAAAAACGCGTTATAACGTGAGGAAATTCTTCAGCATATTTCCGCTCAATTGTACACTTTTCTGGGGTAGAATGTTCCGCTGAATCCGTTGGAAAAAGGTTTCAGATCCGAAATATCTCGCGTTTACGAGAAAAACGCATTATAACATAGGGCTATTTTTCGTGTTATTTCGGCTCAATTATACACTTTTCTGGGGTAATTTGACCGCCTGAATCCGTTGAAATAGGTGTCAGATCCGAAATACCTCGCGTTCACGAGAAAAACGCGTTATAACATGAGAGTATTTCTTGTTGCAATTTGTCTCAGTTATACACTTTTCTGGGGTAATTTGTTCCGCTAAACCCGTTGGAAAAGGTCTCAGATCCGATATACCTCGCGTTTGCGAGATAAACGCGTTGTAACATGAAAAATTTTTTTTCATATTCAAGCTCAATCATACACTTTTCTGGGGTAGAATGTTCCGCTGAATCCGCTGGAAAAGGTTTCAGATCCGGAATACCTCGCAGTTACGAAAAAAACGCGTTATAACGTGAGGAAATTCTTCAGCATATTTCCGCTCAATTATACACTTTTCTGGGGTAGAATGTTCCGCTGAATCCGTTGGAAAAAGTTTCAGATCCGAAATAACTCGCGTTTACGAGAAAAACGCGTCAAAACATGAGAAAATTTTTTGTACTATTTTGACTCAGTTATACACTTTTCTGGGCTAATTTGATCTGCTGAATCCGTTGGAAAAGGTTTCGGATCCAAAATACTTCGCGTTTACGAGAAAAGTGCGTCAAAACCCGAGAAAATTTTCTGTAATATTTCGACTCAATTATACACTTTTCTGGGGTAATTTGATCCGATTAATCTGTTGGAAAAGGTTCCAGATCCAAAATATCTCGCGTTTACGAGAAAAACGCGTTATGACGTGAGGAAATTTTTTGTAATATTTCGACTCAATAATACACTTTTGGCGGGGCATTTGATCAGCTCAATCCGTTGAAAAAGGTTTCAGATCCGGAATACAACGCAGTTACGAAAAAAACGCGTTATAACATGAGGAAATTCTTTATCATATTTCCGCTCAATTATATACTTTTCTGGGGTAGAATGTTCCGCTGAATCCGTTGGAGAAGGTTTCAGATCCGAAATATCTCGCGTTCACAAGAAAAATGCGTTATAACATTAAGAAATTTTTTATCATATTATTGCTCAATTATACACTTTTTTGGGGTAGAATGTTCCGCTGAATCCGTTGGAAAAGGTACCAGATCCAAAATATCTCGCGTTTACGAGAAAAACGCGTTATAACCTGAGGAAATTTTTTTTTCAATATTTCGACTCAATTATACACTTTTCTGGGGTAATTTGATCTGCCCAATCCGTTGAAAAAGGTTTCAGATTTGAAATACCTCGCGTTTACGAAAAAAACGCGTTTCAACATGAGGAAATTTTTTATCATATTTCCACTCAATTATACACTTTTCTGGGGTAGAATGTTCCGCTGAATCCGTTAGAAAAGGTTCCAGATCCGAAAAACCTTGCGTTTACGAGAAAAACGCATAATAACATTGGGCTATTTTTTGTGTTATTTCGGCTCAATTATACACTTTTCTGGGGTAATTTGACCGCCTGAATCCGTTGAAATAGGTGTCAGATCCGAAATACCTCGCGTTTACGAGGAAAACGCGTTATAACATGAGAGTATTTCTTGTTGCAATTCGTCTCAGTTATACACTTTTCTGGGGTAATTTGTTCCGCTAAACCCGTTGGAAAAGGTCTCAGATCCGATATACCTCGCGTTTGCGAGATAAACGCGTTGTAACATGAAAAATTTTTTTTCATATTTAAGCTCAATCATACACTTTTCTGGGGTAGAATGTTCCGCTGAATCCGCTGAAAAAGGTTTCAGAGCCGGAATACCTCGCAGTTACGAAAAAAACGCGTTATAACGTGAGGAAATTCTTCAGCATATTTCCGCGAATTATACACTTTTCTGGGGTAGAATGTTCCGCTGAATCCGTTGGAAAAAGGTTTCAGATCCGAAATATCTCGCGTTTACGAGAAAAACGCATTATAACATAGGGCTATTTTTCGTGTTATTTCGGCTCAATTATACACTTTTCTGGGGTAATTTGACCGCCTGAATCCGTTGAAATAGGTGTCAGATCCGAAATACCTCGCGTTCACGAGAAAAACGCGTTATAACATGAGAGTATTTCTTGTTGCAATTCGTCTCAGTTATACACTTTTCTGGGGTAATTTGTTCCGCTAAACCCGTTGGAAAAGGTCTTAGATCCGATATACCTCGCGTTTGCGAGATAAACGCGTTGTAACATGAAAATTTTTTTTTCATATTCAAGCTCAATCATACACTTTTCTGGGGTAGAATGTTCCGCTGAATCCGCTGGAAAAGGTTTCAGATCCGGAATACCTCGCAGTTACGAAAAAAACGCGTTATAACGTGAGGAAATTCTTCAGCATATTTCCGCTCAATTATACACTTTTCTGGGGTAGAATGTTCCGCTGAATCCGTTGGAAAAAGTTTCAGATCCGAAATAACTCGCGTTTACGAGAAAAACGCGTCAAAACATGGGAAAATTTTTTGTACTATTTTGACTCAGTTATACACTTTTCTGGGCTAATTTGATCTGCTGAATCCGTTGGAAAAGGTTTCGGATCCAAAATACTTCGCGTTTACGAGAAAAGTGCGTCAAAACCCGAGAAAATTTTCTGTAATATTTCGACTCAATTATACACTTTTCTGGGGTAATTTGATCCGATTAATCCGTTGGAAAAGGTTCCAGATCCAAAATATCTCGCGTTTACGAGAAAAACGCGTTATGACGTAAGGAAATTTTTTGTAATATTTCGACTCAATAATACACTTTTGGCGGGGAATTTGATCAGCTCAATCCGTTGAAAAAGGTTTCAGATCCGGAATACAACGCAGTTACGAAAAAAACGCGTTATAACATGAGGAAATTCTTTATCATATTTCCGCTCAATTATATACTTTTCTGGGGTAGAATGTTCCGCTGAATCCGTTGGAGAAGGTTTCAGATCCGAAATATCTCGCGTTCACAAGAAAAATGCGTTATAACATTAAGAAATTTTTTATCATATTATTGCTCAATTATACACTTTTCTGGGGTAGAATGTTCCGCTGAATCCGTTGGAAAAGGTTCCAGATCCAAAATATCTCGCGTTTACGAGAAAAACGCGTTATAACCTGAGGAAATTTTTTGTAATATTTCGACTCAATTATACACTTTTCTGGGGTAATTTGATCTGCCCAATCCGTTGAAAAAGGTTTCAGATTTGAAATACCTCGCGTTTACGAAAAAAACGCGTTTCAACATGAGGAAATTTTTTATCATATTTCCGCTCAATTATACACTTTTCTGGGGTAGAATGTTCCGCTGAATCCGTTAGAAAAAGTTTCAGATCCGAGATACCTCGCGTTTACGAGAAAAACGCGTTATAACCCGAGGAAATTTTTTATCATATTTCGGCTCAATTATACACTCTTTTGGGGTAGAATGTTCCGCTGAATCCGTTAGAAGAGGTTTCAGATCCGAAATATCTCGCGATCAGAAGAAAAACGCGTTATAACATGAGAAAATTTTTTGTGATATTTTGACTCAATTATAAACTTTTCTGGGGTAATTTGATCCGATTGATCCGTTGGAAGAGGTTCCAGATCTAGAATACCTTGCGTTCACGAGAAAAACGCGTTATAACATTAGGAAATTTTTGATCACATTTCCGCTCTATTATACACTTTTCTGGGGTAGAATGTTCCGCTGAATCCGTTGGGAAAAGTTTCAGATCCGAAATAACTCGCGTTTACGAGAAAAACGCGTTATAACATGAGGAAATTTTTTGTAATATTTCGACTCAATTATACACTTTTGTGGGGTAATTTGATCCGCTCAATCCGTTGAAAAAGGTTTCAGATCCGAAATACCTCGCAGTTACGAAAAAAACGCGATATAACATGAGGAAATTTTTCATCATATTTCCGCTCAATTATACACTTTTCTGGGGTAGACTGTTCCGCTGAATCCGTTGGAGAAGGTTTCAGATCCGAAATACGTCGCGTTTACGAGAAAAACGCGTTATAACATGAGGAAATTTTTTATCATATTTCGGCTCAATTATACACTCTTTTGGGGTAGAATGTTAGGCTGAATCCGTTTGAAAAGGTTTCAGATTCGGAATACCTCGCGTTTACGAGGAAAACGCGTTATAACATAAGGAAATTTTCCATAATATTTCGACTCAATTATACACTTTTCTGGGGTAGAATGTTCCGCTGAATCCGTTGGAAAAGGTTTCAGATCCAAAATATTTCGCGTCCACGAGAAAAACGCGTTAAACCATGAGGAAATTTTTTGCAATATTTCGACTCAATCATACACTTTTCTGGGGTAATTTAATCTGAATAATTCGTTGGAGAAGGTTCCAGATCCGAAATATCTCGCGTTTACGAGAAAAACGCGTTATAACATGAGGAAATTTTTTGTAATATTTCGACTCAATTATACACTTTTGTGGGGTAATTTGATCCGCTTAATCCGTTGAAAAAGGTTTCAGATCCGAAATACCTTGCAGTTACGAAAAAAACGCGATATAACATGAGGAAATTTTTCATCATATTTCCGCTCAATTATACACTTTTCTGGGGTAGACTGTTCCGCTGAATCCGTTAGAAAAGGTTTCAGATCCGAAATACCTCGCGTTTACGAGAAAAACGCGTTATAACATGAGGAAATTTTATATCATATTTCGGCTCAATTATACACTCTTCTGGGGTAGAATATTAGGCTGAATCCGTTCGAAAAGGTTTCAGATTCGGAATACCTCGCGTTTACGAGAAAAACGCGTTATAACATGAGGAAATTTTTTGTAATATTTCGACTCAATTATACACTTTTCTGGGGTAATTTGATCTGCTCAATCCGTTAAAAGAGGTTTCAGATTCGAAATACCTCGCGTTTACGAGAAGAACACGTTTTAACATAAGGAAATTTTTTATCATATTTCCGCTTAATTATACACTTTTCTGGGGTAGAATGTTCCGCTGAATCCGTTGGGAAAAGTTTCAGATCCGAAATAACTCGCGTTTACGAGAAAAACGCGTTATAACATGAGGAAATTTTTTGTAATATTTCGACTCAATTATACACTTTTGTGGGGTAATTTGATCCGCTCAATCCGTTGAAAAAGGTTTCAGATCCGAAATACCTCGCAGTTACGAAAAAAACGCGTTATAAAATAAGGAAATTTTCCATAATATTTCGGTGCAATTATACACTTTTCTGGGGTAGAATGTTCCGCTGAATCCGTTGGAAAAGGTTTCAGATCCAAAATATTTTGCGTTTACGAGAAAAACGCGAGATAACATGAGGAAATTTTTTGTAATATTTCGACTCATCTATACACTTTTCTGGGGTAATTTGATCTGCTCAATCTGTTGAAAAAGGTTTCAGATTCGAAATACCTCGCGTTTACGAGAAAAACGCGTTTCAACATGAGGAAATTTTTTATCATATTTCCCCTCAATTATACTTTTTCCTGGGGTAATTTGATCTGAATAATCCGTTGGAGAAGGTTCCAGATCCGAAATATCTCGCGTTTACGAGAAGAGCGCGTTATAACATGAGTAAATTTTTTGTAATATTTCGACTCAATTATACACTTTTCTGGCGTAATTTGTTCCGCTCAATCCGTTGAAAAAGGTTGCAGATCCGAAATACCTCGCAGTTACGAAAAAAACGCGTTATAAAATGAGGAAATTTTTCATCATATTTCCGCTCAATTATACACTTTTCTGGGGTAGAATGTTCCGCTGAATCCGTTAGAAGAAGTTTCAGATCCGAGATACCTCGCGTTTACGAGAAAAACGCGTTGTAACCCGAGGAAATTTTTTATCATATTTCGGCTCAATTATACACTCTTTTGGGGTAGAATGTTCCGCTGAATCCGTTAGAAGAGGTTTCAGATCCGAAATATCTCGCGATCAGAAGAAAAACGCGTTATAACATGAGAAAATTTTTTGTGATATTTTGACTCAATTATAAACTTTTCTGGGGTAATTTGATCCGATTGATCCGTTGGAAGAGGTTCCAGATCTAGAATACCTTGCGTTCACGAGAAAAACGCGTTATAACATTAGGAAATTTTTGATCACATTTCCGCTCTATTATACACTTTTCTGGGGTAGAATGTTCCGCTGAATCCGTTGGGAAAAGTTTCAGATCCGAAATAACTCGCGTTTACGAGAAAAACGCGTTATAACATGAGGAAATTTTTTGTAATATTTCGACTCAATTATACACTTTTGTGGGGTAATTTGATCCGCTCAATCCGTTGAAAAAGGTTTCAGATCCGAAATACCTCGCAGTTACGAAAAAAACGCGTTATAAAATAAGGAAATTTTCCATAATATTTCGGCGCAATTATACACTTTTCTGGGGTAGAATGTTCCGCTGAATCCGTTGGAAAAGGTTTCAGATCCAAAATATTTTGCGTTTACGAGAAAAACGCGAGATAACATGAGGAAATTTTTTGTAATATTTCGACTCATCTATACACTTTTCTGGGGTAATTTGATCTGCTCAATCTGTTGAAAAAGGTTTCAGATTCGAAATACCTCGCGTTTACGAGAAAAACGCGTTTCAACATGAGGAAATTTTTTATCATATTTCCCCTCAATTATACTTTTTCCTGGGGTAATTTGATCTGAATAATCCGTTGGAGAAGGTTCCAGATCCGAAATATCTCGCGTTTACGAGAAGAGCGCGTTATAACATGAGTAAATTTTTTGTAATATTTCGACTCAATTATACACTTTTCTGGCGTAATTTGTTCCGCTCAATCCGTTGAAAAAGGTTGCAGATCCGAAATACCTCGCAGTTACGAAAAAAACGCGTTATAAAATGAGGAAATTTTTCATCATATTTCCGCTCAATTATACACTTTTCTGGGGTAGAATGTTCCGCTGAATCCGTTAGAAGAAGTTTCAGATCCGAGATACCTCGCGTTTACGAGAAAAACGCGTTGTAACCCGAGGAAATTTTTTATCATATTTCGGCTCAATTATACACTCTTTTGGGGTAGAATGTTCCGCTGAATCCATTAGAAGAGGTTTCAGATCCGAAATATCTCGCGATCAGAAGAAAAACGCGTTATAACATGAGAAAATTTTTTGTGATATTTTGACTCAATTATAAACTTTTCTGGGGTAATTCGATCCGATTGATCCGTTGGAAGAGGTTTCAGATCTAGAATACCTTGCGTTCACGAGAAAAACGCGTTATAACATTAAGAAATTTTTGATCACATTTCCGCTCTATTATACACTTTTCTGGGGTAGAATGTTCCGCTGAATCCGTTGGAAAAGGTTTCAGATCCAAAATATCTCGCGTTTACGAGAAAAACGCGTTATAACATGAGGAAATTATTTATCATATTTTCGCTCAATTATACACTTTTGTGGGGTAATTTGATCCGCTCGATCCGTTGAAAAAGGTTTCAGATCCGAAATACCTCGCAGTTACGAACAAAACGCGATATAACGTGAGGAAATTCTTCACCATATTTTTGCTCAATTACACACTTTTCTGGGGTAGAATGTTCCGCTGAATCCGTTGGAAAAGGTTTCAGATCAAAAATATTTCGCGTCTACGAGAAAAACGCGATATAACATAAGGAAATTTTTTGTAATATTTCGACTCAATTATACACTTTTCTGGGGTAATTTGATCTGCTTAATCCGTTAAAAGAGGTTTCAGATTCGAAATACCTCGCGTTTACGAGAAAAACACGTTTTAACGTAAGGAAATTTTCTATCATATTTCCGCTCAATTATACACTTTTCTGGGGTAGAATGTTCCGCTGAATCCGTTGGGAAAAGTTTCAGATCCGAAATAACTCGCGTTTACGAGAAAAACGCGTTATAACATGAGGAAATTTTTTGTAATATTTCGACTCAATTATACACTTTTGTGGGGTAATTTGATCCGCTCAATCCGTTGAAAAAGGTTTCAGATCCGAAATACCTCGCAGTTACGAAAAAAACGCGTTATAAAATAAGGAAATTTTCCATAATATTTCGGCGCAGTTATACACTTTTCTGGGGTAGAATGTTCCGCTGAATCCGTTGGAAAAGGTTTCAGATCCAAAATATTTTGCGTTTACGAGAAAAACGCGTGATAACATGAAGAAATTTTTTGTAATATTTCGACTCATCTATACACTTTTCTGGGGTAATTTGATCTGCTCAATCTGTTGAAAAAGGTTTCAGATTCGAAATACCTCGCGTTTACGAGAAAAACGCGTTTCAACATGAGGAAATTTTTTATCATATTTCCCCTCAATTATACACTTTTCTGGGGTAGAATGTTCCGCTGAATCCGTTAGAAAAGGTTTCAGATCCGAAATATCCCGCGTTTACGAGAAAAACGCGTTTTAACATGAAAAAATTTTCCGTAATATTTCGACTCAATTATACTTTTTCCTGGGGTAATTTAATCTGAATAATCCGTTGGAGAAGGTTCCAGATCCGAAATATCTCGCGTTTACGAGAAAAACGCGTCATAACATGAGTAAATTTTTTGTAATATTTCGACTCAATTATACACTTTTCTGGCGTAATTTGTTCCGCTCAATCCGTTGAAAAAGGTTGCAGATCCGAAATACCTCGCAGTTACGAAAAAAACGCGTTATAAAATGAGGAAATTTTTCATCATATTTCCGCTCAATTATACACTTTTCTGGGGTAGAATGTTCCGCTGAATCCGTTAAAAGAAGTTTCAGATCCGAGATACCTCGCGTTTACGAGAAAAACGCGTTATAACATCAGGAAATTATTTATCATATTTTCGCTCAATTATACACTTTTGTGGGGTAATTTGATCCGCTCGATTCGTTGAAAAAGGTTTCAGATCCGAAATACCTCGCAGTTACGAACAAAACGCGATATAACGTGAGGAAATTCTTTACCATATTTTCGCTCAATTACACACTTTTCTGGGGTAGAATGTTCCGCTGAATCCGTTGGAAAAGGTTTCAGATCAAAAATATTTCGCGTCTACGAGAAAAACGCGTTATAACATAAGGAAATTTTTTGTAATATTTCGACTCAATTATACACTTTTCTGGGGTAATTTGATCTGCTTATTCCGTTAAAAGAGGTTTCAGATTCGAAATAGCTCGCGTTTACGAGAAAAACACGTTTTAACGTAAGGAAATTTTTCATCATATTTCCGCTCAATTATACACTTTTCTGGGGTAGAATGTTCCGCTGAATCCGTTGAAAAAGGTTTCAGATCCGAAATACCTCGCGTTTACGAGAAAAACGCGTTATTGGATGAGGAAATTTTTCATCATATTTCGGCTCAATTATACACTTATCTGGGGTAGAATGTTCCGCTGAATCCGTTAGAAAAGGTTTCAGATCCGAAATATCCCGCGTTTTCAAGAAAAACGCGTTATAACATGAAAAAATTTTTCGTAATATTTCGACTCAATTATACACTTTTCTGGGGTAATTTGATCTGAATAATCCGTTGGAGAAGGTTCCAGATCCGAAATATCTCGCGTTTACGAGAAAAACGCGTTATAACATGAGGAAATTTTTTGTAATATTTCGACTCAATTATACACTTTTGTACCCCACAAATTTGATCCGCTTAATCCGTTGAAAAAGGTTTCAGATCCGAAATACCTCGCAGTTACGAAAAAAACGCGATATAACATGAGGAAATTTTTCATCATATTTCCGCTCAATCATACACTTTTCTGGGGTAGACTGTTCCGCTGAATCCGTTAGAAAAGGTTTCAGATCCGAAATACCTCGCGTTTACGAGAAAAACGCGTTATAACATGAGGAAATTTTTTATCATATTTCGGCTCAATTATACACTCTTCTGGGGTAGAATATTAGGCTGAATCCGTTCGAAAAGGTTTCAGATCCGAAATACCTCGCAGTTACGAAAAAAACGCGTTATAAAATAAGGAAATTTTCCATAATATTTTGGCGCAATTATACACTTTTCTGGGGTAGAATGTTCCGCTGAATCCGTTGGAAAAGGTTTCAGATCCAAAATATTTTGCGTTTACGAGAAAAACGCGTGATTACATGAGGAAATTTTTTGTAATATTTCGACTCATCTATACACTTTTCTGGGGTAATTTGATCTGCTCAATCTGTTGAAAAAGGTTTCAGATTCGAAATACCTCGCGTTTACGAGAAAAACGCGTTTCAACATGAGGAAATTTTTTATCATATTTCCCCTCAATTATACACTTTTCTGGGGTAGAATGTTCCGCTGAATCCGTTGGAAAAGGTTTCAGATCCGAAATATCCCGCGTTTTTGAGAAAAACGCGTTTTAACATGAAAAAATTTTCCGTAATATTTCGACTCAATTATACTTTTTTCTGGGGTAATTTGATCTGAATAATCCGTTGGAGAGGGTTCCAGATCCGAAATATCTCGCGTTTACAAGAAAAACGCGTTATAACATGAGTAAATTTTTTGTAATATTTCGACTCAATTATACACTTTTCTGGCGTAATTTGTTCCGCTCAATCCGTTGAAAAAGGTTGCAGATCCGAAATACCTCGCAGTTACGAAAAAGACGCGTTATAAAATGAGGAAATTTTTTATCATATTTCCGCTCAATTATACACTTTTCTGGGGTAGAATGTTCCGCTGAATCCGTTAGAAAAAGTTTCAGATCCGAGATACCTCGCGTTTACGAGAAAAACGCGTTATAACCCGAGGAAATTTTTTATCATATTTCGGCTCAATTATACACTCTTTTGGGGTAGAATGTTCCGCTGAATCCGTTAGAAGAGGTTTCAGATCCGAAATATCTCGCGATCAGAAGAAAAACGCGTTATAACATGAGAAAATTTTTTGTGATATTTTGACTCAATTATAAACTTTTCTGGGGTAATTTGATCCGATTGATCCGTTGGAAGAGGTTCCAGATCTAGAATACCTTGCGTTCACGAGAAAAACGCGTTATAACATTAGGAAATTTTTGATCACATTTCCGCTCTATTATACACTTTTCTGGGGTAGAATGTTCCGCTGAATCCGTTGGGAACAGTTTCAGATCCGAAATAACTCGCGTTTACGAGAAAAACGCGTTATAACATGAGGAAATTTTTTGTAATATTTCGACTCAATTATACACTTTTGTGGGGTAATTTGATCCGCTCAATCCGTTGAAAAAGGTTTCAGATCCGAAATACCTCGCAGTTACGAAAAAAACGCGATATAACATGAGGAAATTTTTCATCATATTTCCGCTCAATTATACACTTTTCTGGGGTAGAATGTTCCGCTGAATCCGTTAGAAAAGGTTTCAGATCCGAAATATCCCGCGTTTACGAGAAAAACGCGTTTTAACATGAAAAAATTTTCCGTAATATTTCGACTCAATTATACTTTTTCCTGGGGTAATTTGATCTGACTAATCCGTTGGAGAAGGTTCCAGATCCGAAATATCTCGCGTTTACGAGAAAAACGCGTTATAACATGAGTAAATTTTTTGTAATATTTCGACTCAATTATACACTTTTCTGGCGTAATTTGTTCCGCTCAATCCGTTGAAAAAGGTTGCAGATCCGAAATACCTCGCAGTTACGAAAAAAACGCGTTATAGAATGAGGAAATTTTTCATCATATTTTCGCTCAATTATACACTTTTCTGGGGTAGAATGTTCCGCTGAATCCGTTAGAAGAAGTTTCAGATCCGAGATACCTCGCGTTCACGAGAAAAACGCGTTGTAACCAAAGGAAATTTTTTATCATATTTCGGCTCAATTATACACTCTTTTGGGGTAGAATGTTCCGCTGAATCCGTTAGAAGAGGTTTCAGATCCGAAATATCTCGCGATCAGAAGAAAAACGCGTTATAACATGAGAAAATTTTTTGTGATATTTTGACTCAATTATAAACTTTTCTGGGGTAATTTGATCCGATTGATCCTTTGGAAGAGGTTTCAGATCTAGAATACCTTGCGTTCACGAGAAAAACGCGTTATAACATTAAGTAATTTTTGATCACATTTCCGCTCTATTATACACTTTTCTGGGGTAGAATGTTCCGCTGAATCCGTTGGAAAAGGTTTCAGATCCAAAATATCTCGCGTTTACGAGAAAAACGCGTTATAACATGAGGAAATTATTTATCATATTTTCGCTCAATTATACACTTTTGTGGGGTAATTTGATCCGCTCGATCCGTTGAAAAAGGTTTCAGATCCGAAATACCTCGCAGTTACGAACAAAACGCGATATAACGTGAGGAAATTCTTCACCATATTTTCGCTCAATTACACACTTTTCTGGGGTAGAATGTTCCGCTGAATCCGTTGGAAAAGGTTTCAGATCAAAAATATTTCGCGTCTACGAGAAAAACGCGATATAACATAAGGAAATTTTTTGTAATATTTTGACTCAATTATACACTTTTCTGGGGTAATTTGATCTGCTTAATCCGTTAAAAGAGGTTTCAGATTCGAAATACCTCGCGTTTACGAGAAAAACACGTTTTAACGTAAGGAAATTTTCTATCATATTTCCGCTCAATTATACACTTTTCTGGGGTAGAATGTTCCGCTGAATCCGTTGGGAAAAGTTTCAGATCCGAAATAACTCGCGTTTACGAGAAAAACGCGTTATAACATGAGGAAATTTTTTGTAATATTTTGACTCAATTATACACTTTTGTGGGGTAATTTGATCCGCTCAATCCGTTGAAAAAGGTTTCAGATCCGAAATACCTCGCAGTTACGAAAAAAACGCGTTATAAAATAAGGAAATTTTCCATAATATTTCGGCGCAGTTATACACTTTTCTGGGGTAGAATGTTCCGCTGAATCCGTTGGAAAAGGTTTCAGATCCAAAATATTTTGCGTTTACGAGAAAAACGCGTGATAACATGAAGAAATTTTTTGTAATATTTCGACTCATCTATACACTTTTCTGGGGTAATTTGATCTGCTCAATCTGTTGAAAAAGGTTTCAGATTCGAAATACCTCGCGTTTACGAGAAAAACGCGTTTCAACATGAGGAAATTTTTTATCATATTTCCCCTCAATTATACACTTTTCTGGGGTAGACTGTTCCGCTGAATCCGTTAGAAGAAGTTTCAGATCCGAGATACCTCGCGTTTACGAGAAAAACGCGTTATAACATCAGAGAATTATTTATCATATTTTCGCTCAATTATACACTTTTGTGGGGTAATTTGATCCGCTCGATCCGTTGAAAAAGGTTTCAGATCCGAAATACCTCGCAGTTACGAACAAAACGCGATATAACGTGAGGAAATTCTTCACCATATTTTCGCTCAATTACACACTTTTCTGGGGTAGAATGTTCCGCTGAATCCGTTGGAAAAGGTTTCAGATCAAAAATATTTCGCGTCTACGAGAAAAACGCGATATAACATAAGGAAATTTTTTGTAATATTTCGACTCAATTATACACTTTTCTGGGGTAATTTGATCTGCTTAATCCGTTAAAAGAGGTTTCAGATTCGAAATACCTCGCGTTTACGAGAAAAACACGTTTTAACGTAAGGAAATTTTCTATCATATTTCCGCTCAATTATACACTTTTCTGGGGTAGACTGTTCCGCTGAATCCGTTAGAAGAAGTTTCAGATCCGAGATACCTCGCGTTTACGAGAAAAACGCGTTATAACATCAGAGAATTATTTATCATATTTTCGCTCAATTATACACTTTTGTGGGGTAATTTGATCCGCTCGATCCGTTGAAAAAGGTTTCAGATCCGAAATACCTCGCAGTTACGAACAAAACGCGATATAACGTGAGAAAATTCTTTACCATATTTTCGCTCAATTACACACTTTTCTGGGGTAGAATGTTCCGCTGAATCCGTTGGAAAAGGTTTCAGATCAAAAATATTTCGCGTCTACGAGAAAAACGCGTTATAACATAAGGAAATTTTTTGTAATATTTCGACTCAATTATACACTTTTCTGGGGTAATTTGATCTGCTTATTCCGTTAAAAGAGGTTTCAGATTCGAAATAGCTCGCGTCTACGAGAAAAACACGTTTTAACGTAAGGAAATTTTTCATCATATTTCCGCTCAATTATACACTTTTCTGGGGTAGAATGTTCCGCTGAATCCGTTGAAAAAGGTTTCAGATCCGAAATACCTCGCGTTTACGAGAAAAACGCGTTATTGGATGAGGAAATTTTTCATCATATTTCGGCTCAATTATACACTTATCTGGGGTAGAATGTTCCGCTGAATCCGTTAGAAAAGGTTTCAGATCCGAAATATCCCGCGTTTACAAGAAAAACGCGTTATAACATGAAAAAATTTTTCGTAATATTTCGACTCAATTATACACTTTTCTGGGGTAATTTGATCTGAATAATCCGTTGGAGAAGGTTCCAGATCCGAAATATCTCGCGTTTACGAGAAAAACGCGTTATAACATGAGGAAATTTTTTGTAATATTTCGACTCAATTATACACTTTTGTACCCTACAAATTTGATCCGCTTAATCCGTTGAAAAAGGTTTCAGATCCGAAATACCTCGCAGTTACGAAAAAAACGCGATATAACATGAGGAAATTTTTCATCATATTTCCGCTCAATTATACACTTTTCTGGGGTAGACTGTTCCGCTGAATCCGTTAGAAAAGGTTTCAGATGCGAAATACCTCGCGTTTACGAGAAAAACGCGTTATAACATGAGGAAATTTTTTGTAATATTTCGACTCAATTATACACTTTTCTGGGGTAATTTGATCTGCTCAATCCGTTAAAAGAGGTTTCAGATTCGAAATACCTCGCGTTTACGAGAAGAACACGTTTTAACATAAGGAAATTTTTTATCATATTTCCGCTTAATTAAACACTTTTCTGGGGTAGAATGTTCCGCTGAATCCGTTGGGAAAAGTTTCAGATCCGAAATAACTCGCGTTTACGAGAAAAACGCGTTATAACATGAGGAAATTTTTTGTAATATTTCGACTCAATTATACACTTTTGTGGGGTAATTTGATCCGCTCAATCCGTTGAAAAAGGTTTCAGATCCGAAATACCTCGCAGTTACGAAAAAAACGCGTTATAAAATAAGGAAATTTTCCATAATATTGCGGCGCAATTATACACTTTTCTGGGGTAGAATGTTCCGCTGAATCCGTTGGAAAAGGTTTCAGATCCAAAATATTCTGCGTTTACGAGAAAAACGCGTGATAACATGAGGAAATTTTTTGTAATATTTCGACTCATCTATACACTTTTCTGGGGTAATTTGATCTGCTCAATCTGTTGAAAAAGGTTTCAGATTCGAAATACCTCGCGTTTACGAGAAAAACGCGTTTTAACATGAGGAAATTTTTTATCATATTTCCCCTCAATTCTACACTTTTCTGGGGTAGAATGTTCCGCTGAATCCGTTAGAAAAGGTTTCAGATCCGAAATATCCCGCGTTTACGAGAAAAACGCGTTTTAACATGAAAAAATTTTCCGTAATATTTCGACTCCATTATACTTTTTCCTGGGGTAATTTGATCTGAATAATCCGTTGGAGAAGGTTCCAGATCCGAAATATCTCGCGTTTACGAGAAGAGCGCGTTATAACATGAGTAAATTTTTTGTAATATTTCGACTCAATTATACACTTTTCTGGCGTAATTTGTTCCGCTCAATCCGTTGAAAAAGGTTGCAGATCCGAAATACCTCGCAGTTACGAAAAAAACGCGTTATAAAATGAGGAAATTTTTCATCATATTTCCGCTCAATTATACACTTTTCTGGGGTAGAATGTTCCGCTGAATCCGTTAGAAGAGGTTTCAGATCCGAAATATCTCGCGATCAGAAGAAAAACGCGTTATAACATGAGAAAATTTTTTGTGATATTTTGACTCAATTATAAACTTTTCTGGGGTAATTCGATCCGATTGATCCGTTGGAAGAGGTTTCAGATCTAGAATACCTTGCGTTCACGAGATAAACGCGTTATAACATTAAGAAATTTTTGATCACATTTCCGCTCTATTATACACTTTTCTGGGGTAGAATGTTCCGCTGAATCCGTTGGAAAAGGTTTCAGATCCAAAATATCTCGCAGTTACGAACAAAACGCGATATAACGTGAGGAAATTCTTCACCATATTTTCGCTCAATCACACACTTTTCTGGGGTAGAATGTTCCGCTGAATCCGTTGGAAAAGGTTTCAGATCAAAAATATTTCGCGTCTACGAGAAAAACGCGATATAACATAAGGAAATTTTTTGTAATATTTCGACTCAATTATACACTTTTCTGGGGTAATTTGATCTGCTTAATCCGTTAAAAGAGGTTTCAGATTCGAAATACCTCGCGTTTACGAGAAAAACACGTTTTAACGTAAGGAAATTTTCTATCATATTTCCGCTCAATTATACACTTTTCTGGGGTAGAATGTTCCGCTGAATCCGTTGGGAAAAGTTTCAGATCCGAAATAACTCGCGTTTACGAGAAAAACGCGTTATAACATGAGGAAATTTTTTGTAATATTTCGACTCAATTATACACTTCTGTGGGGTAATTTGATCCGCTCAATCCGTTGAAAAAGGTTTCAGATCCGAAATACCTCGCAGTTACGAAAAAAACGCGTTATAAAATAAGGAAATTTTCCATAATATTTCGGCGCAGTTATACACTTTTCTGGGGTAGAATGTTCCGCTGAATCCGTTGGAAAAGGTTTCAGATCCAAAATATTTTGCGTTTACGAGAAAAACGCGTGATAACATGAAGAAATTTTTTGTGATATTTCGACTCATCTATACACTTTTCTGGGGTAATTTGATCTGCTCAATCTGTTGAAAAAGGTTTCAGATTCGAAATACCTCGCGTTTACGAGAAAAACGCGTTCCAACATGAGGAAATTTTTTATCATATTTCCCCTCAATTATACACTTTTCTGGGGTAGAATGTTCCGCTGAATCCGTTAGAAAAGGTTTCAGATCCGAAATATCCCGCCTTTACGAGAAAAACGCGTTTTAACATGAAAAAATTTTCCGTAATATTTCGACTCAATTATACTTTTTCCTGGGGTAATTTGATCTGAATAATCCGTTGGAGAAGGTTCCAGATCCGAAATATCTCGCGTTTACGAGAAAAACGCGTTATAACATGAGTAAATTTTTTGTAATATTTCGACTCAATTATACACTTTTCTGGCGTAATTTGTTCCGCTCAATCCGTTGAAAAAGGTTGCAGATCCGAAATACCTCGCAGTTACGAAAAAAACGCGTTATAAAATGAGGAAATTTTTTATCATATTTCCGCTCAATTATACACTTTTCTGGGGTAGAATGTTCCGCTGAATCCGTTAGAAAAAGTTTCAGATCCGAGATACCTCGCGTTTACGAGAAAAACGCGTTGTAACCCGAGGAAATTTTTTATCATATTTCGGCTCAATTATACACTCTTTTGGGGTAGAATGTTCCGCTGAATCCGTTAGAAGAGGTTTCAGATCCGAAATATCTCGCGATCAAAAGAAAAACGCGTTATAACATGAGAAAATTTTTTGTGATATTTTGACTCAATTATAAACTTTTCTGGGGTAATTTGATCCGATTGATCCGTTGGAAGAGGTTTCAGATCTAGAATACCTTGCGTTCACGAGAAAAACGCGTTATAACATTAGGAAATTTTTGATCACATTTCCGCTCTATTATACACTTTTCTGGGGTAGAATGTTCCGCTGAATCCGTTGGAAAAGGTTTCCGATCCAAAATATCTCGCGTTTACGAGAAAAACGCGTTATAACATGAGGAAATTATTTATCATATTTTCGCTCAATTATACACTTTTGTGGGGTAATTTGATCCGCTCGATCCGTTGAAAAAGGTTTCAGATCCGAAATACCTCGCAGTTACGAACAAAACGCGATATAACGTGAGGAAATTCTTCACCATATTTTCGCTCAATTACACACTTTTCTGGGGTAGAATGTTCCGCTGAATCCGTTGGAAAAGGTTTCAGATCAAAAATATTTCGCGTCTACGAGAAAAACGCGTTATAACATAAGGAAATTTTTTGTAATATTTCGACTCAATTATACACTTTTCTGGGGTAATTTGATCTGCTCAATCCGTTAAAAGAGGTTTCAGATTCGAAATACCTTGCGTTTACGAGAAAAACACGTTTCAACGTAAGGAAATTTTCTATCATATTTCCGCTCAATTATACACTTTTCTGGGGTAGAATGTTCCGCTGAATCCGTTGGGAAAAGTTTCAGATCCGAAATAACTCGCGTTTACGAGAAAAACGCGTTATAACATGAGGAAATTTTTTGTAATATTTCGACTCAATTATACACTTTTGTGGGGTAATTTGATCCGCTCAATCCGTTGAAAAAGGTTTCAGATCCGAAATACCTCGCAGTTACGAAAAAAACGCGATATAACATGAGGAAATTTTTCATCATATTTCCGCTCAATTATACACTTTTCTGGGGTAGAATGTTCCGCTGAATCCGTTGAAAAAGGTTTCAGATCCGAAATACCTCGCGTTTACGAGAAAAACGCGTTATTAGATAAGGAAATTTTTCATCATATTTCGGCTCAATTATACACTTATCTGGGGTAGAATGTTTCGCTGAATCCGTTAGAAAAGGTTTCAGATCAAAAATATTTCGCGTCTACGAGAAAAACGCGTTATAACATAAGGAAATTTTTTGTAATATTTCGACTCAATTATACACTTTTCTGGGGTAATTTGATCTGCTCAATCCGTTAAAAGAGGTTTCAGATTCGAAATACCTCGCGTTTACGAGAAAAACACGTTTTAACGTAGGGAAATTTTTTATCATATTTCCGCTCAATTATACACTTTTCTGGGGTAGATTGTTCCGCTGAATCCGTCGGGAAAAGTTTCAGATCCGAAATAACTCGCGTTTACAAGAAAAGTGCGTTATAATCTGAGGATATTTTCCATCATATTTCGGCTCAATTATACACTCATCTGGGGTAGAATGTTCCGCTGAATCTGTTAAAAGAGGTCTCAGATCCGAAATATCTCGCGTTTACGAGAGAAAAGCGTTATAACATGAAAAATTTTTTTGTAATATTTCGACTCAACTATACACTTTTCTGCGGTAATTTGATCTGAATAATCCGTTGGAAAAGGTTCCAGATCCGAAATATCTCGCGTTTACGAGAAAAACGCGTTATAACATGAGGAAATTTTTTGTAATATTTCGACTCAATTATACACTTTTGTGCGGTAATTTGATCCGCTCAATCCGTTGAAAAAGGTTTCAGATTCGAAATACCTCGCGTTTACGAGAAAAACGCGTTTCAACATGAGGAAATTTTTTATCATATTTCCCCTCAATTATACACTTTTCTGGGGTAGAATGTTCCGCTGAATCCGTTAGAAAAGGTTTCAGTTCCGAAATATCCCGCGTTTACGAGAGAAACGCGTTATTAGATGAGGAAATTTTTCATCATATTTCGGCTCAATTATACACTTATCTGGGGTAGAATGTTCCGCTGAATCCGTTAGAAAAGGTTTCAGATCCGAAATATCCCGCGTTTACGAGAAAAACGCGTTATAACATGAAAAAATTTTTCGTAATATTTCGACTCATCTATACACTTTTCTGGGGTAATTTGATCTGCTCAATCTGTTGAAAAAGGTTTCAGATTCGAAATACCTCGCGTTTACGAGAAAAACGCGTTTCAACATGAGGAAATTTTTTATCATATTTCCCCTCAATTATACACTTTTCTGGGGTAGAATGTTCCGCTGAATCCGTTAGAAAAGGTTTCAGATCCGAAATATCCCGCGTTTACGAGAAAAACGCGTTTTAACATGAAAAAATTTTCCGTAATATTTCGACTCAATTATACTTTTTTCTGGGGTAATTTGATCTGAATAATCTGTTGGAGAAGGTTCCAGATCCGAAATATCTCGCGTTTACGAGAAAAACGCGTTATAACATGAGTAAATTTTTTGTCATATTTCGACTCAATTATACACTTTTCTGGCGTAATTTGTTCCGCTCAATCCGTTGAAAAAGGTTGCAGATCCGAAATACCTCGCAGTTACGAAAAAGACGCGTTATAAAATGAGGAAATTTTTTATCATATTTCCGCTCAATTATACACTTTTCTGGGGTAAAATGTTCCGCTGAATCCGTTAGAAAAAGTTTCAGATCCGAGATACCTCGCGTTTACGAGAAAAACGCGTTATAACCAGAGGAAATTTTTTATCATATTTCGGCTCAATTATACACTCTTTTGGGGTAGAATGTTTCGCTGAATCCGTTGGAAGAGGTTTCAGATCTAGAATACCTTGCGTTCACGAGAAAAACGCGTTATAACATTAGGAAATTTTTGATCACATTTCCGCTCTATTATACACTTTTCTGGGGTAGAATGTTCCGCTGAATCCGTTGGAGAAGGTTTCAGATCCAAAATATCTCGCGTTTACGAGAAAAACGCGTTATAACATGAGGAAATTATTTATCATATTTTCGCTTAATTATACACTTTTGTCGGGTAATTTGATCCGCTCGATCCGTTGAAAAAGGTTTCAGATCCGAAATACCTCGCAGTTACGAACAAAACGCGCTATAACGTGAGGAAATTCTTCACCATATTTTCGCTCAATTACACACTTTTCTGGGGTAGAATGTTCCGCTGAATCCGTTGGAAAAAGTTTCAGATCAAAAATATTTCGCGTCTACGAGAAAAACGCGTTATAACATAAGGAAATTTTTTGTAATATTTCGACTCAATTATACACTTTTCTGGGGTAATTTGATCTGCTCAATCCGTTAAAAGAGGTTTCAGATTCGAAATACCTCGCGTTTACGAGAAAAACACGTTTTAACGTAAGAAAATTTTTTATCATATTTCCGCTCAATTATACACTTTTCTGGGGTAGAATGTTCCGCTGAATCCGTTGGAAAAGGTTTCAGATCCAAAATATTTCGCGTCCACGAGAAAAACGCGTTAAACCATGAGGAAATTTTTTGTAATATTTCGACTCAATCATACACTTTTCTGGGGTAATTTGATCTGCTCAATCCGTTAAAAGAGGTTCGAGATTCGGAATACCTCGCGTTTACGAGAAAAACACGTTTTAACATAAGAAAATTTTTCATCATATTTCCGCTCAATTATACACTTTTCTGGGGTAGAATGTTCCGCTGAATCCGTTGGAAAAAGTTTCAGATCCAAAATAACTCGCGTTTACGAGAAAAACGCGTTATAACATGAGGAAATTTTTCGTAATATTTCGACTCAATTATACACTTTTGTGGGGGAATTTGATTTGCTCAATCCGTTGGAAAAGGTTTCAGATCCGAAATACCTCGCGTTCACGAGAAAAACGCGTTATAACATTAGGAAATTTTTGATCACATTTCCGCTCTATTATACACTTTTCTGGGGTAGAATGTTCCGCTGAATCCGTTGGAGAAGGTTTCAGATCCAAAATATCTCGCGTTTACGAGAAAAACGCGTTATAACATGAGGAAATTATTCATCATATTTTCGCTCAATTATACACTTTTGTGGGGTAATTTGATCCGCTCGATCCGTTGAAAAAGGTTTCAGATCCGAAATACCTCGCAGTTACGAACAAAACGCGATATAACGTGAGGAAATTCTTCACCATATTTTCGCTCAATTACACACTTTTCTGGGGTAGAACGTTCCGCTGAATCCGTTGGAAAAGGTTTCAGATCAAAAATATTTCGCGTCTACGAGAAAAACGCGTTATAACATAAGGAAATTTTTTGTAATATTTCGACTCAATTATACACTTTTCTGGGGTAATTTGATCTGCTCAATCCGTTAAAAGAGGTTTCAGATTCGAAATACCTCGCGTTTACGAGAAAAACACGTTTTAACGTAGGGAAATTTTTTATCATATTTCCGCTCAATTATACACTTTTCTGGGGTAGATTGTTCCGCTGAATCCGTCGGGAAAAGTTTCAGATCCGAAATAACTCGCGTTTACAAGAAAAGTGCGTTATAATCTGAGGATATTTTTCATCATATTTCGGCTCAATTATACACTCATCTGAAGTAGAATGTTCCGCTGAATCTGTTAAAAGAGGTCTCAGATCCGAAATATCTCGCGTTTACGAGAGAAAAGCGTTATAACATGAAAAATTTTTTTGTAATATTTCGACTCAACTATACACTTTTCTGCGGTAATTTGATCTGAATAATCCGTTGGAAAAGGTTCCAGATCCGAAATATCTCGCGTTTACGAGAAAAACACGTTCTACTATAAGAAAATTTTTTTTCATATTTCCGCTCAATTATACACTTTTCTGGGGTTGAATGTTCCGCTGAATCCGTTGGGAAAAGTTTTAGATCCGAAATAACTCGCGTTTACGAGAAAAACGCGTTATAACATGAGGAAATTTTTTGTAATATTTCGACTCAATTATACACTTTTGTGGGGTAATTTGATCCGCTCAATCCGTTGAAAAAGGTTTCAGATCCGAAATACCTCGCAGTTACGGAAAAAACGCGATATAACATGAGGAAATTTTTCATCATATTTCCGCTCAATTATACACTTTTCTGGGGTAGACTGTTCCGCTGAATCCGTTGGAGAAGGTTTCCGATCCGAAATACCTCGCGTTTACGAGAAGAACATGTTTTAACATAAGGAAATTTTTTATCATATTTCCGCTCAATTATACACTTTTCTGGGGTAATTTGATCTGAATAATCCGTTGGAGAAGGTTCCAGATCCGAAATATCTCGCGTTTACGAGAAAAACGCGTTATAACATGAGGAAATTTTTTGTAATATTTCGACTCAATTATACACTTTTCTGGCGTAATTTGTTCCGCTCAATCCGTTGAAAAAGGTTGCAGATCCGAAATACCTCGCAGTTACGAAAAAAACGCGTTATAACATGAGGAAATTTTCTACCATATTTCCGCTCAATTATACACTTTTCTGGGGTAGACTGTTCCGCTGAATCCGTTGGGAAAAGTTTCAGATCCGAAATAACTCGCGTTTACGAGAAAAACGCGTTCCAACATGAGGAAATTTTTTATCATATTCCCGCTCAATTATACACTTTTCTGGGGTAGAATGTTCCGCTGAATCCGTTAGAAGAGGTTTCAGATCCGAAATATCTCGCGATCAGAAGAAAAACGCGTTATAACATCAGAAAATTTTTTGTGATATTTTGACTCAATGCTAAACTTTTCTGGGGTAATTTGATCCGATTGATCCGTTGGAAGAGGTTCCAGATCTAGAATACCTTGCGTTCACGAGAAAAACGCGTTATAACATTAAGAAATTTTTGATCACATTTCCGCTCTATTATACACTTTTCTGGGGTAGAATGTTTCGCTGAATCCGTTGGAAAAGGTTTCAGATCCAAAATATCTCGCAGTTACGAACAAAACGCGATATAACGTGAGGAAATTCTTCACCATATTTTCGCTCAATCACACACTTTTCTGGGGTAGAATGTTCCGCTGAATCCGTTGGAAAAGGTTTCAGATCAAAAATATTTCGCGTCTACGAGAAAAACGCGATATAACATAAGGAAATTTTTTGTAATATTTCGACTCAATTATACACTTTTCTGGGGTAATTTGATCTGCTTAATCCGTTAAAAGAGGTTTCAGATTCGAAATACCTCGCGTTTACGAGAAAAACACGTTTTAACGTAAGGAAATTTTCTATCATATTTCCGCTCAATTATACACTTTTCTGGGGTAGAATGTTCCGCTGAATCCGTTGGGAAAAGTTTCAGATCCGAAATAACTCGCGTTTACGAGAAAAACGCGTTATAACATGAGGAAATTTTTTGTAATATTTCGACTCAATTATACACTTCTGTGGGGTAATTTGATCCGCTCAATCCGTTGAAAAAGGTTTCAGATCCGAAATACCTCGCAGTTACGAAAAAAACGCGTTATAAAATAAGGAAATTTTCCATAATATTTCGGCGCAGTTATACACTTTTCTGGGGTAGAATGTTCCGCTGAATCCGTTGGAAAAGGTTTCAGATCCAAAATATTTTGCGTTTACGAGAAAAACGCGTGATAACATGAAGAAATTTTTTGTAATATTTCGACTCATCTATACACTTTTCTGGGGTAATTTGATCTGCTCAATCTGTTGAAAAAGGTTTCAGATTCGAAATACCTCGCGTTTACGAGAAAAACGCGTTTCAACATGAGGAAATTTTTTATCATATTTCCCCTCAATTATACACTTTTCTGGGGTAGAATGTTCCGCTGAATCCGTTAGAAAAGGTTTCAGATCCGAAATATCCCGCCTTTACGAGAAAAACGCGTTTTAACATGAAAAAATTTTCCGTAATATTTCGACTCAATTATACTTTTTCCTGGGGTAATTTGATCTGAATAATCCGTTGGAGAAGGTTCCAGATCCGAAATATCTCGCGTTTACGAGAAAAACGCGTTATAACATGAGTAAATTTTTTGTAATATTTCGACTCAATTATACACTTTTCTGGCGTAATTTGTTCCGCTCAATCCGTTGAAAAAGGTTGCAGATCCGAAATACCTCGCAGTTACGAAAAAAACGCGTTATAAAATGAGGAAATTTTTCATCATATTTCCGCTCAATTATACACTTTTCTGGGGTAGAATGTTCCGCTGAATCCGTTAGAAGAAGTTTCAGATCCGAGATACCTCGCGTTTACGAGAAAAACGCGTTGTAACCCGAGGAAATTTTTTATCATATTTCGGCTCAATTATACACTCTTTTGGGGTAGAATGTTCCGCTGAATCCGTTAGAAGAGGTTTCAGATCCGAAATATCTCGCGATCAGAAGAAAAACGCGTTATAACATGAGAAAATTTTTTGTGATATTTTGACTCAATTATAAACTTTTCTGGGGTCATTTGATCCGATTGATCCGTTGGAAGAGGTTTCAGATCTAGAATACCTTGCGTTCACGAGAAAAACGCGTTATAACATTAGGAAATTTTTGATCACATTTCCGCTCTATTATACACTTTTCTGGGGTAGAATGTTCCGCTGAATCCGTTGGAAAAGGTTTCCGATCCAAAATATCTCGCGTTTACGAGAAAAACGCGTTATAACATGAGGAAATTATTTATCATATTTTCGCTCAATTATACACTTTTGTGGGATAATTTGATCCGCTCGATCCGTTGAAAAAGGTTTCAGATCCGAAATACCTCGCAGTTACGAACAAAACGCGATATAACGTGAGGAAATTCTTCACCATATTTTCGCTCAATTACACACTTTTCTGGGGTAGAATGTTCCGCTGAATCCGTTGGAAAAGGTTTCAGATCAAAAATATTTCGCGTCTACGAGAAAAACGCGTTATAACATAAGGAAATTTTTTGTAATATTTCGACTCAATTATACACTTTTCTGGGGTAATTTGATCTGCTCAATCCGTTAAAAGAGGTTTCAGATTCGAAATACCTTGCGTTTACGAGAAAAACACGTTTCAACGTAAGGAAATTTTCTATCATATTTCCGCTCAATTATACACTTTTCTGGGGTAGAATGTTCCGCTGAATCCGTTGGGAAAAGTTTCAGATCCGAAATAACTCGCGTTTACGAGAAAAACGCGTTATAACATGAGGAAATTTTTTGTAATATTTCGACTCAATTATACACTTTTGTGGGGTAATTTGATCCGCTCAATCCGTTGAAAAAGGTTTCAGATCCGAAATACCTCGCAGTTACGAAAAAAACGCGATATAACATGAGGAAATTTTTCATCATATTTCCGCTCAATTATACACTTTTCTGGGGTAGAATGTTCCGCTGAATCCGTTGAAAAAGGTTTCAGATCCGAAATACCTCGCGTTTACGAGAAAAACGCGTTATTAGATAAGGAAATTTTTCATCATATTTCGGCTCAATTATACACTTATCTGGGGTAGAATGTTTCGCTGAATCCGTTAGAAAAGGTTTCAGATCAAAAATATTTCGCGTCTACGAGAAAAACGCGTTATAACATAAGGAAATTTTTTGTAATATTTCGACTCAATTATACACTTTTCTGGGGTAATTTGATCTGCTCAATCCGTTAAAAGAGGTTTCAGATTCGAAATACCTCGCGTTTACGAGAAAAACACGTTTTAACGTAGGGAAATTTTTTATCATATTTCCGCTCAATTATACACTTTTCTGGGGTAGATTGTTCCGCTGAATCCGTCGGGAAAAGTTTCAGATCCGAAATAACTCGCGTTTACAAGAAAAGTGCGTTATAATCTGAGGATATTTTTCATCATATTTCAGCTCAATTATACACTCATCTGGGGTAGAATGTTCCGCTGAATCTGTTAAAAGAGGTCTCAGATCCGAAATATCTCGCGTTTACGAGAGAAAAGCGTTATAACATGAAAAATTTTTTTGTAATATTTCGACTCAACTATACACTTTTCTGCGGTAATTTGATCTGAATAATCCGTTGGAAAAGGTTCCAGATCCGAAATATCTCGCGTTTACGAGAAAAACGCGTTATAACATGAGGAAATTTTTTGTAATATTTCGACTCAATTATACACTTTTGTGCGGTAATTTGATCCGCTCAATCCGTTGAAAAAGGTTTCAGATTCGAAATACCTCGCGTTTACGAGAAAAACGCGTTTCAACATGAGGAAATTTTTTATCATATTTCCCCTCAATTATACACTTTTCTGGGGTAGAATGTTCCGCTGAATCCGTTAGAAAAGGTTTCAGTTCCGAAATATCCCGCGTTTACGAGAGAAACGCGTTATTAGATGAGGAAATTTTTCATCATATTTCGGCTCAATTATACACTTATCTGGGGTAGAATGTTCCGCTGAATCCGTTAGAAAAGGTTTCAGATCCGAAATATCCCGCGTTTACGAGAAAAACGCGTTATAACATGAAAAAATTTTTCGTAATATTTCGACTCATCTATACACTTTTCTGGGGTAATTTGATCTGCTCAATCTGTTGAAAAAGGTTTCAGATTCGAAATACCTCGCGTTTACGAGAAAAACGCGTTTCAACATGAGGAAATTTTTTATCATATTTCCCCTCAATTATACACTTTTCTGGGGTAGAATGTTCCGCTGAATCCGTTAGAAAAGGTTTCAGATCCGAAATATCCCGCGTTTACGAGAAAAACGCGTTTTAACATGAAAAAATTTTCCGTAATATTTCGACTCAATTATACTTTTTTCTGGGGTAATTTGATCTGAATAATCTGTTGGAGAAGGTTCCAGATCCGAAATATCTCGCGTTTACGAGAAAAACGCGTTATAACATGAGTAAATTTTTTGTCATATTTCGACTCAATTATACACTTTTCTGGCGTAATTTGTTCCGCTCAATCCGTTGAAAAAGGTTGCAGATCCGAAATACCTCGCAGTTACGAAAAAGACGCGTTATAAAATGAGGAAATTTTTTATCATATTTCCGCTCAATTATACACTTTTCTGGGGTAAAATGTTCCGCTGAATCCGTTAGAAAAAGTTTCAGATCCGAGATACCTCGCGTTTACGAGAAAAACGCGTTATAACCCGAGGAAATTTTTTATCATATTTCGGCTCAATTATACACTCTTTTGGGGTAGAATGTTTCGCTGAATCCGTTGGAAGAGGTTTCAGATCTAGAATACCTTGCGTTCACGAGAAAAACGCGTTATAACATTAGGAAATTTTTGATCACATTTCCGCTCTATTATACACTTTTCTGGGGTAGAATGTTCCGCTGAATCCGTTGGAGAAGGTTTCAGATCCAAAATATCTCGCGTTTACGAGAAAAACGCGTTATAACATGAGGAAATTATTTATCATATTTTCGCTTAATTATACACTTTTGTCGGGTAATTTGATCCGCTCGATCCGTTGAAAAAGGTTTCAGATCCGAAATACCTCGCAGTTACGAACAAAACGCGCTATAACGTGAGGAAATTCTTCACCATATTTTCGCTCAATTACACACTTTTCTGGGGTAGAATGTTCCGCTGAATCCGTTGGAAAAAGTTTCAGATCAAAAATATTTCGCGTCTACGAGAAAAACGCGTTATAACATAAGGAAATTTTTTGTAATATTTCGACTCAATTATACACTTTTCTGGGGTAATTTGATCTGCTCAATCCGTTAAAAGAGGTTTCAGATTCGAAATACCTCGCGTTTACGAGAAAAACACGTTTTAACGTAAGAAAATTTTTTATCATATTTCCGCTCAATTATACACTTTTCTGGGGTAGAATGTTCCGCTGAATCCGTTGGAAAAGGTTTCAGATCCAAAATATTTCGCGTCCACGAGAAAAACGCGTTAAACCATGAGGAAATTTTTTGTAATATTTCGACTCAATCATACACTTTTCTGGGGTAATTTGATCTGCTCAATCCGTTAAAAGAGGTTCGAGATTCGGAATACCTCGCGTTTACGAGAAAAACACGTTTTAACATAAGAAAATTTTTCATCATATTTCCGCTCAATTATACACTTTTCTGGGGTAGAATGTTCCGCTGAATCCGTTGGAAAAAGTTTCAGATCCAAAATAACTCGCGTTTACGAGAAAAACGCGTTATAACATGAGGAAATTTTTCGTAATATTTCGACTCAATTATACACTTTTGTGGGGGAATTTGATTTGCTCAATCCGTTGGAAAAGGTTTCAGATCCGAAATACCTCGCGTTCACGAGAAAAACGCGTTATAACATTAGGAAATTTTTGATCACATTTCCGCTCTATTATACACTTTTCTGGGGTAGAATGTTCCGCTGAATCCGTTGGAGAAGGTTTCAGATCCAAAATATCTCGCGTTTACGAGAAAAACGCGTTATAACATGAGGAAATTATTCATCATATTTTCGCTCAATTATACACTTTTGTGGGGTAATTTGATCCGCTCGATCCGTTGAAAAAGGTTTCAGATCCGAAATACCTCGCAGTTACGAACAAAACGCGATATAACGTGAGGAAATTCTTCACCATATTTTTGCTCAATTACACACTTTTCTGGGGTAGAACGTTCCGCTGAATCCGTTGGAAAAGGTTTCAGATCAAAAATATTTCGCGTCTACGAGAAAAACGCGTTATAACATAAGGAAATTTTTTGTAATATTTCGACTCAATTATACACTTTTCTGGGGTAATTTGATCTGCTCAATCCGTTAAAAGAGGTTTCAGATTCGAAATACCTCGCGTTTACGAGAAAAACACGTTTTAACGTAGGGAAATTTTTTATCATATTTCCGCTCAATTATACACTTTTCTGGGGTAGATTGTTCCGCTGAATCCGTCGGGAAAAGTTTCAGATCCGAAATAACTCGCGTTTACAAGAAAAGTGCGTTATAATCTGAGGATATTTTTCATCATATTTCGGCTCAATTATACACTCATCTGAAGTAGAATGTTCCGCTGAATCTGTTAAAAGAGTTCTCAGATCCGAAATATCTCGCGTTTACGAGAGAAAAGCGTTATAACATGAAAAATTTTTTTGTAATATTTCGACTCAACTATACACTTTTCTGCGGTAATTTGATCTGAATAATCCGTTGGAAAAGGTTCCAGATCCGAAATATCTCGCGTTTACGAGAAAAACACGTTCTACTATAAGAAAATTTTTTTTCATATTTCCGCTCAATTATACACTTTTCTGGGGTTGAATGTTCCGCTGAATCCGTTGGGAAAAGTTTTAGATCCGAAATAACTCGCGTTTACGAGAAAAACGCGTTATAACATGAGGAAATTTTTTGTAATATTTCGACTCAATTATACACTTTTGTGGGGTAATTTGATCCGCTCAATCCGTTGAAAAAGGTTTCAGATCCGAAATACCTCGCAGTTACGGAAAAAACGCGATATAACATGAGGAAATTTTTCATCATATTTCCGCTCAATTATACACTTTTCTGGGGTAGACTGTTCCGCTGAATCCGTTGGAGAAGGTTTCCGATCCGAAATACCTCGCGTTTACGAGAAGAACATGTTTTAACATAAGGAAATTTTTTATCATATTTCCGCTCAATTATACACTTTTCTGGGGTAATTTGATCTGAATAATCCGTTGGAGAAGGTTCCAGATCCGAAATATCTCGCGTTTACGAGAAAAATGCGTTATAACATGAGGAAATTTTTTGTAATATTTCGACTCAATTATACACTTTTCTGGCGTAATTTGTTCCGCTCAATCCGTTGAAAAAGGTTGCAGATCCGAAATACCTCGCAGTTACGAAAAAAACGCGTTATAACATGAGGAAATTTTCTACCATATTTCCGCTCAATTATACACTTTTCTGGGGTAGACTGTTCCGCTGAATCCGTTGGGAAAAGTTTCAGATCCGAAATAACTCGCGTTTACGAGAAAAACGCGTTCCAACATGAGGAAATTTTTTATCATATTCCCGCTCAATTATACACTTTTCTGGGGTAGAATGTTCCGCTGAATCCGTTAGAAGAGGTTTCAGATCCGAAATATCTCGCGATCAGAAGAAAAACGCGTTATAACATCAGAAAATTTTTTGTGATATTTTGACTCAATGCTAAACTTTTCTGGGGTAATTTGATCCGATTGATCCGTTGGAAGAGGTTCCAGATCTAGAATACCTTGCGTTCACGAGAAAAACGCGTTATAACATTAGGAAATTTTCGATCACATTTCCGCTCTATTATACACTTTTCTGGGGTAGAATGTTCCGCTGAATCCGTTGGAGAAGGTTTCAGATCCAAAATATCTCGCGTTTACGAGAAAAACGCGTTATAACATGAGGAAATTATTTATCATATTTTCGCTCAATCATACACTTTTCTGGGCCAATTTGATCTGCTCAATCCGTTAGAAGAGGTTCGAGATTCGGAATACCTCGCGTTTACGAGAAAAACACGTTCTAACATAAGAAAATTTTTCATCATATTTCCGCTCAATTATACACTTTTCTGGGGTTGAATGTTCCGCTGAATCCGTTGGGAAAAGTTTCAGATCCAAAATAACTCGCGTTTACGAGAAAAACGCGTTATAACATGAGGAAATTTTTCGTAATATTTCGACTCAATTATACACTTTTGTGGGGGAATTTGATCCGCTCAATCCGTTGGAAAAGGTTTCAGATCCCAAATACCTCGCGTTCACGAGAAAAACGCGTTATAACATTACGAAATTTTTAATCATATTTTCGCTCTATTATACACTTTTCTGGGGTAGAATGTTCCGCTGAATCCGTTGGAGAAGGTTTCAGATCCAAAATATTCCGCGTTCACGAGAAAAACGCGTTATAACATGAGGAAATTTTTCATCATATTACCGCTCAATTATACACGTTTCCGGGGTAGAATGTTCCGCTGAATCCATTGGAAAATGTTTCAGATCCAAAATATCTCGCGTTTACGGGAAAAACGCGTTATAACATGAGGAAATTTTTTGTAATATTTCGACTCAATTATACACTTTTCTGAGGTAATTTGATCCACTTAATTCGTTGAAAAAGGTTCCAGATCCGAAAGACCTCGCGTTGACGAGGAAAACGCGTCATAACATGAGGAAATTTTTCATCATATTTCCTCTCAATTATACACTTTTCTGGGGTAGAATGTTTCGCTGAATCCGTTGGAAAAGGTTTCGGATCTAAAATACTTCGCGTTTCCGAGAAAAGTGCGTTATAATCTGAGGATATTTTTCATCATATTTCGGCTATATTATACACTCATCTGGGGTAGAATGTTCCGCTGAATCCGTTAGAAAAGGCTTCAGATCCGAAATATCTCGCGTTTACGAGAAAAACGCGTTATAACATGAGGAAATTTTTTATCATATTTCCGCTCAAATATACACTTTTCTGGGGTAGACTGTTACGCTGAATCCGTTGGGAAAAGTTTCAGATCTGAAATAACTCGCGTTTACGAGAAAAACGCGTTATAACATGAGGAAATTTTTTGTAATATTTCGACTCAATTATACACTTTTGTGGGGTAATTTGATCCGCTTAATCCGTTGAAAAAGGTTTCAGATCCGAAATACCTCGCAGTTACGAAAAAAACGCGATATAACATGAGGAAATTTTTCATCATATTTCCGCTCAATTATACACTTTTCTGGGGTAGACTGTTCCGCTGAATCCGTTGGAGAAGGTTTCAGATCCGAAATACCTCGCGTTTACGAGAAAAACGCGTTATAACATCAGGAAATTTTTTATCATATTTCGGCTCAATTATACACTCTTCTGGGGTAGAATATTAGGCTGAATCCGTTCGAAAAGGTTTCAGATTCGGAATACCTCGCGTTTACGAGAAAAACGCGTTATAACATGAGGAATTTTTTTGTAATATTTCGACTCAATTATACACTTTTCTGGGGTAATTTGATCCGCTCAATCCGTTAAAAGAGGTTTCAGATTCGAAATACCCCGCGTTTACGAGAAGAACACGTTTTGACATAAGGAAATTTTTTATCATATTTCCGCTCAATTATACACTTTTCTGGGGTAGAATGTTCCGCTGAATCCGTTGATAAAGTTTTACATCCGAAATAACTCGCGTTTACGAGAAAAACGCGTTATAACATGAGGAAATTTGTTGTAATATTTCGACTCAATTATACACTTTTGTGCGGTAATTTGATCCGCTCAATCCGTTGAAAAAGGTTTCAGATCCGAAATACCTCGCAGTTACGAAAAAAACGCGATATAACATGAGGAAATTTTCCATCATATTTCCGCTCAATTACACACTCTTCTGGGGTAGAATGTTCCGCTGAATCCGTTGGAAAAGGTTTCAAATCCAGAATATTTCGCGTCCACGAGAAAAACGCGTTAAACCATGAGGAAATTTTTTGTAATATTTCGACTCAATCATACACTTTTCTGGGCCAATTTGATCTGCTCAATCCGTTAGAAGAGGTTCGAGATTCGGAATACCTCGCGTTTACGAGAAAAACACGTTCTACTATAGGAAAATTTTTTTTCATATTTCCGCTCAATTATACACTTTTCTGGGGTTGAATGTTCCGCTGAATCCGTTGGGAAAAGTTTCAGATCCAAAATAACTCGCGTTTACGAGAAAAACGCGTTATAACATGAGGAAATTTTTCGTAATATTTCGACTCAATTATACACTTTTGTGGGGGAATTTGATCCGCTCAATCCGTTGGAAAAGGTTTCAGATCCGAAATACCTCGCGTTCACGAGAAAAACGCGTTATAACATTACGAAATTTTTAATCATATTTTCGCTCTATTATACACTTTTCTGGGGTAGAATGTTCCGCTGAATCCGTTGGAGAAGGTTTTAGATCCAAAATATTTCGCGTTCACGAGAAAAACGCGTTATAACATGAGGAAATTTTTCATCATATTACTGCTCAATTATACACGTTTCCGGAGTAGAATGTTCCGCTGAATCCATTGGAAAAGGTTTCAGATCCGAAATATTCCGCGTTCACGAGAAAAACGCGTCATAACATGAGGAAATTTTTCATCATATTTCCTCTCAATTATACACTTTTCTGGGGTAGAATGTTTCGCTGAATCCGTTGGAAAAGGTTTCGGATCTAAAATACTTCGCGTTTCCGAGAAAAGTGCGTTATAATCTGAGGATATTTTTCATCATATTTCGGCTATATTATACACTCATCTGGGGTAGAATGTTCCGCTGAATCCGTTAGAAAAGGCTTCAGATCCGAAATATCTCGCGTTTACGAGAAAAACGCGTTATAACATAAGGAAATTTTTTGTAATATTTCGACTTAATTATACACTTTTCTGGGGTAATTTGATCCGCTTAATTCGTTGAAAAAGGTTTCAGATCCGGAATACCTCGCAGTTACGAAAAAAACGCGATATAACATGAGGAAATTTTTCATCATATTTCCGCTCAATTATACACTTTTCTGGGGTAGACTGTTCCGCTGAATCCGTTGGGAAAGGTTTCAGATCCGAAATACCTCGCGTTTACGAGAAAAACGCGTTATAACATGAGGAAATTTTTTATCATATTTCCGCTCAATTATACACTTTTCTGGGGTAGACTGTTACGCTGAATCCGTTGGGAAAAGTTTCAGATCTGAAATAACTCGCGTTTACGAGAAAAACGCGTTATAACATGAGGAAATTTTTTGTAATATTTCGACTCAATTATACACTTTTGTGGGGTAATTTGATCCGCCTAATCCGTTGAAAAAGGTTTCAGATCCGAAATACCTCGCAGTTACGAAAAAAACGCGATATAACATGAGGAAATTTTTCATCATATTTCCGCTCAATTATACACTTTTGTGGGGTAATTTGATCCGCTCAATCCGTTGAAAAAGGTTTCAGATCCGAAATACCTCGCAGTTACGAAAAAAACGCGATATAACATGAGGAAATTTTTCATCATATTTCCGCTCAATTATACACTTTTCTGGGGTAGACTGTTCCGCTGAATCCGTTGGAGAAGGTTTCCGATCCGAAATACCTCGCGTTCACGAGAAGAACACGTTTTAACATAAGGAAATTTTTTATCATATTTCCGCTCAATTATACACTTTTCTGGGGTAATTTGATCTGAATAATCCGTTGGAGAAGGTTCCAGATCCGAAATATCTCGCGTTTACGAGAAAAACGCGTTATAACATGAGGAAATTTTTTGTAATATTTCGACTCAATTATACACTTTTGTGGGGTAATTTGATCCGCTTAATCCGTTGAAAAAGGTTTCAGATCCGAAATACCTCGCAGTTACGAAAAAAACGCGAGATAACATGAGGAAATTTTTCATCATATTTCCGCTCAATTATACACTTTTCTGGGGTAGACTGTTCCGCTGAATCCGTTGGGAAAGGTTTCAGATCCGAAATACCTCGCGTTTACGAGAAAAACGCGTTATAACATGAGGAAATTTTTTATCATATTTCGGCTCAATTATACACTCTTCTGGGGTAGAATATTAGGCTGAATCCGTTCGAAAAGGTTTCAGATTCGGAATACCTCGCGTTTACGAGAAAAACGCGTTATAACATGAGGAAATTTTTTGTAATATTTCGACTCAATTATACACTTTTGTCGGGTAATTTGATCCGCTCAATCCGTTGAAAAAGGTTTCAGATCCGAAATACCTCGCAGTTACGAAAAAAACGCGATCTAACGTGAGGAAATTCTTCACCATATTTCCGCCTAATTACACACTTTTCTGGGGTAGAATGTTCGGCTGAATCCGTTGGGAAAAGTTTCAGATCCAAAATAACTCGCGTTTACGAGAAAAACGCGTTATAACATGAGGAAATTTTTCGTAATATTTCGACTCAATTATACACTTTTGTGGGGGAATTTGATCCGCTCAATCCGTTGGAAAAGGTTTCAAATCCAAAATATTTCGCGTCCACGAGAAAAACGCGTTAAACCATGAGGAAATTTTTTGTAATATTTCGACTCAATCATACACTTTTCTGGGCCAATTTGATCTGCTCAATCCGTTAGAAGAGGTTCGAGATTCGGAATACCTCGCGTTTACGAGAAAAACACGTTCTACTATAGGAAAATTTTTTTTCATATTTCCGCTCAATTATACACTTTTCTGGGGTTGAATGTTCCGCTGAATCCGTTGGGAAAAGTTTCAGATCCAAAATAACTCGCGTTTACGAGAAAAACGCGTTATAACATGAGGAAATTTTTCGTAATATTTCGACTCAATTATACACTTTTGTGGGGGAATTTGATCCGCTCAATCCGTTGGAAAAGGTTTCAGATCCGAAATACCTCGCGTTCACGAGAAAAACGCGTTATAACATTACGAAATTTTTAATCATATTTTCGCTCTATTATACACTTTTCTGGGGTAGAATGTTCCGCTGAATCCGTTGGAGAAGGTTTTAGATCCAAAATATTCCGCGTTCACGAGAAAAACGCGTTATAACATGAGAAAATTTTTCATCATATTACCGCTCAATTATACACGTTTCCGGGGTAGAATGTTCCGCTGAATCCATTGGAAAAGGTTTCAGATCCAAAATATTCCGCGTTCACGAGAAAAACGCGTCATAACATGAGGAAATTTTTCATCATATTTCCTCTCAATTATACACTTTTCTGGGGTAGAATGTTTCGCTGAATCCGTTGGAAAAGGTTTCGGATCTAAAATACTTCGCGTTTCCGAGAAAGGTGCGTTATAATCTGAGGATATTTTTCATCATATTTCGGCTATATTATACACTCATCTGGGGTAGAATGTTCCGCTGAATCCGTTAGAAAAGGCTTCAGATCCGAAATATCTCGCGTTTACGAGAAAAACGCGTTATAACATAAGGAAATTTTTTGTAATATTTCGACTTAATTATACACTTTTCTGGGGTAATTTGATCCGCTTAATCCGTTGAAAAAGGTTTCAGATCCGGAATACCTCGCAGTTACGAAAAAAACGCGATATAACATGAGGAAATTTTTCATCATATTTCCGCTCAATTATACACTTTTCTGGGGTAGACTGTTCCGCTGAATCCGTTGGGAAAGGTTTCAGATCCGAAATACCTCGCGTTTACGAGAAAAACGCGTTATAACATGAGGAAATTTTTTATCATATTTCCGCTCAATTATACACTTTTCTGGGGTAGACTGTTACGCTGAATCCGTTGGGAAAAGTTTCAGATCTGAAATAACTGGCGTTTACGAGAAAAACGCGTTATAACATGAGGAAATTTTTTGTAATATTTCGACTCAATTATACACTTTTGTGGGGTAATTTGATCCGCCTAATCCGTTGAAAAAGGTTTCAGATCCGAAATACCTCGCAGTTACGAAAAAAACGCGATATAACATGAGGAAATTTTTCATCATATTTCTGCTCAATTATACACTTTTGTGGGGTAATTTGATCCGCTCAATCCGTTGAAAAAGGTTTCAGATCCGAAATACCTCGCAGTTACGAAAAAAACGCGATATAACATGAGGAAATTTTTCATCATATTTCCGCTCAATTATACACTTTTCTGGGGTAGACTGTTCCGCTGAATCCGTTGGAGAAGGTTTCCGATCCGAAATACCTCGCGTTCACGAGAAGAACACGTTTTAACATAAGGAAATTTTTTATCATATTTCCGCTCAATTATACACTTTTCTGGGGTAATTTGATCTGAATAATCCGTTGGAGAAGGTTCCAGATCCGAAATATCTCGCGTTTACGAGAAAAACGCGTTATAACATGAGGAAATTTTTTGTAATATTTCGACTCAATTATACACTTTTGTGGGGTAATTTGATCCGCTTAATCCGTTGAAAAAGGTTTCAGATCCGAAATACCTCGCAGTTACGAAAAAAACGCGAGATAACATGAGGAAATTTTTTATCATATTTCCGCTCAATTATACACTTTTCTGGGGTAGACTGTTCCGCTGAATCCGTTGGGAAAGGTTTCAGATCCGAAATACCTCGCGTTTACGAGAAAAACGCGTTATAACATGAGGAAATTTTTTATCATATTTCGGCTCAATTATACACTCTTCTGGGGTAGAATATTAGGCTGAATCCGTTCGAAAAGGTTTCAGATTCGAAATACCTCGCGTTTACGAGAAAAACGCGTTATAACATGAGGAAATTTTTTGTAATATTTCGACTCAATTATACACTTTTGTCGGGTAATTTGATCCGCTCAATCCGTTGAAAAAGGTTTCAGATCCGAAATACCTCGCAGTTACGAAAAAAACGCGATCTAACGTGAGGAAATTCTTCACTATATTTCCGCCTAATTACACACTTTTCTGGGGTAGAATGTTCGGCTGAATCCGTTGGGGAAAGTTTCAGATCCGAAATAACTCGCGTTTACGAGAAAAACGCGTTATAACATGAGGAAATTTTTTGTAATATTTCGACTCAATTATACACTTTTGTGGGGTAATTTGATCCGCTCAATCCGTTGAAAAAGGTTTCAGATCCGAAATACCTCGCAGTTACGAAAAAAACGCGATATAACATGAGGAAATTTTTCATCATATTTCCGCTCAATTATACACTTTTCTGGGGTAGACTGTTCCGCTGAATCCGTTGGAGAAGGTTTCAGATCCGGAATACCTCGCGTTTACGGAAAAAACGCGTTATAACATGAGGAAATTTTTTATCATATTTCGGCTCAATTATACACTCTTTTGGGGTAGAATGTTAGGCTGAATCCGTTCGAAAAGGTTTCAGATTCGGAATACCTCGCGTTTACGAGAAAAACGCGTTATAACATGAGGAAATTTTCCATAATATTTCGGCGCAATTATACACTTTCCTGGGGTAGAATGTTCCGCTGAATCCGTTGGAAAAGGTTTCAGATCCAAAATATTTTGCGTTCACGAGAAAAACGCGTTATAACATGAGGAAATTTTTTGTAATATTTCGACTCATCTATACACTTTTCTGGGGTAATTTGATCTGAATAATCCGTTGGAGAAGGTTCCAGATCCGAAATGTCTCGCGTTTACGAGAAAAACGCGTTATAACATGAGGAAATTTTTTGTAATATTTCGACTCAATTATACACTTTTGTGGGGTAATTTGATCGGCTCAATCCGTTGAAAAAGGTTTCAGATCCGAAATACCTCGCAGTTACGAAAAAAACGCGTCATAACATGAGAAAATTTTTTATTATATTTTCGCTCAATGATACACTTTTCTGGGGTAGATTGTTCCGCTGAATCCGTTGGGAAAAGTTTCAGATCCGAAATAACTCGCGTTTACGAGAAAAGTGCGTTATAATCTGAGGATATTTTTTATCATATTTCGGCTCAATTATACACTCATCTGGGGTAGAATGTTCCGCTGAATCCGTTAGAAGAGGTCTCAGATCCGAAATATCTCGCGTTTACGAGAGAAAAGCGTTATAACATGAAAAATTTTTTTGTAATATTTCGACTCAACTATACACTTTTCTGGGGTAATTTGATCTGAATAATCCGTTGGAAAAGGTTTCAGGTCCGAAATATCTCGCGTTTACGAGAAAAACGCATTATAACATGAGGAAATTTTTTGTAATATTTCGACTCAATTATACAGTTTTGTGGGGTAATTATCCGCTCAATCCGTTGAAAAAGGTTTCAGATCCGAAATACCTCGCGGTTACGAAAAAAACGCGATATAACATGAGGAAATTTTCCATCATATTTCCGCTCAATTACACACTCTTCTGGGGTAGAATGTTCCGCTGAATCCGTTGGAAAAGGTTTCAGATCCTAAATATTTCGCGTCCACGAGAAAAACGCGTTAAACCATGAGGAAATTTTTTGTAATATTTCGACTCAATCATACACTTTTCTGGGGTAATTTGATCTGCTCAATCCGTTAAAAGAGGTTCGAGATTCGGAATACCTCGCGTTTACGAAAAAAACACGTTTTAACATACGAAAATTTTTTATCATATTTCCGCTCAATTATACACTTTTCTGGGGTAGAATGTTCCGCTGAATCCGTTGGGAAAAGTTTCAGATCCAAAATCACTCGCGTTTACGAGAAAAACGCGTTATAACATGAGGAAATTTTTTGTACTATCTCGACTCAGTTATACTTTTTTCTGGGGTAATTTGATCTGCTGAATCCGTTGGAAAAGATTCCAGATCCAAAAGACCTCTTGTTGACGAGGAAAACGCGTTATAACATGAGGAAATTTTTCACCATATTTCCGCTCAATGATACACTTTTCTGGGGTAGAATGTTTCGCTGAATCCATTGGAAAAAGTTTCGGATCTAAAATACTTCGCGTTTACGAAAAAAGTGCGTTATAATCTGAGGATATTTTTTATCATATTTCGGCTCAATTATACACTCATCTGGGATAGAATGTTCCGCTGAATCCGTTAGAAAAGGTTTCAGATCCGAAATATCTCGCGTTTACGAGAAAAACGCGTTATAACAGGAGGAAATTTTTTGTAATATTTCGACTCAATTATACACTTTTGTAGGGTAATTTGATCCGCTTAATCCGTTGAAAAAGGTTTCAGATCCGAAATACCTCGCAGTTACGAAAAAAACGCGATATAACATGAGAAAATTTTTCATCATATTTCCGCTCAATTATACACTTTTCTGGGGTAGACTGTTCCGCTGAATCCGTTGGAAAAGGTTTCAGATCCAAAATATTCCGCGTTCACGAGAAAAACCTGTTATAACATGAGGAAATTTTTCATCATATTACCGCTCAATTATACACTTCTCCGGGGTAGAATGTTCCGCTGAATCCGTTAGAAAAGGTTTTAGATCCGAAATATCTCGCGTTTACGAGGAGAACGCGTCATAACATGAAAAAATTTTTCGTAATATTTCGACTCAATTATACACTTTTGTGGGGTAATTTGATCCGCTCAATCCGTTGGAAAAGGTTTCAGATCCGAAATACCTCGCAGTTACGAAAAAAACGCGATATAACATGAGGAAATTTTTCATCATATTTCCGCTCAATTATACACTTTTCTGGGGTAGACTGTTCCGCTGAATCCGTTGGAACAGGTTTCAGATCCGAAATACCTCGCGTTTACGAGAAAAACGCGTTATAACATGAGGAAATTGTTTATCATATTTCGGCTCAATTATACACTCTTCTGGGGTAGAATATTAGGCTGAATCCGTTCGAAAAGGTTTCAGATTCGGAAGACCTCGCGTTTACGAGAAAAACGCGTTATAACATGAGGAATTTTTTTGTAATATTTCGACTCAATTATACACTTTTCTGGGGTAATTTGATCTGCTTAATCCGTTAAAAGAGGTTTCAGATTCGAAATACCTCGCGTTTACGAGAAGAACACGTTCTGACATAAGGAAATTTTTTATCATATTTCCGCTCAATCATACACTTTTCTGGGGTAGAATGTTCCACTGAATCCGTTGGGAAAAGTTTCAGATCCGAAATAATTCGCGTTACGAGAAAAACGCGTTATAGCATGAGGAAATTTTTTGTAATATTTCGACTCAATTATACACTTTTGTGGGGTAATTTGATCCGCTTAATCCGTTGAAAAAGGTTTCAGATCCGAAATACCTCGCAGTTACGAAAAAAACGCGAGATAACATGAGGAAATTTTTCATCATATTTCCGCTCAATTATACACTTTTCTGGGGTAGACTGTTTCGCTGAATCCGTTGGGAAAGGTTTCAGATCCGAAATACCTCGCGTTTACGAGAAAAACGCGTTATAACATGAGGAAATTTTTTATCATATTTCGGCTCAATTATACACTCTTCTGGGGTAGAATATTAGGCTGAATCCGTTCGAAAAGGTTTCAGATTCGGAATACCTCGCGTTTACGAGAAAAACGCGTTATAACATGAGGAAATTTTTTGTAATATTTCGACTCAATTATACACTTTTGTGGGGTAATTTGATCCGCTCAATCCGTTGAAAAAGGTTTCAGATCCGAAATACCTCGCAGTTACGAAAAAAACGCGATATAACGTGAGGAAATTCTTCACCATATTTCCGCCTAATTACACACTTTTCTGGGGTAGAATGTTCGGCTGAATCCGTTGGGGAAAGTTTCAGATCCGAAATAACTCGCGTATACGAGAAAAACGCGTTATAACATGAGGAAATTTTTTGTAATATTTCGACTCAATTATACACTCTTGTGGGGAAATTTGATCCGCTCAATCCGTTGAAAAAGGTTTCAGATCCGAAATACCTCGCAGTTACGAAAAAAACGCGTCATAACATGAGAAAATTTTTTATTATATTTTCGCTCAATGATACACTTTTCTGAAGTAGATTGTTCCGCTGAATCCGTTGGGAAAAGTTTCAGATCCGAAATAACTCGCGTTTACGAGAAAAGTGCGTTATAATCTGAGGATATTTTTTATCATATTTCGGCTCAATTTTACACTCATCTGGGGTAGAATGTTCCGCTGAATCCGTTGGAGAAGGTTTCAGATCCGAAATACCTCGCGTTTACGGAAAAAACGCGTTATAACATGAGGAAATTTTTTATCATATTTCGGCTCAATTATACACTCTTTTGGGGTAGAATGTTAGGCTGAATCCGTTCGAAAAGGTTTCAGATTCGGAATACCTCGCGTTTACGAGAAAAACGCGTTATAACATGAGGAAATTTTCCATAATATTTCGGCGCAATTATACACTTTCCTGGGGTAGAATGTTCCGCTGAATCCGTTGGAAAAGGTTTCAGACCCAAAATATTTTGCGTTCACGAGAAAAACGCGTTATAACATGAGGAAATTTTTCGTAATATTTCGACTCATCTATACACTTTTCTGGGGTAATTTGATCTGAATAATCCGTTGGAGAAGGTTCCAGATCCGAAATGTCTCGCGTTTACGAGAAAAACGCGTTATAACATGAGGAAATTTTTTGTAATATTTCGACTCAATTATACACTTTTGTGGGGTAATTTGATCGGCTCAATCCGTTGAAAAAGGTTTCAGATCCGAAATACCTCGCAGTTACGAAAAAAACGCGTCATAACATGAGAAAATTTTTTATTATATTTTCGCTCAATGATACACTTTTCTGGGGTAGATTGTTCCGCTGAATCCGTTGGGAAAAGTTTCAGATCCGAAATAACTCGCGTTTACGAGAAAAGTGCGTTATAATCTGAGGATATTTTTTATCATATTTCGGCTCAATTATACACTCATCTGGGGTAGAATGTTCCGCTGAATCCGTTAGAAGAGGTCTCAGATCCGAAATATCTCGCGTTTACGAGAGAAAAGCGTTATAACATGAAAAATTTTTTTGTGATATTTCGACTCAACTATACACTTTTCTGGGGTAATTTGATCTGAATAATCCGTTGGAAAAGGTTCCAGATCCGGAATATCTCGCGTTTACGAGAAAAACGCATTATAACATGAGGAAATTTTTTGGAATATTTCGACTCAATTATACAGTTTTGTGGGGTAATTATCCGCTCAATCCGTTGAAAAAGGTTTCAGATCCGAAATACCTCGCGGTTACGAAAAAAACGCGATATAACATGAGGAAATTTTCCATCATATTTCCGCTCAATTACACACTCTTCTGGGGTAGAATGTTCCGCTGAATCCGTTGGAAAAGGTTTCAAATCCAAAATATTTCGCGTCCACGAGAAAAACGCGTTAAACCATGAGGAAATTTTTTGTAATATTTCGACTCAATCATACACTTTTCTGGGGTAATTTGATCTGCTCAATCCGTTAAAAGAGGTTCGAGATTCGGAATACCTCGCGTTTACGCAAAAAACACGTTTTAACATACGAAAATTTTTTATCATATTTCCGCTCAATTATACACTTTTCTGGGGTAGAATGTTCCGCTGAATCCGTTGGGAAAAGTTTCAGATCCGAAATAACTCGCGTTTACGAGAAAAACGCGTTATAACATGAGGAAATTTTTTGTACTATCTCGACTCAGTTATACACTTTTCTGGGGTAATTTGATCTGCTGAATCCGTTGGAAAAGATTCCAGATCCAAAAGACCTTTTGTTGACGAGGAAAACGCGTTATAACATGAGGAAATTTTTCACCATATTTCCGCTCAATTATACACTTTTCTGGGGTAGAATGTTTCGCTGAATCCATTGGAAAAAGTTTCGGATCTAAAATACTTCGCGTTTACGAAAAAAGTGCGTTATAATCTGAGGATATTTTTTATCATATTTCGGCTCAATTATACACTCATCTGGGGTAGAATGTTCCGCTGAATCCGTTAGAAAAGGTTTCAGATCCGAAATATCTCGCGTTTACGAGAAAAACGCGTTATAACATGAGGAAATTTTTTGTAATATTTCGACTCAATTATACACTTTTGTAGGGTAATTTGATCCGCTTAATCCGTTGAAAAAGGTTTCAGATCCGAAATACCTCGCAGTTACGAAAAAAACCTGATATAACATGAGGAAATTTTTCATCATATTTCTGCTCAATTATACACTTTTCTGGGGTAGACTGTTCCGCTGAATCCGTTGGAAAAGGTTTCAGATCCGAAATACCTCGCGTTTACGAGAAAAACGCGTTATAACATGAGGAAATTTTTAATCATATTTCGGCTCAATTATACACTCTTCTGGGGTAGAATATTACGCTGAATCCGTTCGAAAAGGTTTCAGATTCAGAATACCTCGCGTTTACGAGAAAATCGCGTTATAACATGAGGAAATTTTTCGTAATATTTCGACTCAATTATACACTTTTGTGGGGTAATTTGATCCGCTCAATCCGTTGGAAAAGGTTTCAGATCCGAAATACCTCGCAGTTACGAAAAAAACGCGTTATAACATGAGGAAATTTTTTATCATATTTCCGCTCGATTATACACTTTTCTGGGGTAAAATGTTCCGCTGAATCCGTTGGGAAAGGTTTCAGATCCAAAATACCTCGCGTTCACGAGAAAAACGCGTTATAACATTACGAAATTTTTAATCATATTTCCGCTCTGATCTACACTTTTCTGGGGTAGAATGTTCCGCTGAATCCGTTGGAGAAGGTTTCAGATCCAAAATATTTTGCGTTCACGAGAAAAACGCGTTATAACATGAGGAAATTTTATGTAATATTTCGACTCATCTATACACTTTTCTGGGGTAATTTGATCTGCTCAATCTGTTGAAAAAGGTTTCAGATTCGAAATACCTCGCGTTTACGAGAAAAACGCGTTCCAACATCAGGAAATTTTTTATCATATTTCCCCTCAATTATACACTTTTCTGAAGTAGAATGTTCCGCTGAATCCGTTAGAAAAGGTTTCAGATCCGAAATATCCCGCGTTTACGAGAAAAACGCGTTATAACATGAAAAAATTTTTCGTAATATTCCGACTCAATTATACACTTTTCTGGGGTAATTTGATCTGAATAATCCGTTGGAGAAGGTCTCAGATCCGAAATACCTCGCAGTTACGAAAGAAACGCGTTATACCATGAGAAAATTTTTTATTATATTTCCGCTCAATGATATGCTTTTCTGGGGTAGAATGTTCCGCTGAATCCGTTGAAAAGGTTTCAGATCCGAAATGTCTCGCGTTTACGAGAAAAACGCGTTATAACATGAGGAAATTTTTTGTAATATTTCGACTCAATTATACACTTTTCTGGGGTAGAATGTTCCGCTGAATCCGTTGGAGAAGGTTTCAGATCCAAAATATCTCGCGTTCACAAGAAAAATGCGTTATAACATTAAGAAATTTTTCATCATATTTCCGCTCGATTATACACTTTTCTGGGCTAGAATGTTCCGCTGAATCCGTTGGAAAAGGTTTCAGATCCGAAATACCTCGCGTTTACGAGAAAAACGCGTTATAACATGAGGAAATTTTTCATCATATTTCGGCTCAATTATACACTTATCTGGGGTAGAATGTTCCGCTGAATCCGTTAGAAAAGGTTTCAGATTCGAAATACCTCGCGTTTACGAGAAAAACGCGTTTAACCACGAGGAAATTTTTCGTAATATTTCGACTCATCTATACACTTTTCTGGGGTAATTTGATCTGAATAATCCGTTGGAGAAGGTTCCAGATCCGAAATGTCTCGCGTTTACGAGAAAAACGCGTTATAACATGAGGAAATTTTTTGTAATATTTCGACTCAATTATACACTTTTGTGGGGTAATTTGATCGGCTCAATCCGTTGAAAAAGGTTTCAGATCCGAAATACCTCGCATTAACGAAAAAAACGCGTCATAACATGAGAAAATTTTTTATTATATTTTCGCTCAATGATACACTTTTCTGGGGTAGATTGTTCCGCTGAATCCGTTGGGAAAAGTTTCAGATCCGAAATAACTCGCGTTTACGAGAAAAGTGCGTTATAATCTGAGGATATTTTTTATCATATTTCGGCTCAATTATACACTCATCTGGGGTAGAATGTTCCGCTGAATCCGTTAGAAGAGGTCTCAGATCCGAAATATCTCGCGTTTACGAGAGAAAAGCGTTATAACATGAAAAATTTTTTTGTGATATTTCGACTCAACTATACACTTTTCTGGGGTAATTTGATCTGAATAATCCGTTGGAAAAGGTTCCAGATCCGGAATATCTCGCGTTTACGAGAAAAACGCATTATAACATGAGGAAATTTTTTGGAATATTTCGACTCAATTATACAGTTTTGTGGGGTAATTATCCGCTCAATCCGTTGAAAAAGGTTTCAGATCCGAAATACCTCGCGGTTACGAAAAAAACGCGATATAACATGAGGAAATTTTCCATCATATTTCCGCTCAATTACACACTCTTCTGGGGTAGAATGTTCCGCTGAATCCGTTGGAAAAGGTTTCAAATCCAAAACATTTCGCGTCCACGAGAAAAACGCGTTAAACCATGAGGAAATTTTTTGTAATATTTCGACTCAATCATACACTTTTCTGGGGTAATTTGATCTGCTCAATCCGTTAAAAGAGGTTCGAGATTCGGAATACCTCGCGTTTACGCAAAAAACACGTTTTAACATACGAAAATTTTTTATCATATTTCCGCTCAATTATACACTTTTCTGGGGTAGAATGTTCCGCTGAATCCGTTGGGAAAAGTTTCAGATCCGAAATAACTCGCGTTTACGAGAAAAACGCGTTATAACATGAGGAAATTTTTTGTACTATCTCGACTCAGTTATACACTTTTCTGGGGTAATTTGATCTGCTGAATCCGTTGGAAAAGATTCCAGATCCAAAAGACCTCTTGTTGACGAGGAAAACGCGTTATAACATGAGGAAATTTTTCACCATATTTCCGCTCAATTATACACTTTTCTGGGGTAGAATGTTTCGCTGAATCCATTGGAAAAAGTTTCGGATCTAAAATACTTCGCGTTTACGAAAAAAGTGCGTTATAATCTGAGGATATTTTTTATCATATTTCGGCTCAATTATACACTCATCTGGGGTAGAATGTTCCGCTGAATCCGTTAGAAAAGGTTTCAGATCCGAAATACCTCGCGTTCACGAGAAAAACGCGTTATAACATTACGAAATTTTTAATCATATTTCCGCTCTAATCTACACTTTTCTGGGGTAGAATGTTCCGCTGAATCCGTTGGAGAAGGTTTCAGATCCAAAATATTTTGCGTTCACGAGAAAAACGCGTTATAACATGAGGAAATTTTATGTAATATTTCGACTCATCCATACACTTTTTTGGGGTAATTTGATCTGCTCAATCTGTTGAAAAAGGTTTCAGATTCGAAATACCTCGCGTTTACGAGAAAAACGCGTTCCAACATCAGGAAATTTTTTATCATATTTCCCCTCAATTATACACTTTTCTGAAGTAGAATGTTCCGCTGAATCCGTTAGAAAAGGTTTCAGATCCGAAATATCCCGCGTTTACGAGAAAAACGCGTTATAACATGAAAAAATTTTTCGTAATATTCCGACTCAATTATACACTTTTCTGGGGTAATTTGATCTGAATAATCCGTTGGAGAAGGTCTCAGATCCGAAATACCTCGCAGTTACGAAAGAAACGCGTTATACCATGAGAAAATTTTTTATTATATTTCCGCTCAATGATACACTTTTCTGGGGTAGAATGTTCCGCTGAATCCGTTGAAAAGGTTTCAGATCCGAAATGTCTCGCGTTTACGAGAAAAACGCGTTATAACATGAGGAAATTTTTTGTAATATTTCGACTCAATTATACACTTTTCTGGGGTAGAATGTTCCGCTGAATCCGTTGGAGAAGGTTTCAGATCCAAAATATCTCGCGTTCACAAGAAAAATGCGTTATAACATTAAGAAATTTTTCATCATATTTCCGCTCGATTATACATTTTTCTGGGCTAGAATGTTCCGCTGAATCCGTTGGAAAAGGTTTCAGATCCGAAATACCTCGCGTTTACGAGAAAAACGCGTTATAACATGAGGAAATTTTTCATCATATTTCGGCTCAATTATACACTTATCTGGGGTAGAATGTTCCGCTGAATCCGTTAGAAAAGGTTTCAGATTCGAAATACCTCGCGTTTACGAGAAAAACGCGTTTAACCACGAGGAAATTTTTCGTAATATTTCGACTCATCTATACACTTTTCTGGGGTAATTTGATCTGAATAATCCGTTGGAGAAGGTTCCAGATCCGAAATGTCTCGCGTTTACGAGAAAAACGCGTTATAACATGAGGAAATTTTTTGTAATATTTCGACTCAATTATACACTTTTGTGGGGTAATTTGATCGGCTCAATCCGTTGAAAAAGGTTTCAGATCCGAAATACCTCGCAGTTACGAAAAAAACGCGTCATAACATGAGAAAATTTTTTATTATATTTTCGCTCAATGATACACTTTTCTGGGGTAGATTGTTCCGCTGAATCCGTTGGGAAAAGTTTCAGATCCGAAATAACTCGCGTTTACGAGAAAAGTGCGTTATAATCTGAGGATATTTTTTATCATATTTCGGCTCAATTATACACTCATCTGGGGTAGAATGTTCCGCTGAATCCGTTAGAAGAGGTCTCAGATCCGAAATATCTCGCGTTTACGAGAGAAAAGCGTTATAACATGAAAAATTTTTTTGTGATATTTCGACTCAACTATACACTTTTCTGGGGTAATTTGATCTGAATAATCCGTTGGAAAAGGTTCCAGATCCGGAATATCTCGCGTTTACGAGAAAAACGCATTATAACATGAGGAAATTTTTTGGAATATTTCGACTCAATTATACAGTTTTGTGGGGTAATTATCCGCTCAATCCGTTGAAAAAGGTTTCAGATCCGAAATACCTCGCGGTTACGAAAAAAACGCGATATAACATGAGGAAATTTTCCATCATATTTCCGCTCAATTACACACTCTTCTGGGGTAGAATGTTCCGCTGAATCCGTTGGAAAAGGTTTCAAATCCAAAATATTTCGCGTCCACGAGAAAAACGCGTTAAACCATGAGGAAATTTTTTGTAATATTTCGACTCAATCATACACTTTTCTGGGGTAATTTGATCTGCTCAATCCGTTAAAAGAGGTTCGAGATTCGGAATACCTCGCGTTTACGCAAAAAACACGTTTTAACATACGAAAATTTTTTATCATATTTCCGCTCAATTATACACTTTTCTGGGGTAGAATGTTCCGCTGAATCCGTTGGGAAAAGTTTCAGATCCGAAATAACTCGCGTTTACGAGAAAAATGCGTTATAACATGAGGAAATTTTTTGTACTATCTCGACTCAGTTATACACTTTTCTGGGGTAATTTGATCTGCTGAATCCGTTGGAAAAGATTCCAGATCCAAAAGACCTCTTGTTGACGAGGAAAACGCGTTATAACATGAGGAAATTTTTCACCATATTTCCGCTCAATTATACACTTTTCTGGGGTAGAATGTTTCGCTGAATCCATTGGAAAAAGTTTCGGATCTAAAATACTTCGCGTTTACGAAAAAAGTGCGTTATAATCTGAGGATATTTTTTATCATATTTCGGCTCAATTATACACTCATCTGGGGTAGAATGTTCCGCTGAATCCGTTAGAAAAGGTTTCAGATCCGAAATATCTCGCGTTTACGAGAAAAACGCGTTATAACATGAGGAAATTTTTTGTAATATTTCGACTCAATTATACACTTTTGTAGGGTAATTTGATCCGCTTAATCCGTTGAAAAAGGTTTCAGATCCGAAATACCTCGCAGTTACGAAAAAAACCTGATATAACATGAGGAAATTTTTCATCATATTTCTGCTCAATTATACACTTTTCTGGGGTAGACTGTTCCGCTGAATCCGTTGGAAAAGGTTTCAGATCCGAAATACCTCGCGTTTACGAGGAAAACGCGTTATAACATGAGGAAATTTTTAATCATATTTCGGCTCAATTATACACTCTTCTGGGGTAGAATATTACGCTGAATCCGTTCGAAAAGGTTTCAGATTCAGAATACCTCGCGTTTACGAGAAAATCGCGTTATAACATGAGGAAATTTTTCGTAATATTTCGACTCAATTATACACTTTTGTGGGGTAATTTGATCCGCTCAATCCGTTGGAAAAGGTTTCAGATCCGAAATACCTCGCAGTTACGAAAAAAACGCGTTATAACATGAGGAAATTTTTTATCATATTTCCGCTCGATTATACACTTTTCTGGGGTAAAATGTTCCGCTGAATCCGTTGGGAAAGGTTTCAGATCCAAAATACCTCGCGTTCACGAGAAAAACGCGTTATAACATTACGAAATTTTTAATCATATTTCCGCTCTATTATACACTTTTCTGGGGTAGAATGTTCCGCTGAATCCGTTGGAGAAGGTTTCAGATCCAAAATATTTTGCGTTCACGAGAAAAACGCGTTATAACATGAGGAAATTTTATGTAATATTTCGACTCATCTATACACTTTTCTGGGGTAATTTGATCTGCTCAATCTGTTGAAAAAGGTTTCAGATTCGAAATACCTCGCGTTTACGAGAAAAACGCGTTCCAACATCAGGAAATTTTTTATCATATTTCCCCTCAATTATACACTTTTCTGAAGTAGAATGTTCCGCTGAATCCGTTAGAAAAGGTTTCAGATCCGAAATATCCCGCGTTTACGAGAAAAACGCGTTATAACATGAAAAAATTTTTCGTAATATTCCGACTCAATTATACACTTTTCTGGGGTAATTTGATCTGAATAATCCGTTGGAGAAGGTCTCAGATCCGAAATACCTCGCAGTTACGAAAGAAACGCGTTATACCATGAGAAAATTTTTTATTATATTTCCGCTCAATGATACACTTTTCTGGGGTAGAATGTTCCGCTGAATCCGTTGAAAAGGTTTCAGATCCGAAATGTCTCGCGTTTACGAGAAAAACGCGTTATAACATGAGGAAATTTTTTGTAATATTTCGACTCAATTATACACTTTTCTGGGGTAGAATGTTCCGCTGAATCCGTTGGAGAAGGTTTCAGATCCAAAATATCTCGCGTTCACAAGAAAAATGCGTTATAACATTAAGAAATTTTTCATCATATTTCCGCTCGATTATACACTTTTCTGGGCTAGAATGTTCCGCTGAATCCGTTGGAAAAGGTTTCAGATCCGAAATACCTCGCGTTTACGAGAAAAACGCGTTATAACATGAGGAAATTTTTCATCATATTTCGGCTCAATTATACACTTATCTGGGGTAGAATGTTCCGCTGAATCCGTTAGAAAAGGTTTCAGATTCGAAATACCTCGCGTTTACGAGAAAAACGCGTTTAACCACGAGGAAATTTTTCGTAATATTTCGACTCATCTATACACTTTTCTGGGGTAATTTGATCTGAATAATCCGTTGGAGAAGGTTCCAGATCCGAAATGTCTCGCGTTTACGAGAAAAACGCGTTATAACATGAGGAAATTTTTTGTAATATTTCGACTCAATTATACACTTTTGTGGGGTAATTTGATCGGCTCAATCCGTTGAAAAAGGTTTCAGATCCGAAATACCTCGCATTAACGAAAAAAACGCGTCATAACATGAGAAAATTTTTTATTATATTTTCGCTCAATGATACACTTTTCTGGGGTAGATTGTTCCGCTGAATCCGTTGGGAAAAGTTTCAGATCCGAAATAACTCGCGTTTACGAGAAAAGTGCGTTATAATCTGAGGATATTTTTTATCATATTTCGGCTCAATTATACACTCATCTGGGGTAGAATGTTCCGCTGAATCCGTTAGAAGAGGTCTCAGATCCGAAATATCTCGCGTTTACGAGAGAAAAGCGTTATAACATGAAAAATTTTTTTGTGATATTTCGACTCAACTATACACTTTTCTGGGGTAATTTGATCTGAATAATCCGTTGGAAAAGGTTCCAGATCCGGAATATCTCGCGTTTACGAGAAAAACGCATTATAACATGAGGAAATTTTTTGGAATATTTCGACTCAATTATACAGTTTTGTGGGGTAATTATCCGCTCAATCCGTTGAAAAAGGTTTCAGATCCGAAATACCTCGCGGTTACGAAAAAAACGCGATATAACATGAGGAAATTTTCCATCATATTTCCGCTCAATTACACACTCTTCTGGGGTAGAATGTTCCGCTGAATCCGTTGGAAAAGGTTTCAAATCCAAAACATTTCGCGTCCACGAGAAAAACGCGTTAAACCATGAGGAAATTTTTTGTAATATTTCGACTCAATCATACACTTTTCTGGGGTAATTTGATCTGCTCAATCCGTTAAAAGAGGTTCGAGATTCGGAATACCTCGCGTTTACGCAAAAAACACGTTTTAACATACGAAAATTTTTTATCATATTTCCGCTCAATTATACACTTTTCTGGGGTAGAATGTTCCGCTGAATCCGTTGGGAAAAGTTTCAGATCCGAAATAACTCGCGTTTACGAGAAAAACGCGTTATAACATGAGGAAATTTTTTGTACTATCTCGACTCAGTTATACACTTTTCTGGGGTAATTTGATCTGCTGAATCCGTTGGAAAAGATTCCAGATCCAAAAGACCTCTTGTTGACGAGGAAAACGCGTTATAACATGAGGAAATTTTTCACCATATTTCCGCTCAATTATACACTTTTCTGGGGTAGAATGTTTCGCTGAATCCATTGGAAAAAGTTTCGGATCTAAAATACTTCGCGTTTACGAAAAAAGTGCGTTATAATCTGAGGATATTTTTTATCATATTTCGGCTCAATTATACACTCATCTGGGGTAGAATGTTCCGCTGAATCCGTTAGAAAAGGTTTCAGATCCGAAATACCTCGCGTTCACGAGAAAAACGCGTTATAACATTACGAAATTTTTAATCATATTTCCGCTCTAATCTACACTTTTCTGGGGTAGAATGTTCCGCTGAATCCGTTGGAGAAGGTTTCAGATCCAAAATATTTTGCGTTCACGAGAAAAACGCGTTATAACATGAGGAAATTTTATGTAATATTTCGACTCATCCATACACTTTTTTGGGGTAATTTGATCTGCTCAATCTGTTGAAAAAGGTTTCAGATTCGAAATACCTCGCGTTTACGAGAAAAACGCGTTCCAACATCAGGAAATTTTTTATCATATTTCCCCTCAATTATACACTTTTCTGAAGTAGAATGTTCCGCTGAATCCGTTAGAAAAGGTTTCAGATCCGAAATATCCCGCGTTTACGAGAAAAACGCGTTATAACATGAAAAAATTTTTCGTAATATTCCGACTCAATTATACACTTTTCTGGGGTAATTTGATCTGAATAATCCGTTGGAGAAGGTCTCAGATCCGAAATACCTCGCAGTTACGAAAGAAACGCGTTATACCATGAGAAAATTTTTTATTATATTTCCGCTCAATGATACACTTTTCTGGGGTAGAATGTTCCGCTGAATCCGTTGAAAAGGTTTCAGATCCGAAATGTCTCGCGTTTACGAGAAAAACGCGTTATAACATGAGGAAATTTTTTGTAATATTTCGACTCAATTATACACTTTTCTGGGGTAGAATGTTCCGCTGAATCCGTTGGAGAAGGTTTCAGATCCAAAATATCTCGCGTTCACAAGAAAAATGCGTTATAACATTAAGAAATTTTTCATCATATTTCCGCTCGATTATACACTTTTCTGGGCTAGAATGTTCCGCTGAATCCGTTGGAAAAGGTTTCAGATCCGAAATACCTCGCGTTTACGAGAAAAACGCGTTATAACATGAGGAAATTTTTCATCATATTTCGGCTCAATTATACACTTATCTGGGGTAGAATGTTCCGCTGAATCCGTTAGAAAAGGTTTCAGATTCGAAATACCTCGCGTTTACGAGAAAAACGCGTTTAACCACGAGGAAATTTTTCGTAATATTTCGACTCATCTATACACTTTTCTGGGGTAATTTGATCTGAATAATCCGTTGGAGAAGGTTCCAGATCCGAAATGTCTCGCGTTTACGAGAAAAACGCGTTATAACATGAGGAAATTTTTTGTAATATTTCGACTCAATTATACACTTTTGTGGGGTAATTTGATCGGCTCAATCCGTTGAAAAAGGTTTCAGATCCGAAATACCTCGCAGTTACGAAAAAAACGCGTCATAACATGAGAAAATTTTTTATTATATTTTCGCTCAATGATACACTTTTCTGGGGTAGATTGTTCCGCTGAATCCGTTGGGAAAAGTTTCAGATCCGAAATAACTCGCGTTTACGAGAAAAGTGCGTTATAATCTGAGGATATTTTTTATCATATTTCGGCTCAATTATACACTCATCTGGGGTAGAATGTTCCGCTGAATCCGTTAGAAGAGGTCTCAGATCCGAAATATCTCGCGTTTACGAGAGAAAAGCGTTATAACATGAAAAATTTTTTTGTGATATTTCGACTCAACTATACACTTTTCTGGGGTAATTTGATCTGAATAATCCGTTGGAAAAGGTTCCAGATCCGGAATATCTCGCGTTTACGAGAAAAACGCATTATAACATGAGGAAATTTTTTGGAATATTTCGACTCAATTATACAGTTTTGTGGGGTAATTATCCGCTCAATCCGTTGAAAAAGGTTTCAGATCCGAAATACCTCGCGGTTACGAAAAAAACGCGATATAACATGAGGAAATTTTCCATCATATTTCCGCTCAATTACACACTCTTCTGGGGTAGAATGTTCCGCTGAATCCGTTGGAAAAGGTTTCAAATCCAAAATATTTCGCGTCCACGAGAAAAACGCGTTAAACCATGAGGAAATTTTTTGTAATATTTCGACTCAATCATACACTTTTCTGGGGTAATTTGATCTGCTCAATCCGTTAAAAGAGGTTCGAGATTCGGAATACCTCGCGTTTACGCAAAAAACACGTTTTAACATACGAAAATTTTTTATCATATTTCCGCTCAATTATACACTTTTCTGGGGTAGAATGTTCCGCTGAATCCGTTGGGAAAAGTTTCAGATCCGAAATAACTCGCGTTTACGAGAAAAACGCGTTATAACATGAGGAAATTTTTTGTACTATCTCGACTCAGTTATACACTTTTCTGGGGTAATTTGATCTGCTGAATCCGTTGGAAAAGATTCCAGATCCAAAAGACCTCTTGTTGACGAGGAAAACGCGTTATAACATGAGGAAATTTTTCACCATATTTCCGCTCAATTATACACTTTTCTGGGGTAGAATGTTTCGCTGAATCCATTGGAAAAAGTTTCGGATCTAAAATACTTCGCGTTTACGAAAAAAGTGCGTTATAATCTGAGGATATTTTTTATCATATTTCGGCTCAATTATACACTCATCTGGGGTAGAATGTTCCGCTGAATCCGTTAGAAAAGGTTTCAGATCCGAAATATCTCGCGTTTACGAGAAAAACGCGTTATAACATGAGGAAATTTTTTGTAATATTTCGACTCAATTATACACTTTTGTAGGGTAATTTGATCCGCTTAATCCGTTGAAAAAGGTTTCAGATCCGAAATACCTCGCAGTTACGAAAAAAACCTGATATAACATGAGGAAATTTTTCATCATATTTCTGCTCAATTATACACTTTTCTGGGGTAGACTGTTCCGCTGAATCCGTTGGAAAAGGTTTCAGATCCGAAATACCTCGCGTTTACGAGGAAAACGCGTTATAACATGAGGAAATTTTTAATCATATTTCGGCTCAATTATACACTCTTCTGGGGTAGAATATTACGCTGAATCCGTTCGAAAAGGTTTCAGATTCAGAATACCTCGCGTTTACGAGAAAATCGCGTTATAACATGAGGAAATTTTTCGTAATATTTCGACTCAATTATACACTTTTGTGGGGTAATTTGATCCGCTCAATCCGTTGGAAAAGGTTTCAGATCCGAAATACCTCGCAGTTACGAAAAAAACGCGTTATAACATGAGGAAATTTTTTATCATATTTCCGCTCGATTATACACTTTTCTGGGGTAAAATGTTCCGCTGAATCCGTTGGGAAAGGTTTCAGATCCAAAATACCTCGCGTTCACGAGAAAAACGCGTTATAACATTACGAAATTTTTAATCATATTTCCGCTCTATTATACACTTTTCTGGGGTAGAATGTTCCGCTGAATCCGTTGGAGAAGGTTTCAGATCCAAAATATTTTGCGTTCACGAGAAAAACGCGTTATAACATGAGGAAATTTTATGTAATATTTCGACTCATCTATACACTTTTCTGGGGTAATTTGATCTGCTCAATCTGTTGAAAAAGGTTTCAGATTCGAAATACCTCGCGTTTACGAGAAAAACGCGTTCCAACATCAGGAAATTTTTTATCATATTTCCCCTCAATTATACACTTTTCTGAAGTAGAATGTTCCGCTGAATCCGTTAGAAAAGGTTTCAGATCCGAAATATCCCGCGTTTACGAGAAAAACGCGTTATAACATGAAAAAATTTTTCGTAATATTCCGACTCAATTATACACTTTTCTGGGGTAATTTGATCTGAATAATCCGTTGGAGAAGGTCTCAGATCCGAAATACCTCGCAGTTACGAAAGAAACGCGTTATACCATGAGAAAATTTTTTATTATATTTCCGCTCAATGATACACTTTTCTGGGGTAAAATGTTCCGCTGAATCCGTTGAAAAGGTTTCAGATCCGAAATGTCTCGCGTTTACGAGAAAAACGCGTTATAACATGAGGAAATTTTTTGTAATATTTCGACTCAATTATACACTTTTCTGGGGTAGAATGTTCCGCTGAATCCGTTGGAGAAGGTTTCAGATCCAAAATATCTCGCGTTCACAAGAAAAATGCGTTATAACATTAAGAAATTTTTCATCATATTTCCGCTCGATTATACACTTTTCTGGGCTAGAATGTTCCGCTGAATCCGTTGGAAAAGGTTTCAGATCCGAAATACCTCGCGTTTACGAGAAAAACGCGTTATAACATGAGGAAATTTTTCATCATATTTCGGCTCAATTATACACTTATCTGGGGTAGAATGTTCCGCTGAATCCGTTAGAAAAGGTTTCAGATTCGAAATACCTCGCGTTTACGAGAAAAACGCGTTATAACATGAAGAAATTTTTCATCATATTTCGGCTCAATTATATACTTTTCTGGGGTAGAATGTTCCGCCGAATCCGTTGAAAAAGGTTATAGATCCGAAATACCTCGCGTTTACGAGAAAAACGCGTTTAACCACGAGGAAATTTTTCATCATATTTCCGCTCAATTATACACTCTTCTGGGGTAGAATGTTTCGCTGAATCCGATGGAAAAGGTTTCGGATCCAAAATACTCCGCGTTTACGAGAAAAGTGCGTTATAACCCGAGAAAATTTTTCATCATATTTCGGCTCAATTATACACTCTTCTGGGGTAGAATGTTCCGCTGATTCCGTTAGAAAAGGTTTCAGATCCGAAATATCTCGCGATTACGAGAAAAACGCGTTATAACATGGAAAAATTTTCTGTAATATTTCGACTTAATTATACACTTTTCTGGGGTAATTTGATCTGAATAATCCGTTGGAAAAGGTACCAGATCCGAAATATCTCGCGTTTACGAGAAAAACGCGTTATAACATGAGGAAATTTTTTGTAATATTTCCATTCAATTATACACTTATGTGGGGTAATTTGATCCGTTCAATCCGTTGAAAAAGGTTTCAGATCCGAAATACCTTGCAGTTACATAAAAAACGCGTTATAACATGAGGAAATTTTTTATCATATTTTCGCTCAATTATACGCTTGTCTGGGGTAGAATGTTCCGGTGAATCCGTTGGAAAAGGTTTCAGATCCAACATATCTCGAGTTTACGGGAGAAACACGTTATAACATGAGGAAATATTTTGTAATATTTCGACTCAATTATACACTTTTCTGGGGTAGAATGTTCCGCTGAATTCGTTGGAGAAGGTTTCAGATCCAAAATATCTCGCGTTCACAAGAAAAATGCGTTATAACATTAAGAAATTTTTCATCATATTTCCGCTCAATTAAACACTTTTTTGGGGTAGAATGTTCCGCTGAATCCGTTAGAAGAGGTCTCAGATCCGAAATATCTCGCGTTTACGAGAGAAAAGCGTTATAACATGAAAAATTTTTTTGTAATATTTCGACTCAACTATACACTTTTCTGGGGTAATTTGATCTGAATAATCCGTTGGAAAAGGTTCCAGATCCGAAATATCTCGCGTTTACGAGAAAAACGCATTATAACATGAGGAAATTTTTTGTATTATTTCGACTCAATTATACACTTTTGTGGGGTAATTTGATCCGCTCAATCCGTTGGAAAAGGTTTCAGATTCGAAATACCTCGCGTTTACGAGAAAAACGCGTTATAACATGAAGAAATTTTTCATCATATTTCGGCTTAATTATACACTTTTCTGGGGTAGAATGTTCCGCCGAATCCGTTGAAAAAGGTTTCAGATCCGAAATACCTCGCGTTTACGAGAAAAACGCGTTTAACCACGAGGAAATTTTTCATCATATTTCCGCTCAATTATACACTCTTCTGGGGTAGAATGTTTCGCTGAATCCGATGGAAAAGGTTTCGGATCCAAAATACTCCGCGTTTACGAGAAAAGTGCGTTATAACCCGAGGAAATTTTTTATCATGTTTCGGCTCAATTATACACTTTTCTGGGGTAGAATGTTCCGCTGATTCCGTTAGAAAAGGTTTCAGATCCGAAATATCTCGCGATTACGAGAAAAACGCGTTAAAACATGGAAAAATTTTCTGTAATATTTCGACTTAATTATACACTTTTCTGGGGTAATTTGATCTAAATAATCCGTTGGAAAAGGTACCAGATCCGAAATATCTCGCGTTTACGAGAAAAACGCGTTATAACATGAGGAAATTTTTTGTAATATTTCCATTCAATTATACACTTTTGTGGGGTAATTTGATCCGTTTAATCCGTTGAAAAAGGTTTCAGATCCGAAATACCTTGCAGTTACATAAAAAACGCGTTATAACATGAGGAAATTTTTTATCATATTTTCGCTCAATTATACGCTTGTCTGGGGTAGAATGTTCCGGTGAATCCGTTGGAAAAGGTTTCAGATCCAACATATCTCGAGTTTACGGGAAAAACACGTTATAACATGAGGAAATATTTTGTAATATTTCGACTCAATTATACACTTTTCTGGGGTAGAATGTTCCGCTGAATCCGTTGGAGAAGGTTTCAGATCCAAAATATCTCGCGTTCACAAGAAAAATGCGTTATAACATTAAGAAATTTTTCATCATATTTCCGCTCAATTATACACTTTTCTGGGGTAGATTGTTCCGCTGAATCCGTTGGGAAAAGTTTCAGATCCGAAATAACTCGCGTTTACGAGAAAAGTGCGTTATAATCTGAGGATATTTTTCATCATATTTCGGCTCAATTATACACTCATCTGGGGTAGAATGTTCCGCTGAATCCGTTAGAAGAGGTCTCAGATCCGAAATATCTCGCGTTTACGAGAAAAACGCATTATAACATGAGGAAATTTTTTGTAATATTTCGACTCAATTATACACTTTTGTGGGGTAATTTGATCCGCTCAATCCGTTGAAAAAGGTTTCAGATCCGAAATACCTCGCAGTTACGAAAAAAACGCGATATAACATGAGGAAATTTTCCATCATATTTCCGCTCAATTACACACTCTTCTGGGGTAGAATGTTCCGCTGAATCTGTTGGAAAAGGTTTCAGATCCAAAATATTTTGCGTCCACGAGAAAAACGCGTTAAACCATGAGGAAATTTTTTGTACTATTTCGACTCAATCATACACTTTTCTGGGGTAATTTGATCTGCTCAATCCGTTAAAAGAGGTTTGAGATTCAAAATACCTCGCGTTTACGAGAAAAACACGTTTTAACATAGGAAAATTTTTTATCATATTTCCGCTCAATGATACACTTTTCTGGGGTAGAATGTTCCGCTGAATCCGTTGGGAAAAGTTTCAGATCCAAAATAACTCGCGTTTACGAGAAAAACGCGTTATAACATGAGGAAATTTTTTGTACTACTTCGACTCAGTTATACACTTTTCTGGGGTAATTTGATCTGCTGAATCCGTTGGAAAAGATTCCAGATCCAAAAGACCTCTCGTTGACGAGGAAAACGCGTTATAACATGAGGAAATTTTTCATCATATTTCCGCTCAATTATACACTTTTCTGGGGTAGAATGTTTCGCTGAATCCATTGGAAAAGGTTTCGGATCTAAAATACTTTGCGTTTACGAAAAAAGTGCGTTATAATCTGAGGATATTTTTTATCATATTTCGGCTCAATTATACACTCATCTGGGGTAGAATGTTCCGCTGAATCCGTTAGAAAAGGTTTCAGATCCGAAATATCTCGCGTTTACGAGGAGAACGCGTCATAACATGAAAAAATTTTTTGTAATATTTCGACTCAATTATACACTTTTCTGGGGTAATTTGATCTGAATAATCCTTTCTAAAAGGTTCCAGATCCGAAGTATCTTGCGTTTACGAGAAAAACGCGTTATACCATGAGGAAATTTTTCGTAATATTTCGACTCAATTATACACTTTTGTGGGGTAATTTGATCCGCTCAATCCGTTGGAAAAGGTTTCAGATCCGAAATACCTCGCAGTTACGAAAAAAACGCGTTATAACATGAGAAAATTTTTTATCATATTTTCGCTCAATTATACACTTTTCTGGGGTAAAATGTTCCGCTGAATCCGTTGGGAAAGGTTTCAGATCCGAAATACCTCGCGTTCACGAGAAAAACGCGTTATAACATTACGAAATTTTTAATCATATTTTCGCTCTATTATACACTTTTCTGGGGTAGAATGTTCCGCTGAATCCGTTGGAGAAGGTTTCAGATCCAAAATATTCCGCGTTCACGAGAAAAACCTGTTATAACATGAGGAAATTTTTCATCATATTACCGCTCAATTATACACTTCTCCGGGGTAGAATGTTCCGCTGAATCCGTTGGAAAAGGTTTCAGATCCAAAATTTCTCGCGTTTACGGGAAAAACGCGTTATAACATGAGGAAATTTTTTGTAATATTTCGACTCAATTATACACTTTTCTGAGGTAATTTGATCCACTCAATTCGTTGAAAAAGGTTCCAGATCCGAAAGACCTCGCGTTGACGAGGAAAACGCGTCATAACATGAGGAAATTTTTCATCATATTTCCTCTCAATTATACACTTTTCTGGGGTAGAATGTTTCGCTGAATCCGTTGGAAAAGGTTTCGGATCTAAAATACTTCGCGTTTCCGAGAAAAGTGCGTTATAATCTGAGGATATTTTTCATCATATTTCGGCTATATTATACACTCATCTGGGGTAGAATGTTCCGCTAAATCCGTTAGAGAAGGCTTCAGATCCGAAATATCTCGCGTTTACGAGAAAAACGCGTTATAACATAAGGAAATTTTTTGTAATATTTCGACTCAATTATACACTTTTGTGGGGTAATTTGATCCGCTTAATCCGTTGAAAAAGGTTTCAGATCCGAAATACCTCGCAGTTACGAAAAAAACGCGATATAACATGAGGAAATTTTTCATCATATTTCCGCTCAATTATACACTTTTCTGGGGTAGACTGTTCCGCTGAATCCGTTGGAAAAGGTTTCAGATCCGAAAAACCTCGCGTTTACGAGAAAAACGCATTATAACATGAGGAAATTGTTTATCATATTTTCGCTCTATTATACACTTTTCTGGGGTAGAATGTTCCGCTGAATCCGTTGGAGAAGGTTTCAGATCCAAAATATTCCGCGTTCACGAGAAAAACCTGTTATAACATGAGGAAATTTTTCATCATATTACCGCTCAATTATACACTTCTCCGGGGTAGAATGTTCCGCTGAATCCGTTGAAAAAGGTTTCAGATCCAAAATTTCTCGCGTTTACGGGAAAAACGCGTTATAACATGAGGAAATTTTTTGTAATATTTCGACTCAATTACACACTTTTCTGAGGTAATTTGATCCACTCAATTCGTTGAAAAAGGTTCCAGATCCGAAAGACCTCGCGTTGACGAGGAAAACGCGTCATAACATGAGGAAATTTTTCATCATATTTCCTCTCAATTATACACTTTTCTGGGGTAGAATGTTCCGCTGAATCCGTTGGAAAAGGTTTCGGATCTAAAATACTTCGCGTTTCCGAGAAAAGTGCGTTATAATCTGAGGATATTTTTCATCATATTTCGGCTATATTATACACTCATCTGGGGTAGAATGTTCCGCTGAATCCGTTAGAAAAGGCTTCAGATCCGAAATATCTCGCGTTTACGAGAAAAACGCGTTATAACATGAGGAAATTTTTTGTAATATTTCGGCTCAATTATACACTCTTCTGGGGTAGAATATTAGGCTGAATCCGTTCGAAAAGGTTTCAGATTCGGAAGACCTCGCGTTTACGAGAAAAACGCGTTATAACATGAGGAATTTTTTTGTAATATTTCGACTCAATTATACACTTTTCTGGGATAATTTGATCTGCTCAATCCGTTAAAAGAGGTTTCAGATTCGAAATACCTCGCGTTTACGAGAAGAACACGTTTTGACATAAGGAAATTTTTTATTATATTTCCGCTCAATCATACACTTTTCTGGGGTAGAATGTTCCACTGAATCCGTTGGGAAAAGTTTCAGATCCGAAATAACTCGCGTTTACGAGAAAAACGCGTTATAACATGAGGAAATTTTTTGTACTATCTCGACTCAGTTATACACTGTTCTGGGGTAATTTGATCTGCTGAATCCGTTGGAAAAGATTCCAGATCCAAAAGACCTCTTGTTGACGAGGAAAACGCGTTATAACATGAGGAAATTTTTCACCATATTTCCGCTCAATTATACACTTTTCTGGGGTAGAATGTTTCGCTGAATCCATTGGAAAAAGTTTCGGATCTAAAATACTTCGCGTTTACGAAAAAAGTGCGTTATAATCTGAGGATATTTTTTATCATATTTCGGCTCAATTGGGGTAGAACACTCATCTGGGGTAGAATGTTCCGCTGAATCCGTTAGAAAAGGTTTCAGATCCGAAATATCTCGCGTTTACGAGAAAAACGCGTTATAACATGAGGAAATTTTTTGTAATATTTCGACTCAATTATACACTTTTGTAGGGTAATTTGATCCGCTTAATCCGTTGAAAAAGGTTTCAGATCCGAAATACCTCGCAGTTACGAAAAAAACGCGATATAACATGAGGAAATTTTTCATCATATTTCTGCTCAATTATACACTTTTCTGGGGTGGACTGTTCCGCTGAATCCGTTGGAAAAGGTTTCAGATCCGAAATACCTCGCGTTTACGAGAAAAACGCGTTATAACATGAGGAAATTTTTAATCATATTTCGGCTCAATTATACACTCTTCTGGGGTAGAATATAACGCTGAATCCGTTCGAAAAGGTTTCAGATTCGGAATACCTCGCGTTTACGAGAAAAACGCGTTATAACATGAGGAAATTTTTCGTAATATTTCGACTCAATTATACACTTTTGTGGGGTAATTTGATCCGCTCAATCCGTTGAAAAAGGTTTCAGATCCGAAATACCCCGCAGTTACGAAAAAAACGCGATATAACATGAGGAAATTTTCCATCATATTTCCGCTCAATTACACACTCTTCTGGGGTAGAATGTTCCGCTGAATCCGTTGGAAAAGGTTTCAGATTCGAAATACCTCGCGTTTGCGAGAAAAACGCGTTATAACATGAAGAAATTTTTCATCATATTTCGGCTCAATTATACACTTTTCTGGGGTAGAATGTTCCGCCGAATCCGTTGAAAAAGGTTTCAGATCCAAAATATTTCGCGTCCACGAGAAAAACGCGTTAAACCATGAGGAAATTTTTTGTAATATTTCGACTCAATCATACACTTTTCTGGGGTAATTTGATCTGCTCAATCCGTTAAAAGAGGTTCGAGATTCGGAATACCTCGCGTTTACGAGAAAAACAAGTTTTAACATACGAAAATTTTTTATCATATTTCCGCTCAATTATACACTTTTCTGGGGTAGAATGTTCCGCTGAATCCGTTGGGAAAAGTTTCAGATCCAAAATAACTCGCGTTTACGAGAAAAACGCGTTATAACATGAGGAAATTTTTTGTACTATCTCGACTCAGTTGAACACTGTTCTGGGGTAATTTGATCTGCTGAATCCGTTGGAAAAGATTCCAGATCCAAAAGACCTCTTGTTGACGAGGAAAACGCGTTATAACATGAGGAAATTTTTCACCATATTTCCGCTCAATTATACACTTTTCTGGGGTAGAATGTTTCGCTGAATCCATTGGAAAAAGTTTCGGATCTAAAATACTTCGCGTTTACGAAAAAAGTGCGTTATAATCTGAGGATATTTTTTATCATATTTCGGCTCAATTGGGGTAGAACACTCATCTGGGGTAGAATGTTCCGCTGAATCCGTTAGAAAAGGTTTCAGATCCGAAATATCTCGCGTTTACGAGAAAAACGCGTTATAACATGAGGAAATTTTTTGTAATATTTCGACTCAATTATACACTTTTGTAGGGTAATTTGATCCGCTTAATCCGTTGAAAAAGGTTTCAGATCCGAAATACCTCGCAGTTACGAAAAAAACGCGATATAACATGAGGAAATTTTTCATCATATTTCTGCTCAATTATACACTTTTCTGGGGTAGACTGTTCCGCTGAATCCGTTGGAAAAGGTTTCAGATCCGAAATACCTCGCGTTTACGAGAAAAACGCGTTATAACATGAGGAAATTTTTAATCATATTTCGGCTCAATTATACACTCTTCTGGGGTAGAATATAACGCTGAATCCGTTCGAAAAGGTTTCAGATTCGGAATACCTCGCGTTTACGAGAAAAACGCGTTATAACATGAGGAAATTTTTCGTAATATTTCGACTCAATTATACACTTTTGTGGGGTAATTTGATCCGCTCAATCCGTTGAAAAAGGTTTCAGATCCGAAATACCTCGCAGTTACGAAAAAAACGCGATATAACATGAGGAAATTTTCCATCATATTTCCGCTCAATTACACACTCTTCTGGGGTAGAATGTTCCGCTGAATCCGTTGAAAAAGGTTTCAGATCCGAAATACCTCGCGTTTACGAGAAAAACGCGTTTAACCACGAGGAAATTTTTCATCATATTTCCGCTCAATTATACACTCTTCTGGGGTAGAATGTTTCGCTGAATCCGATGGAGAAGGTTTCGGATCCAAAATACTCCGCGTTTACGAGAAAAGTGCGTTATAACCCGAGGAAATTTTTTATCATATTTCGGCTCAATTATACACTCTTCTGGGGTAGAATGTTCCGCTGATTCCGTTAGAAAAGGTTTCAGATACGAAATATCTCGCGATTACGAGAAAAACGCGTTAAAACATGGAAAAATTTTCTGTAATATTTCGACTTAATTATACACTTTTCTGGGGTAATTTGATCTGAATAATCCGTTGGAAAAGGTACCAGATCCGAAATATCTCGCGTTTACGAGAAAAACGCGTTATAACATGAGGAAATTTTTTGTAATATTTCCATTCAATTATACACTTTTGTGGGGTAATTTGATCCGTTCAATCCGTTGAAAAAGGTTTCAGATCCGAAATACCTTGCAGTTACATAAAAAACGCGTTATAACATGAGGAAATTTTTTATCATATTTTTGCTCAATTATACGCTTGTCTGGGGTAGAATGTTCCGGTGAATCCGTTGGAAAAGGTTTCAGATCCAACATATCTCGAGTTTACGGGAAAAACACGTTATAACATGAGGAAATATTTTGTAATATTTCGACTCAATTATACACTTTTCTGGGGTAGAATGTTCCGCTGAATCCGTTGGAGAAGGTTTCAGATCCAAAATATCTCCCGTTCACAAGAAAAATGCGTTATAACATTAAGAAATTTTTCATCATATTTCCGCTCAATTAAACACTTTTCTGGGGTAGAATGTTCCGCTGAATCCGTTAAAAGAGGTCTCAGATCCGAAATATCTCGCGTTCACGCGAGAAAAGCGTTATAACATGAAAAATTTTTTTGTAATATTTCGACTCAATTATACACTTTTCTGGGGTAATTTGATCTGCTCAATCCGTTAAAAGAGGTTTCAGATTCGAAATACCTCGCGTTTACGAGAAGAACACGTTTTGACATAAGGAAATTTTTTATCATATTTCCGCTCAATCATACACTTTTCTGGGGTAGAATGTTCCACTGAATCCGTTGGGAAAAGTTTCAGATCCGAAATAACTCGCGTTTACGAGAAAAACGCGTTATAACATGAGGAAATTTTTTGTAATATTTCGACTCAATTATACACTTTTGTGGGGTAATTTGATCTGCTCAATCTGTTGAAAAAGGTTTCAGATTCGAAATACCTCGCGTTTACGAGAAAAACGCGTTCCAACATGAGGAAATTTTTTATCATATTTCCCCTCAATTATACACTTTTCTGGGGTAGAATGTTCCGCTGCATCCGTTAGAAAAGGTTTCAGATCCGAAATATCCCGCGTTTACGAGAAAAACGCGTTATAACATGAAAAAATTTTTCGTAATATTCCGACTCAATTATACACTTTTCTGGGGTAATTTGATCTGAATAATCCGTTGGAGAAGGTTCCAGATCCGAAATGTCTCTCGTTCACGAGAAAAACGCGTTATAACATGAGGAAATTTTTTGTAATATTTTGACTCAGTTATACACTTTTGTGGGGTAATTTGATCGGCTCAATCCGTTGAAAAAGGTCTCAGATCCGAAATACCTCGCAGTTACGAAAAAAACGCGAGATAACATGAGGAAATTTTTCATCATATTTCCGCTCAATTATACACTTTTCTGGGGTAGACTGTTCCGCTGAATCCGTTGGGAAAGGTTTCAGATCCGAAATACCTCGCGTTTACGAGAAAAACGCGTTATAACACGAGGAAATTTTTTATCATATTTCGGCTCAATTATACACTCTTCTGGGGTAGAATATTAGGCTGAATCCGTTCGAAAAGGTTTCAGATTCGGAATACCTCGCGTTTACGAGAAAAACGCGTTATAACATGAGGAAATTTTTTGTAATATTTCGACTCAATTATACACTTTTGTGGGGTAATTTGATCCGCTCAATCCGTTGAAAAAGGTTTCAGATCCGAAATACCTCGCAGTTACGAAAAAAACGCGATATAACGTGAGGAAATTCTTCACCATATTTCCGCCTAATTACACACTTTTCTGGGGTAGAATGTTCGGCTGAATCCGTTGGGGAAAGTTTCAGATCCGAAATAACTCGCGTTTACGAGAAAAACGCGTTATAACATGAGGAAATTTTTTGTAATATTTCGACTCAATTATACACTTTTGTGGGGTAATTTGATTCGCTCAATCCGTCCAAAAAGGTTTCAGATCCAAAATACCTCGCAGTTACGAAAAAAACGCGATATAACATGAGGAAATTTTTCATCATATTTCCGCTCAATTATACACTTTTCTGGGGTAGACTGTTCCGCTGAATCCGTTGGAGAAGGTTTCAGATCCGAAATACCTCGCGTTTACGGAAAAAACGCGTTATAACATGAGGAAATTTTTTATCATATTTCGGCTCAATTATACACTTTTCTGGGGTAGAATGTTCCGCCGAATCCGTTGAAAGAGGTTTCAGATCCGAAATACCTCGCGTTTACGAGAAAAACGCGTTTAACTACGAGGAAATTTTTCATCATATTTCCGCTCAATTATACACTTTTCTGGGGTAGAATGTTCCGCTGAATCCGATGGAAAAGGTTTCGGATCCAAAATACTCCGCGTTTACGAGAAAAGTGCGTTATAACCCGAGGAAATTTTTTATCATATTTCGGCTCAATTATACACTCTTCTGGGGTAGAATGTTCCGCTGATTCCGTTAGAAAAGGTTTCAGATCCGAAATAACTCGCGTTTACGAGAAAAGTGCGTTATAATCTGAGGATATTTTTTATCATATTTCGGCTCAATTATACACTCATCTGGGGTAGAATGTTCCGCTGAATCCGTTGGAGAAGGTTTCAGATCCGAAATACCTCGCGTTTACGGAAAAAACGCGTTATAACATGAGGAAATTTTTTATCATATTTCGGCTCAATTATACACTTTTCTGGGGTAGAATGTTCCGCCGAATCCGTTGAAAGAGGTTTCAGATCCGAAATACCTCGCGTTTACGAGAAAAACGCGTTTAACCACGAGGAAATTTTTCATCATATTTCCGCTCAATTATACACTTTTCTGGGGTAGAATGTTCCGCTGAATCCGATGGAAAAGGTTTCGGATCCAAAATACTCCGCGTTTACGAGAAAAGTGCGTTATAACCCGAGGAAATTTTTTATCATATTTCGGCTCAATTATACACTCTTCTGGGGTAGAATGTTCCGCTGATTCCGTTAGAAAAGGTTTCAGATCCGAAATAACTCGCGTTTACGAGAAAAGTGCGTTATAATCTGAGGATATTTTTTATCATATTTCGGCTCAATTATACACTCATCTGGGGTAGAATGTTCCGCTGAATCCGTTTGAAGAGGTCTTAGATCCGAAATATCTCGCGTTTACGAGAGAAAAGCGTCATAACATGAAAAATTTTTTTGTAATATTTCGACTCAACTATACACTTTTCTGGGGTAATTTGATCTGAATAATCCGTTGGAAAAGGTTCCAGATCCGAAATATCTCGCGTTTACGAGAAAAACGCGATATAACATGAGGAAATTTTCCATCATATTTCCGCTCAATTACACACTCTTCTTGGGTAGAATGTTCCGCTGAATCCGTTGGAAAAGGTTTCAGATCCAAAATATTTCGCGTCCACGAGAAAAACGCGTTAAACCATGAGGAAATTTTTTGTAATATTTCGACTCAATCATACACTTTTCTGGGGTAATTTGATCTGCTCAATCCGTTAAAAGAGGTTCGAGATTCGGAATACCTCGCGTTTACGAGAAAAACAAGTTTTAACATACGAAAATTTTTTATCATATTTCCGCTCAATTATACACTTTTCTGGGGTAGAATGTTCCGCTGAATCCGTTGGGAAAAGTTTCAGATCCAAAATAACTCGCGTTTACGAGAAAAACGCGTTATAACATGAGGAAATTTTTTGTACTATCTCGACTCAGTTATACACTGTTCTGGGGTAATTTGATCTGCTGAATCCGTTGGAAAAGATTCCAGATCCAAAAGACCTCTTGTTGACGAGGAAAACGCGTTATAACATGAGGAAATTTTTCACCATATTTCCGCTCAATTATACACTTTTCTGGGGTAGAATGTTTCGCTGAATCCGTTGGAAATGGTTTCGGATCTGAAATATTCCGCGTTTACGAGAAAAACGCGTTATAACATGAAAAAATTTTTTGTAATATTTCGACTCAATTATACACTTTTCTGGGGTAATTTGATCCGATTAATCCGTTGAAAAAGATTTCAGATCTAGAATATCTCGCGTTTACGAGAAAAACAAGTTATAACATGAGGAAATTTTTTGTAATATTTCGACTCAATTATACACTTTTCTGGGGTAGAATGTTCCGCTGAATCCGTTGGAGAAGGTTTCAGATCCAAAATATCTCGCGTTCACAAGAAAAATGCGTTATAACATTAAGAAATTTTTCATTATATTTCCGCTCGATTATACACTTTTCTGGGCTAGAATGTTCCGCTGAATCCGTTGGAAAAGGTTTCAGATCCGAAATACCTCGCGTTTACGAGAAAAACGCGTTATAAGATGAGGAAATTTTTCATCATATTTCAGCTCAAGTATACACTTATCTGGAGTAGAATGTTCCGCTGAATCCGTTAGAAAAGGTTACAGATCCGAAATATCTCGCGTTTTGCGAGGAAAACGCGTCAAGCCATGAAAAAATTTTTTGTCATATTTCGACTAAATTATACACTTTTCTGGGGTAATTTGATCCGATTAATCCGTTGGAAAAGGTTCCGGATCCGGAAAACCTTGCGTTTACGAGAAAAACGCATTATAACATAGGGCTATTTTTCGTGTTATTTCGGCTCAATTATACACTCTTCTGGGGTAGAATGTTCCGCTGAATCCGTTGGAAAAGGTTTCAGATCCAAAATATCTCGCGTTTACGGAAAAAACGCGTTATAACATGGGGAAATTTTTTGTAATATTTCGACTCAATTATATACTTTTCTGGGGTAATTTGATCTGCTCAATTCGTTGAAAGAGGTTTCAGATTCGAAATACCTCGCGTTTACGAGAAAAACGCGTTTTAACATGAGGAAATTTTTTATCATATTTCTGCTCAATTATACACTTTTCTGGGGTAGATTGTTCCGCTGAATCCGTTGGGAAAAGTTTCGGATCCGAAATAACTCGCGTTTACGAGAAAAGTGCGTTATAATCTGAGGATATTTTTTATCATATTTCGGCTCAATTATACACTCATCTGGGGTAGAATGTTCCGCTGAATCCGTTAGAAGAGGTCTCAGATCCGAAATATCTCGCGTTTACGAGAGAAAAGCGTTATAACATGAAAAATTTTTCTGTAATATTTCGACTCAACTATACACTTTTCTGGGGTAATTTGATCTGAATAATCCGTTGGAAAAGGTTCCAGATCCGAAATATCTCGCGTTTACGAGAAAAACGCATTATAACATGAGGAAATTTTTTGTAATATTTCGACTCAATTATACACTTTTGTGGGGTAATTATCCGCTCAATCCGTTGAAAAAGGTTTCAGATCCGAAATACCTCGCGGTTACGAAAAAAACGCGATATAACATGAGGAAATTTTCCATCATATTTTCGCTCAATTACACACTCTTCTGGGGTAGAATGTTCCGCTGAATCCGTTGGAAAAGGTTTCAGATCCAAAATATTTCGCGTCCACGAGAAAAACGCGTTAAACCATGAGGAAATTTTTTGTAATATTTCGACTCAATCATACACTTTTCTGGGGTAATTTGATCTGCTCAATCCGTTGAAAGAGGTTCGAGATTCGGAATACCTCGCGTTTACGAGAAAAACACGTTTTAACATACGAAAATTTTTTATCATATTTCCGCTCAATTATACACTTTTCTGGGGTAGAATGTTCCGCTGAATCCGTTGGGAAAAGTTTCAGATCCAAAATAACTCGCGTTTACGAGAAAAACGCGTTATAACATGAGGAAATTTTTTGTACTATCTCGACTCAGTTATACACTTTTCTGGGGTAATTTTATCTGCTGAATCCGTTGAAAAAGATTCCAGATCCAAAAGACCTCTTGTTGACGAGGAAAACGCGTTATAACATGAGGAAATTTTTCACCATATTTCCGCTCAATTATACACTTTTCTGGGGTAGAATGTTTCGCTGAATCCATTGGAAAAAGTTTCGGATCTAAAATACTTCGCGTTTACGAAAAAAGTGCGTTATAATCTGAGGATATTTTTCATCATATTTCGGCTCAATTATACACTCATCTGGGGTAGAATGTTCCGCTGAATCCGTTAGAAAAGGTTTCAGATCCGAAATATCTCGCGTTTACGAGAAAAACGCGTTATAACATGAGGAAATTTTTTGTAATATTTCGACTCAATTATACACTTTTCAGGGGTAGAATGTTCCGCTGAATCCGTTGGAGAAGGTTTCAGATCCAAAATATCTCGCGTTCACAAGAAAAATGCGTTATAACATTAGGAAATTTTTCATCATATTTCTGCTCGATTATACACTTTTCTGGGCTAGAATGTTCCGCTGAATCCGTTGGAAAAGGTTTTAGATTCGAAATACCTCGCGTTTACGAGAAAAACGCGTTATAACAGGAAGAAATTTTTCATCATATTTCGGCTCTATTATACACTTTTCTGGGGTAGAATGTTCCGCTGAATCCGTTAGAGAAGGTTTCAGATCCGAAATATCTCGCGTTTACGAGAAAAACGCGTTATAACATGAGGAAATTTTTCGTAATATTTCGACTCAATTATACACTTTTGTGGGGTAATTTGATCCGCTCAATCCGTTGAAAAAGGTTTCAGATCCGAAATACCTCGCAGTTACGAAAAAAACGCGATATAACATGAGGAAATTTTCCATCATATTTCCGCTCAATTACACACTCTTCTGGGGTAGAATGTTCCGCTGAATCCGTTGGAAAAGGTTTCAGATTCGAAATACCTCGCGTTTACGAGAAAAACGCGTTATAACATGAAGAAATTTTTCATCATATTTCGGCTCAATTATACACTTTTCTGGGGTAGAATGTTCCGCCGAATCCGTTGAAAAAGGTTTCAGATCCGAAATACCTCGCGTTTACGAGAAAAACGCGTTTAACCACGAGGGAATTTTTCATCATATTTCCGCTCAATTATACACTCTCCTGGGGTAGAATGTTTCGCTGAATCCGATGGAAAAGGTTTCGGATCCAAAATACTCCGCGTTTACGAGAAAAGTGCGTTATAACCCGAGGAAATTTTTCATCATATTTCGGCTTAATTATACACTCTTCTGGGGTAGAATGTTCCGCTGAATCCGTTAGAAGAGGTCTCAGATCCGAAATATCTCGCGTTTACGCGAGAAAAGCGTTATAACATGAAAAATTTTTTTGTAATATTTCGACTCGACTATACACTTTTCTGGGGTAATTTGATCTGAATAATCCGTTGGAAAAGGTTCCAGATCCGAAATATCTCGCGTTTACGAGAAAAACGCATTATAACATGAGGAAATTTTTTGTAATATTTCGACTCAATTATACACTTTTGTGGAGTAATTTGATCCGCTCAATCCGTTGAAAAAGGTTTCAGATCCGAAATACCTCGCAGTTACGAAAAAAACGCGATATAACATGAGGAAATTTTCCATCATATTTCCGCTCAATTACACACTCTTCTGGGGTAGAATGTTCCGCTGAATCCGTTGGAAAAGGTTTCAGATCCAAAATATTTCGCGTCCACGAGAAAAACGCGTTAAACCATGAGGAAATTTTTTGTACTATTTCGACTCAATCATACACTTTTCTGGGGTAATTTGATCTGCTCAATCCTCTAAAAGAGGTTCGAGATTCAGAATACCTCGCGTTTACGAGAAAAACACGTTTTAACATAAGAAAATTTTTTATTATATTTCCGCTCAATTATACACTTTTCTGGGGAAGAATGTTCCGCTGAATCCGCTGGGAAAAGTTTCAGATCCAAAATAACTCGCGTTTCCGAGAAAAACGCGTTATAACATGAGGAAATTTTTTGTACTATTTCGACTCAGTTATACACTTTTCTGGGGTAATTTAATCTGCTGAATCCGTTGGAAAAGATTCCAGATCCAAAAGACCTCTCGTTGACGAGGGAAACGCGTTATAACATGAGGAAATTTTTCATCATATTTCCGCTCAATTATACACTTTTCTGGGGTAGAATGTTTCGCTGAATCCGTTGGCAATGGTTTCGGATCTGAAATATTCCGCGTTTACGAGAAAAGTGCGTTATAATCTGAGAATATTTTTCATCATATTTCGGCTCAATTATACACTCATGTGGGGTAGAATGTTTCGCTGAATCCGTTAGAAAAGGTTTCAGATCCGATATATCTCGCGTTTACGAGAAAAACGCGTTATAACATGAAAAAATTTTTTGTAATATTTCGACTCAATTATACACTTTTCTGGGGTAATTTGATCCAATTAATCCGTTGAAAAAGATTCCAGATCTAGAATATCTCGCGTTTACGAGAAAAACAAGTTATAACATGAGGAAATTTTTTGTAATATTTCGACTCAATTATACACTTTTCTGGGGTAGAATGTTCCGCTGAATCCGTTGGAGAAGGTTTCAGATCCAAAATATCTCGCGTTCACAAGAAAAATGCGTTATAACATTAAGAAATTTTTCATTATATTTCCGCTCGATTATACACTTTTCTGGGCTAGAATGTTCCGCTGAATCCGTTGGAAAAGGTTTCAGATCCGAAATACCTCGCGTTTACGAGAAAAACGCGTTATAAGATGAGGAAATTTTTCATCATATTTCAGCTCAATTATACACTTATCTGGAGTAGAATGTTCCGCTGAATCCGTTAGAAAAGGTTACAGATCCGAAATATCTCGCGTTTTGCGAGGAAAACGCGTCATAACATGAAAAAATTTTTTGTCATATTTCGACTAAATTATACACTTTTCTGGGGTAATTTGATCCGATTAATCCGTTGGAAAAGGTTCCGGATCCGGAAAACCTTGCGTTTACGAGAAAAACGCATTATAACATAGGGCTATTTTTCGTGTTATTTCGGCTCAATTATACACTCTTCTGGGGTAGAATGTTCCGCTGAATCCGTTGGAAAAGGTTTCAGATCCAAAATATCTCGCGTTTACGGAAAAAACGCGTTATAACATGGGGAAATTTTTTGTAATATTTCGACTCAATTATACACTTTTCTGGGGTAATTTGATCTGCTCAATCCGTTGAAAGAGGTTTCAGATTCGAAATACCTCGCGTTTACGAGAAAAACGCGTTTTAACATGAGGAAATTCTTTATCATATTTCTGCTCAATTATACACTTTTCTGGGGTAGATTGTTCCGCTGAATCCGTTGGGAAAAGTTTCAGATCCGAAATAACTCGCGTTTACGAGAAAAGTGCGTTATAATCTGAGGATATTTTTTATCATATTTCGGCTCAATTATACACTCATCTGGGGTAGAATGTTCCGCTGAATCCGTTAGAAGAGGTCTCAGATCCGAAATATCTCGCGTTTACGAGAGAAAAGCGTTATAACATGAAAAATTTTTCTGTAATATTTCGACTCGAATATACACTTTTCTGGGGTAATTTGATCTGAATAATCCGTTGGAAAAGGTTCCAGATCCGAAATATCTCGCGTTTACGAGAAAAACGCATTATAACATGAGGAAATTTTTTGTAATATTTCGACTCAATTATACACTTTTGTGGGGTAATTATCCGCTCAATCCGTTGAAAAAGGTTTCAGATCCGAAATACCTCGCGGTTACGAAAAAAACGCGATATAACATGAGGAAATTTTCCATCATATTTCCGCTCAATTACACACTCTTCTGGGGTAGAATGTTCCGCTGAATCCGTTGGAAAAGGTTTCAGATCCAAAATATTTCGCGTCCACGAGAAAAACGCGTTAAACCATGAGGAAATTTTTTGTAATATTTCGACTCAATCATACACTTTTCTGGGGTAATTTGATCTGCTCAATCCGTTGAAAGAGGTTCGAGATTCGGAATACCTCGCGTTTACGAGAAAAACACGTTTTAACATACGAAAATTTTTTATCATATTTCCGCTCAATTATACACTTTTCTGGGGTAGAATGTTCCGCTGAATCCGTTGGGAAAAGTTTCAGATCCAAAATAACTCGCGTTTACGAGAAAAACGCGTTATAACATGAGGAAATTTTTTGTACTATCTCGACTCAGTTATACACTTTTCTGGGGTAATTTTATCTGCTGAATCCGTTGAAAAAGATTCCAGATCCAAAAGACCTCTTGTTGACGAGGAAAACGCGTTATAACATGAGGAAATTTTTCACCATATTTCCGCTCAATTATACACTCTTCTGGGGTAGAATGTTTCGCTGAATCCATTGGAAAAAGTTTCGGATCTAAAATACTTCGCGTTTACGAAAAAAGTGCGTTATAATCTGAGGATATTTTTTATCATATTTCGGCTCAATTATACACTCATCTGGGGTAGAATGTTCCGCTGAATCCGTTAGAAAAGGTTTCAGATCCGAAATATCTCGCGTTTACGAGAAAAACGCGTTATAACATGAGGAAATTTTTTGTAATATTTCGACTCAATTATACACTTTTCTGGGGTAATTTGATCCGATTAATCCGTTGAAAAAGATTCCAGATCTAGAATATCTCGCGTTTACGAGAAAAACAAGTTATAACATGAGGAAATTTTTTGTAATATTTCGACTCAATTATACACTTTTCTGGGGTAGAATGTTCCGCTGAATCCGTTGGAGAAGGTTTCAGATCCAAAATATCTCGCGTTCACAAGAAAAATGCGTTATAACATTAAGAAATTTTTCATTATATTTCCGCTCGATTATACACTTTTCTGGGCTAGAATGTTCCGCTGAATCCGTTGGAAAAGGTTTCAGATCCGAAATACCTCGCGTTTACGAGAAAAACGCGTTATAAGATGAGGAAATTTTTCATCATATTTCAGCTCAATTATACACTTATCTGGAGTAGAATGTTCCGCTGAATCCGTTAGAAAAGGTTACAGATCCGAAATATCTCGCGTTTTGCGAGGAAAACGCGTCATAACATGAAAAAATTTTTTGTCATATTTCGACTAAATTATACACTTTTCTGGGGTAATTTGATCGGATTAATCCGTTGGAAAAGGTTCCGGATCCGGAAAACCTTGCGTTTACGAGAAAAACGCATTATAACATAGGGCTATTTTTCGTGTTATTTCGGCTCAATTATACACTCTTCTGGGGTAGAATGTTCCGCTGAATCCGTTGGAAAAGGTTTCAGATCCAAAATATCTTGCGTTTACGGAAAAAACGCGTTATAACATGGGGAAATTTTTTGTAATATTTCGACTCAATTATACACTTTTCTGGGGTAATTTGATCTGCTCAATCCGTTGAAAGAGGTTTCAGATTCGAAATACCTCGCGTTTACGAGAAAAACGCGTTTTAACATGAGGAAATTTTTTATCATATTTCCGCTCAATTATACACTTTTCTGGGGTAGATTGTTCCGCTGAATCCGTTGGGAAAAGTTTCAGATCCGAAATAACTCGCGTTTACGAGAAAAGTGCGTTATAATCTGAGGATATTTTTTATCATATTTCGGCTCAATTATACACTCATCTGGGGTAGAATGTTCCGCTGAATCCGTTAGAAGAGGTCTCAGATCCGAAATATCTCGCGTTTACGAGAGAAAAGCGTTATAACATGAAAAATTTTTCTGTAATATTTCGACTCAACTATACACTTTTCTGGGGTAATTTGATCTGAATAATCCGTTGGAAAAGGTTCCAGATCCGAAATATCTCGCGTTTACGAGAAAAACGCATTATAACATGAGGAAATTTTTTGTAATATTTCGACTCAATTATACACTTTTGTGGGGTAATTATCCGCTTAATCCGTTGAAAAAGGTTTCAGATCCGAAATACCTCGCGGTTACGAAAAAAACGCGATATAACATGAGGAAATTTTCCATCATATTTCCGCTCAATTACACACTCTTCTGGGGTAGAAGGTTCCGCTGAATCCGTTGGAAAAGGTTTCAGATCCAAAATATTTCGCGTCCACGAGAAAAACGTGTTAAACCATGAGGAAATTTTTTGTAATATTTCGACTCAATCATACACTTTTCTGGGGTAATTTGATCTGCTCAATCCGTTGAAAGAGGTTCGAGATTCGGAATACCTCGCGTTTACGAGAAAAACACGTTTTAACATGAGAAAATTTTTTAACATATTTCCGCTCAATTATACACTTTTCTGGGGTAGAATGTTTCGCTGAATCCGTTGGGGAAAGTTTCAGATCCAAAATAACTCGCGTTTACGAGAAAAACACGTTATAACATGAGGAAATTTTTTGTAATATTTCGACTCAATTATACACTTTTCTGAGGTAATTTGATCCGCTTAATTCGTTGAAAAAGGTTCCAGATCCGAAAGACCTCGCGTTGACGAGGAAAACGCGTTACAACATGAGGAAATTTTTCATCATATTTTCGCTCAATTATACACTTTTCTGGGGTGGAATGTTTCGCTGAATCCGTTAGAAAAGGTTTCGGATCGAAAATACTTCGCGTTCACGAGAAAAGTGCGTTATAACCGGAGGAAATTTTTTATCATATTTCGGCTTAATTATACACTCTTCTGGGGTCGAATGTTCCGCTGAATCCGTTAAAAAAGGTTTCAGATCCGAAATATCTCGCGTTTACGCAAAAAACGCGTTATAACATGAAAAAATTTTTTGTAATATTTCGACTCAATTATACACTTTTGTGGGGTAATTTGATCCGCTCAATCCGTTGAAAAAGGTTTCAGATCCGAAATACCTCGCAGTTACGAAAAAAACGTGTTATAACATAAGGAAATTTTTCATCATATTTCCGCTCAATTATACACTTTTCTGGGGAAGAATGTTCCGCTGAATCCGGTGGAAAAGGTTTTAGATCCGAAATACCTCGCGTTTACGAGAAAAACGCGTTATAACATAAGGAAATTTTTTGTAATATTTCGACTCAATTATACACTTTTCTGGGGTAATTTGATCCGATTAATCCGTTGGAAAAGGTTCCAGATCTGGAATTCCTTGCGTTCACGAGAAAAACGCGTTATAACATTAGGAAATTTTTAATCATATTTCCGCTCTATTATACACTTTTCTGGGGTAGAATGTTCCGCTGAATCCGTTGGAAAAGGTTTCAGATCCGAAATACCTTGCGTTTACGAGAAAAACGCGTTATAAGATGAGGAAATTTTTCATCATATTTTGGCTCAATTATACACTTTTCTGGGGTAGAATGTTCCGCTGAATCCGTTGAAAAAGGTTTCAGATCCGAAATACCTCGCGTTTCCGAGAAAAACGCGTTTTAACACGAGGAAATTTTTCATCATATTTCCGCTCAATTATACACTCTTCTGGGGTAGAATGTTTCGCTGAATCCGATGGAAAAGGTGTCGGATCCAAAATACTCCGCGTTTACGAGAAAAGTGCGTTATAACCCGAGGAAATTTTTCATCATATTTCGGCTCAATTATACACTCTTCCGGGGGAGAATGTTCCGCTGAATCCGTTAGAAAAGGTTTCAGATTCGAAATACCTCGCGTTTACGAGAAAAACGCGTTATAACATAAAGAAATTTTTTGTAATATTTCGACTCAATTATACACTTTTCTGGGGTAATTTGATTCGATTAATCCGTTGAAAAAGATTCCAGATCTAGAATATCTCGCGTTTACGAGAAAAACGCGTTATAACATGAGGAAATTTTTTGTAATATTTCGACTCAATTATACACTTTTGTGGGGTAATTTGATCCGCTCAATCCGTTGAAAAAGGTTTCACATCCGAAATACCTCGCAGTTAGGAAAAAAACGCGTTATAACATGAGGAAATTTTCCATCATATTTTCGCCCAATTATACACTTTCCTGGGGTAGAATGTTCTGCTGAATCCGTTGGAAAAGGTTTCAGATCCAAAATATCTCGAGTTTACGGGAAAAACGCGTTATAACATGCGGAAATATTTTGTAATATTTCGACTCGATTATACACTTTTCTGGGGTAGAATGTTCCGCTGAATCCGTTGGAGAAGGTTTCAGATCCAAAATATCTCGCGTTCACAAGAAAAATGCGTTATAACATTAAGAAATTTTTCATCATATTTCCGCTCAATTATACACTTTTCTGGGCTAGAATGTTCCGCTGAATCCGTTGAAAAAGGTTTCAGATCCGAAATACCTCGCGTTTACGAGAAAAACGCGTTATACCATGAGGAAATTTTTCATCATATTTCGGCTCAATTATACACTTATCTGGGGTAGAATGTTCCGCTGAATCCGTTAGAAAAGGTTTCAGATTCGAAATACCTCGCGTTTACGAGAAAAACGCGTTAAAACATGAAGAAATTTTTCATCATATTTCGGCTCAATTATACACTTTTCTGGGGTAGAATGTTCCGCTGAATCCGTTGAAAAAGGTTTCAGATCCGAAATACCTCGCGTTTACGAGAAAAACGCGTTTAACCACGAGGAAATTTCTCATCATATTTCCGCTCAATTATACACTCTTCTGGGGTAGAATGTTTCGCTGAATCCGATGCAAAAGGTTTCGGATCCAAAATACTCCGCGTTTACGAGAAAAGTGCGTTATAACCCGAGAAAATTTTTTATCATATTTCGGCTCAATTATACACTCTTCTGGGGTAGAATGTTCCGCTGATTCCGTTCGAAAAGGTTTCAGATCCGCAATATCTCGCGATTACGAGAAAAACGCGTTATAACATGTAAAAATTTTCTGTAATATTTCGACTTAATTATACACTTTTCTGGGGTAATTTGATCTGAATAATCCGTTGGAAAAGGTACCAGATCCGGAATATCTCGCGTTTACGAGAAAAACGCGTTATAACATGAGGAAATTTTTTGTAATATTTCCATTCAATTATACACTTTTGTGGGGTAATTTGATCCGCTCGATCCGTTAAAAAAGGTTTCAGATCCAAAATACCTCGCAGTTACATAAAAAACGCGTTATAACATGAGGAAATTTTGCTATCATATTTTCGCTCAATTATACGCTTTTCTGGGGTAGAATGTTCCGGTGAATCCGTTGGAAAAGGTTTCAGATCCAAAATATCTCGAGTTTACGGGAAAAAAACGTTATAACATGAGGAAATATTTTGTAATATTTCGACTCAATTATACACTTTTCTGGGGTAGAATGTTCCGCTGAATCCGATGAAAAAGGTTTCGGGACCAAAATATTAGGTGTTCACGAGAAAAACGCGTCGTAACATTCAGAAATTTTTTATCATATTTCCGCTCAATTATACACTCTTCTGGGGTAGAATGTTCCGCTGAATCCGTTAGAAAAGGTTTCAGATTCGAAATACCTCGCGTTTACGAGAAAAACGCGTTATAACATGAGGAAATTTTTCATCATATTTTGGCTCAATTATACACTTTTCTGGGGTAGAATGTTCCGCTGAATCCGTTGAAAAAGGTTCCAGATCTGAAATACCTCGCGTTTACGAGAAAAACGCGTTTTGACACAAAGAAATTTTTCATCATATTTCCGCTCAATTATACACTCTTCTGGGGTAGAATGTTTCGCTGAATCCGATGGAAAAGGTGTCGGATCCAAAATACTCCGCGTTTACGAGGAAAGTGCGTTATAACCCGAGGAAATTTTTTATCATATTTCGGCTCAATTATACACTCTTCTGGGGAAGAATGTTCCGCTGAATCCGTTAGAAAAGGTTCCAGATTCGAAATACCTCGCGTTTACGAAAAAAACGCGTTATAACATAAAGAAATTTTTTGTAATATTTCGACTCAATTATACATTTTTCTGGGGTAATTTGATCCGATTAATCCGTTGAAAAAGATTCCAGATCTAGAATATCTCGCGTTTACGAGAAAAACGCGTTATAACATGAAAAAATTTTTTGTTATATTTCGACTTAATTATACACTTTTCTGGGGTAATTTGATCTGAATAATCCGTTGGAAAAGGTACCAGATCCGAAATATCTCGCGTTCACGAGGAAAACGCGTTATAACATGAGGAAATTTTTTGTAATATTTCCATTCAATTATACACTTTTGTGGGATAATTTGATCCGCTCAATCCGTTGGAAAAGGTTTCAGATCCGAAATACCTCGCAGTTACGAAAAAAACGCGTTATAACATGAGGAAATTTTTTATCATATTTTCGCTCAATTATACGCTTTTCTGATATAGAATGTTCCGGTGAATCCGTTGGAAAAGGTTTCAGATCCAAAATATCTCGAGTTTACGGGAAAAACAAGTTATAACGTGAGGAAATATTTTGTAATATTTCGACTCAATTATACACTTTTCTGTGGTAGAATGTTCCGCTGAATCCGTTGGAGAAGGTTTCAGATCCAAAATATCTCGCGTTCACAAGAAAAATGCGTTATAACATTAAGAAATGTTTCAGCATATTTCCGCTCAATTGTACACTTTTCTGGCCTAGAATGTTCCGCTGAATCCGTTGGAAAAGGTTTCAGATCCGAAATACCTCGCGTTTACGAGAAAAACGCGTTTAACCACGAGGAAATTTTTCATCATATTTCCGCTCAATTATACACTTTTCTGGGGTAGAATGTTCCGCTGAATCCGTTGAAAAAGGTTTCAGATCCGAAATACCTCGCGTTTACGAGAAAAACGCGTTCAACCACGAGGAAATTTTTCATCATATTTCCGCTCAATTATACACTTTTCCGGGGTAGAATGTTCCGCTGAATCAGTTGGAAAAGGTTTCAGATCCAAAATATTTCGCGTTCACAAGAAAAATGCGTTATAACATTAAGAAATTTTCTATCATATTTCCGCTCAATTATACACTTTTCTGGGCTAGAATGTTCCGCTGAATCCGTTGAAGAAGGTTTCAGATCCAAGATATCTCGCGTTCACGAGAAAAACGCGTTATAACATGAGGAAATTTTTCATCATATTACCGCTCAATTATACACTTTTCCGGGGTAGAATGTTCCGCTGAATCCATTGGAAAAGGTTTCAGATCCAAAATATCTCGCGTCCACGAGAAAAACGCGTTATAACATGAAAAATTTTTTTGTAATATTTCGACTCAATTATACACTTTTCCGGGGTAATTTGATCTGAATAATCCGTTGGAAAAGGTTCCAGATCCGAAGTATCTCGCGTTTACGAGAAAAACGCGTTATAACATGAGAAAATTTTTTGTAATATTTCGACTCAATTATACACTTTTGTGGGGTAATTTGATCCGCTTAATCCGTTGAAAAAGGTTTCAGATCCGAAATACCTCGCAGTTACGAAAAAAACGCGTTATAACATGGAAAAATTTTTCATCATATTTCCGCTCAATCATACACTTTTCTGTGGTAGAATGTTCCGCTGAATCCGGTGGAAAAGGTTTCAGATCCGAAATACCTCGCGTTTACGAGAAAAACGCGTTATAAAATAAGGAAATTTTTCATCATATTTCGGCTCAATTATACACTTTTCTGGGGTAGCATGTTCCGCTGAATCCGTTAGAAAAGGTTTCAGATCCGAAATATCTCGCGTCCACGAGAAAAACGCCTTATAACATGAAAAAATTTTTTGTAATATTTCGACTCAATTATACACTTTTCCGGGGTAATTTGATCTGAATAATCCGTTGGAAAAGGTTCCAGATCCGAAGTATCTCGCGTTTACGAGAAAAACGCGTTATAACATGAGGAAATTTTTTGTAATATTTCCATTCACTTATACACTTTTATGGATTAATTTGATCCGCTCAATCCGTTGAAAAAGGTTTCAGATCCGAAATACCTCGCAGTTACGAAAAAAACGCGTTATAACATGAGGAAATTTTTTATTATATTTTCGCTCAATTATACGCTTTTCTGGGATAGAATGTTCCGGTGAATCCGTTGGAAAAGGTTTCAGATCCAAAATATCTCGAGTTTACGGGAAAAACAAGTTATAACATGAGGAAATATTTTGTAATATTTCGACTCAATTATACACTTTTCTGGGGTAGAATGTTCCGCTGAATCCGTTGGAGAAGGTTTCAGATCCAAAATATCTCGCGTTCACAAGAAAAATGCGTTATAACATTAAGAAATGTTTCAGCATATTTCCGCTCAATTGTACACTTTTCTGGGCTAGAATGTTCCGCTGAATCCGTTGAAAAAGGTTTCAGATCTGAAATACCTCGCGTTTACGAGAAAAACGCGTTATACTATGAGGAAATTTTTTATCATATTTCGGCTCAATTATACACTTATCTGGGGTAGAATGTTCCGCTGAATCCGTTAGAAAAGGTTTCAGATTCGAAATACCTCGCGTTTACGAGAAAAACGCGTTAAAACATAAAGAGATTTTTGATCATATTTCGGCTCAATCATACACTTTTCTGGGGTAGAATGTTCCGCTGAATCCGTTGAAAAAGGTTTCAGATCCGAAATACCTCGCGTTTACGAGAAAAACGCGTTTAACCACGAGGAAATTTTTCATCATATTTCCGCTCAATTATACACTCTTCTGGGGTAGAATGTTTCGCTGAATCCGATGGAAAAGGTTTCGGATCCAAAATACTCCGCGTTTACGAGAAAAGTGCTTTATAACCCGAGGAAATTTTTTATCATATTTCGGCTCAATTATACACTCTTCTGGGGTAGAATGTTCCGCTGATTCCGTTAAAAAAGGTTTCAGATCCGAAATATCTCGCGATTACGAGAAAAACGCGTTATAACATGAAAAAATTTTCTGTAATATTTCGACCTAATTATACACTTTTCTGAGGTAATTTGATCTGAATAATCCGTTGGAAAAGGTACCAGATCCGAAATATCTCGCGTTTACGAGAAAAACGCGTTATAACATGAGGAAATTTTTTGTAATATTTCCATTCAATTATACACTTTTGTGGGGTAATTTGATCCGCTCAATCCGTTGAAAAAGGTTTCAGATCCGAAATACCTCGCAGTTACATAAAAAACGCGTTATAACATGAGGAAATTTTTTATCATATTTTCGCTCAATTATACGCTTTTCTGGGGTAGAATGTTCCGGTGAATCCGTTGGAAAAGGTTTCAGATCCAAAATATCTCGAGTTTACGGGAAAAACACGTTATAACATGAGGAAATATTTTGTAATATTTCGACTCAATTATACACTTTTCTGGGGTAGAATGTTCCGCTGAATCCGTTGGAGAAGGTTTCAGATCCAAAATATCTCGCGTTCACAAGAAAAATGCGTTATTACATTAAGAAATTTTCTATCATATTTCCGCTCAATTGAACACTTTTCTGGGGTAGAATGTTCCGCTGAATCCGTTGGAGAAGGTTTCAGATTCGAAATACCTCGCGTTTACGAGAAAAACGCGTTATACTATGAGGAAATTTTTTATCATATTTCCGCTCGATTATACACTTTTCTGGGGTAAAATGTTCCGCTGAATCCGTTGGGAAAGGTTTCAGATCCAAAATACCTCGCGTTCACGAGAAAAACGCGTTATAACATTACGAAATTTTTAATCATATTTCGGCTCAATTATACACTTTTCTGGGGTAGAATGTTCCGCTGAATCCGTTGAAAAAGGTTTCAGATCCGAAATACCTCGCGTTTACGAGAAAAACGCGTTTAACCACGAGGAAATTTCTCATCATATTTCCGCTCAATTATACACTCTTCTGGGGTAGAATGTTTCGCTGAATCCGATGCAAAAGGTTTCGGATCCAAAATACTCCGCGTTTACGAGAAAAGTGCGTTATAACCCGAGAAAATTTTTTATCATATTTCGGCTCAATTATACACTCTTCTGGGGTAGAATGTTCCGCTGATTCCGTTCGAAAAGGTTTCAGATCCGCAATATCTCGCGATTACGAGAAAAACGCGTTATAACATGTAAAAATTTTCTGTAATATTTCGACTTAATTATACACTTTTCTGGGGTAATTTGATCTGAATAATCCGTTGGAAAAGGTACCAGATCCGGAATATCTCGCGTTTACGAGAAAAACGCGTTATAACATGAGGAAATTTTTTGTAATATTTCCATTCAATTATACACTTTTGTGGGGTAATTTGATCCGCTCGATCCGTTAAAAAAGGTTTCAGATCCAAAATACCTCGCAGTTACATAAAAAACGCGTTATAACATGAGGAAATTTTGCTATCATATTTTCGCTCAATTATACGCTTTTCTGGGGTAGAATGTTCCGGTGAATCCGTTGGAAAAGGTTTCAGATCCAAAATATCTCGAGTTTACGGGAAAAAAACGTTATAACATGAGGAAATATTTTGTAATATTTCGACTCAATTATACACTTTTCTGGGGTAGAATGTTCCGCTGAATCCGATGAAAAAGGTTTCGGGACCAAAATATTAGGTGTTCACGAGAAAAACGCGTCGTAACATTCAGAAATTTTTTATCATATTTCCGCTCAATTATACACTCTTCTGGGGTAGAATGTTCCGCTGAATCCGTTAGAAAAGGTTTCAGATTCGAAATACCTCGCGTTTACGAGAAAAACGCGTTATAACATGAGGAAATTTTTCATCATATTTTGGCTCAATTATACACTTTTCTGGGGTAGAATGTTCCGCTGAATCCGTTGAAAAAGGTTCCAGATCTGAAATACCTCGCGTTTACGAGAAAAACGCGTTTTGACACAAAGAAATTTTTCATCATATTTCCGCTCAATTATACACTCTTCTGGGGTAGAATGTTTCGCTGAATCCGATGGAAAAGGTGTCGGATCCAAAATACTCCGCGTTTACGAGGAAAGTGCGTTATAACCCGAGGAAATTTTTTATCATATTTCGGCTCAATTATACACTCTTCTGGGGAAGAATGTTCCGCTGAATCCGTTAGAAAAGGTTCCAGATTCGAAATACCTCGCGTTTACGAAAAAAACGCGTTATAACATAAAGAAATTTTTTGTAATATTTCGACTCAATTATACATTTTTCTGGGGTAATTTGATCCGATTAATCCGTTGAAAAAGATTCCAGATCTAGAATATCTCGCGTTTACGAGAAAAACGCGTTATAACATGAAAAAATTTTTTGTTATATTTCGACTTAATTATACACTTTTCTGGGGTAATTTGATCTGAATAATCCGTTGGAAAAGGTACCAGATCCGAAATATCTCGCGTTCACGAGGAAAACGCGTTATAACATGAGGAAATTTTTTGTAATATTTCCATTCAATTATACACTTTTGTGGGATAATTTGATCCGCTCAATCCGTTGGAAAAGGTTTCAGATCCGAAATACCTCGCAGTTACGAAAAAAACGCGTTATAACATGAGGAAATTTTTTATCATATTTTCGCTCAATTATACGCTTTTCTGATATAGAATGTTCCGGTGAATCCGTTGGAAAAGGTTTCAGATCCAAAATATCTCGAGTTTACGGGAAAAACAAGTTATAACGTGAGGAAATATTTTGTAATATTTCGACTCAATTATACACTTTTCTGTGGTAGAATGTTCCGCTGAATCCGTTGGAGAAGGTTTCAGATCCAAAATATCTCGCGTTCACAAGAAAAATGCGTTATAACATTAAGAAATGTTTCAGCATATTTCCGCTCAATTGTACACTTTTCTGGCCTAGAATGTTCCGCTGAATCCGTTGGAAAAGGTTTCAGATCCGAAATACCTCGCGTTTACGAGAAAAACGCGTTTAACCACGAGGAAATTTTTCATCATATTTCCGCTCAATTATACACTTTTCTGGGGTAGAATGTTCCGCTGAATCCGTTGAAAAAGGTTTCAGATCCGAAATACCTCGCGTTTACGAGAAAAACGCGTTCAACCACGAGGAAATTTTTCATCATATTTCCGCTCAATTATACACTTTTCCGGGGTAGAATGTTCCGCTGAATCAGTTGGAAAAGGTTTCAGATCCAAAATATTTCGCGTTCACAAGAAAAATGCGTTATAACATTAAGAAATTTTCTATCATATTTCCGCTCAATTATACACTTTTCTGGGCTAGAATGTTCCGCTGAATCCGTTGAAGAAGGTTTCAGATCCAAGATATCTCGCGTTCACGAGAAAAACGCGTTATAACATGAGGAAATTTTTCATCATATTACCGCTCAATTATACACTTTTCCGGGGTAGAATGTTCCGCTGAATCCATTGGAAAAGGTTTCAGATCCAAAATATCTCGCGTCCACGAGAAAAACGCGTTATAACATGAAAAATTTTTTTGTAATATTTCGACTCAATTATACACTTTTCCGGGGTAATTTGATCTGAATAATCCGTTGGAAAAGGTTCCAGATCCGAAGTATCTCGCGTTTACGAGAAAAACGCGTTATAACATGAGAAAATTTTTTGTAATATTTCGACTCAATTATACACTTTTGTGGGGTAATTTGATCCGCTTAATCCGTTGAAAAAGGTTTCAGATCCGAAATACCTCGCAGTTACGAAAAAAACGCGTTATAACATGGAAAAATTTTTCATCATATTTCCGCTCAATCATACACTTTTCTGTGGTAGAATGTTCCGCTGAATCCGGTGGAAAAGGTTTCAGATCCGAAATACCTCGCGTTTACGAGAAAAACGCGTTATAAAATAAGGAAATTTTTCATCATATTTCGGCTCAATTATACACTTTTCTGGGGTAGCATGTTCCGCTGAATCCGTTAGAAAAGGTTTCAGATCCGAAATATCTCGCGTCCACGAGAAAAACGCCTTATAACATGAAAAAATTTTTTGTAATATTTCGACTCAATTATACACTTTTCCGGGGTAATTTGATCTGAATAATCCGTTGGAAAAGGTTCCAGATCCGAAGTATCTCGCGTTTACGAGAAAAACGCGTTATAACATGAGGAAATTTTTTGTAATATTTCCATTCACTTATACACTTTTATGGATTAATTTGATCCGCTCAATCCGTTGAAAAAGGTTTCAGATCCGAAATACCTCGCAGTTACGAAAAAAACGCGTTATAACATGAGGAAATTTTTTATTATATTTTCGCTCAATTATACGCTTTTCTGGGATAGAATGTTCCGGTGAATCCGTTGGAAAAGGTTTCAGATCCAAAATATCTCGAGTTTACGGGAAAAACAAGTTATAACATGAGGAAATATTTTGTAATATTTCGACTCAATTATACACTTTTCTGGGGTAGAATGTTCCGCTGAATCCGTTGGAGAAGGTTTCAGATCCAAAATATCTCGCGTTCACAAGAAAAATGCGTTATAACATTAAGAAATGTTTCAGCATATTTCCGCTCAATTGTACACTTTTCTGGGCTAGAATGTTCCGCTGAATCCGTTGAAAAAGGTTTCAGATCTGAAATACCTCGCGTTTACGAGAAAAACGCGTTATACTATGAGGAAATTTTTTATCATATTTCGGCTCAATTATACACTTATCTGGGGTAGAATGTTCCGCTGAATCCGTTAGAAAAGGTTTCAGATTCGAAATACCTCGCGTTTACGAGAAAAACGCGTTAAAACATAAAGAGATTTTTGATCATATTTCGGCTCAATCATACACTTTTCTGGGGTAGAATGTTCCGCTGAATCCGTTGAAAAAGGTTTCAGATCCGAAATACCTCGCGTTTACGAGAAAAACGCGTTTAACCACGAGGAAATTTTTCATCATATTTCCGCTCAATTATACACTCTTCTGGGGTAGAATGTTTCGCTGAATCCGATGGAAAAGGTTTCGGATCAAAAATACTCCGCGTTTACGAGAAAAGTGCTTTATAACCCGAGGAAATTTTTTATCATATTTCGGCTCAATTATACACTCTTCTGGGGTAGAATGTTCCGCTGATTCCGTTAAAAAAGGTTTCAGATCCGAAATATCTCGCGATTACGAGAAAAACGCGTTATAACATGAAAAAATTTTCTGTAATATTTCGACCTAATTATACACTTTTCTGAGGTAATTTGATCTGAATAATCCGTTGGAAAAGGTACCAGATCCGAAATATCTCGCGTTTACGAGAAAAACGCGTTATAACATGAGGAAATTTTTTGTAATATTTCCATTCAATTATACACTTTTGTGGGGTAATTTGATCCGCTCAATCCGTTGAAAAAGGTTTCAGATCCGAAATACCTCGCAGTTACATAAAAAACGCGTTATAACATGAGGAAATTTTTTATCATATTTTCGCTCAATTATACGCTTTTCTGGGGTAGAATGTTCCGGTGAATCCGTTGGAAAAGGTTTCAGATCCAAAATATCTCGAGTTTACGGGAAAAACACGTTATAACATGAGGAAATATTTGGTAATATTTCGACTCAATTATACACTTTTCTGGGGTAGAATGTTCCGCTGAATCCGTTGGAGAAGGTTTCAGATCCAAAATATCTCGCGTTCACAAGAAAAATGCGTTATTACATTAAGAAATTTTCTATCATATTTCCGCTCAATTGAACACTTTTCTGGGGTAGAATGTTCCGCTGAATCCGTTGGAGAAGGTTTCAGATTCGAAATACCTCGCGTTTACGAGAAAAACGCGTTATACTATGAGGAAATTTTTTATCATATTTCCGCTCGATTATACACTTTTCTGGGGTAAAATGTTCCGCTGAATCCGTTGGGAAAGGTTTCAGATCCAAAATACCTCGCGTTCACGAGAAAAACGCGTTATAACATTACGAAATTTTTAATCATATTTCCGCTCTATTATACACTTTTCTGGGGTAGAATGTTCCGCTGAATCCGTTAGAGAAGGTTTCAGATCCAAAATATTTCGCGTCCACGAGAAAAACGCGTTAAACCATGAGGAAATTTTTTGTACTATTTCGACTCAATCATACACTTTTCTGGGGTAATTTGATCTGCTTAATCCTCTAAAAGAGGTTCGAGATTCAGAATACCTCGCGTTTACGAGAAAAACACGTTTTAACATAAGAAAATTTTTTATCATATTTCCGCTCAATTATACACTTTTCTGGGGTAGAATGTTCCGCTGAATCCGTTGGGAAAAGTTTCAGATCCAAAATAACTCGCGTTTACGAGAAAAACGCGTTATAACATGAGAAAATTTTTTGTACTATTTCGACTCAGTTATACACTTTTCTGGGGTAATTTAATCTGCTGAATCCGTTGGAAAAGATTCCAGATCCAAAAGACCTCTCGTTGACGAGGGAAACGCGTTATAACATGAGGAAATTTTTCATCATATTTCCGCTCAATTATACACTTTTCTGGGGTAGAATGTTTCGCTGAATCCGTTGGAAATGGTTTCGGATCTGAAATATTCCGCGTTTACGAGAAAAGTGCGTTATAATCTGAGAATATTTTTCATCATATTTCGGCTCAATTATACACTCATGTGGGGTAGAATGTTTCGCTGAATCCGTTAGAAAAGGTTTCAGATCCGATATATATCGCGTTTACGAGAAAAACGCGTTATAACATGAAAAAATTTTTTGTAATATTTCGACTCAATTATACACTTTTCTGGGGTAATTTGATCCGATTAATCCGTTGAAAAAGATTCCAGATCTAGAATATCTCGCGTTTACGAGAAAAACAAGTTATAACATGAGGAAATTTTTTGTAATATTTCGACTCAATTATACACTTTTCTGGGGTAGAATGTTCCGCTGAATCCGTTGGAGAAGGTTTCAGATCCAAAATATCTCGCGTTCACAAGAAAAATGCGTTATAACATTAAGAAATTTTTCATTATATTTCCGCTCGATTATACACTTTTCTGGGCTTGAATGTTCCGCTGAATCCGTTGGAAGAGGTTTCAGATCCGAAATACCTCGCGTTTACGAGAAAAACGCGTTATAAGATGAGGAAATTTTTCATCATATTTCAGCTCAATTATACACTTATCTGGAGTAGAATGTTCCGCTGAATCCGTTAGAAAAGGTTACAGATCCGAAATATCTCGCGTTTTGCGAGGAAAACGCGTCATAACATGAAAAAATTTTTTGTCATATTTCGACTAAATTATACACTTTTCTGGGGTAATTTGATCGGATTAATCCGTTGGAAAAGGTTCCGGATCCGGAAAACCTTGCGTTTACGAGAAAAACGCATTATAACATAGGGCTATTTTTCGTGTTATTTCGGCTCAATTATACACTCTTCTGGGGTAGAATGTTCCGCTGAATCCGTTGGAAAAGGTTTCAGATCCAAAATATCTTGCGTTTACGGAAAAAACGCGTTATAACATGGGGAAATTTTTTGTAATATTTCGACTCAATTATACACTTTTCTGGGGTAATTTGATCTGCTCAATCCGTTGAAAGAGGTTTCAGATTCGAAATACCTCGCGTTTACGAGAAAAACGCGTTTTAACATGAGGAAATTTTTTATCATATTTCCGCTCAATTATACACTTTTCTGGGGTAGATTGTTCCGCTGAATCCGTTGGGAAAAGTTTCAGATCCGAAATAACTCGCGTTTACGAGAAAAGTGCGTTATAATCTGAGGATATTTTTTATCATATTTCGGCTCAATTATACACTCATCTGGGGTAGAATGTTCCGCTGAATCCGTTAGAAGAGGTCTCAGATCCGAAATATCTCGCGTTTACGAGAGAAAAGCGTTATAACATGAAAAATTTTTCTGTAATATTTCGACTCAACTATACACTTTTCTGGGGTAATTTGATCTGAATAATCCGTTGGAAAAGGTTCCAGATCCGAAATATCTCGCGTTTACGAGAAAAACGCATTATAACATGAGGAAATTTTTTGTAATATTTCGACTCAATTATACACTTTTGTGGGGTAATTATCCGCTTAATCCGTTGAAAAAGGTTTCAGATCCGAAATACCTCGCGGTTACGAAAAAAACGCGATATAACATGAGGAAATTTTCCATCATATTTCCGCTCAATTACACACTCTTCTGGGGTAGAAGGTTCCGCTGAATCCGTTGGAAAAGGTTTCAGATCCAAAATATTTCGCGTCCACGAGAAAAACGCGTTAAACCATGAGGAAATATTTTGTAATATTTCGACTCAATCATACACTTTTCTGGGGTAATTTGATCTGCTTAATCCGTTGAAAGAGGTTCGAGATTCGGAATACCTCGCGTTTACGAGAGAAACACGTTTTAACATGAGAAAATTTTTTAACATATTTCCGCTCAATTATACACTTTTCTGGGGTAGAATGTTTCGCTGAATCCGTTGGGGAAAGTTTCAGATCCAAAATAACTCGCGTTTACGAGAAAAACACGTTATAACATGAGGAAATTTTTTGTAATATTTCGACTCAATTATACACTTTTCTGAGGTAATTTGATCCGCTTAATTCGTTGAAAAAGGTTCCAGATCCGAAAGACCTCGCGTTGACGAGGAAAACGCGTTACAACATGAGGAAATTTTTCATCATATTTTCGCTCAATTATACACTTTTCTGGGGTGGAATGTTTCGCTGAATCCGTTAGAAAAGGTTTCGGATCAAAAATACTTCGCGTTCACGAGAAAAGTGCGTTATAACCGGAGGAAATTTTTTATCATATTTCGGCTTAATTATACACTCTTCTGGGGTCGAATGTTCCGCTGAATCCGTTAAAAAAGGTTTCAGATCCGAAATATCTCGCGTTTACGCAAAAAACGCGTTATAACATGAAAAAATTTTTTGTAATATTTCGACTCAATTATACACTTTTGTGGGGTAATTTGATCCGCTCAATCCGTTGAAAAAGGTTTCAGATCCGAAATACCTCGCAGTTACGAAAAAAACGTGTTATAACATAAGGAAATTTTTCATCATATTTCCGCTCAATTATACACTTTTCTGGGGAAGAATGTTCCGCTGAATCCGGTGGAAAAGGTTTCAGATCCGAAATACCTCGCGTTTACGAGAAAAACGCGTTATAACATAAGGAAATTTTTTGTAATATTTCGACTCAATTATACACTTTTCTGGGGTAATTTGATCCGATTAATCCGTTGGAAAAGGTTCCAGATCTGGAATTCCTTGCGTTCACGAGAAAAACGCGTTATAACATTAGGAAATTTTTAATCATATTTCCGCTCTATTATACACTTTTCTGGGGTAGAATGTTCCGCTGAATCCGTTGGAAAAGGTTTCAGATCCGAAATACCTTGCGTTTACGAGAAAAACGCGTTATAAGATGAGGAAATTTTTCATCATATTTTGGCTCAATTATACACTTTTCTGGGGTAGAATGTTCCGCTGAATCCGTTGAAAAAGGTTTCAGATCCGAAATACCTCGCGTTTCCGAGAAAAACGCGTTTTAACACGAGGAAATTTTTCATCATATTTCCGCTCAATTATACACTCTTCTGGGGTAGAATGTTTCGCTGAATCCGATGGAAAAGGTGTCGGATCCAAAATACTCCGCGTTTACGAGAAAAGTGCGTTATAACCCGAGGAAATTTTTCATCATATTTCGGCTCAATTATACACTCTTCTGGGGGAGAATGTTCCGCTGAATCCGTTAGACAAGGTTTCAGATTCGAAATACCTCGCGTTTACGAGAAAAACGCGTTATAACATAAAGAAATTTTTTGTAATATTTCGACTCAATTATACACTTTTCTGGGGTAATTTGATTCGATTAATCCGTTGAAAAAGATTCCAGATCTAGAATATCTCGCGTTTACGAGAAAAACGCGTTATAACATGAGGAAATTTTTTGTAATATTTCGACTCAATTATACACTTTTGTGGGGTAATTTGATCCGCTCAATCCGTTGAAAAAGGTTTCACATCCGAAATACCTCGCAGTTAGGAAAAAAACGCGTTATAACATGAGGAAATTTTCTATCATATTTTCGCCCAATTATACACTTTCCTGGGGTAGAATGTTCTGCTGAATCCGTTGGAAAAGGTTTCAGATCCAAAATATCTCGAGTTTACGGGAAAAACGCGTTATAACATGCGGAAATATTTTGTAATATTTCGACTCGATTATACACTTTTCTGGGGTAGAATGTTCCGCTGAATCCGTTGGAGAAGGTTTCAGATCCAAAATATCTCGCGTTCACAAGAAAAATGCGTTATAACATTAAGAAATTTTTCATCATATTTCCGCTCAATTATACACTTTTCTGGGCTAGAATGTTCCGCTGAATCCGTTGAAAAAGGTTTCAGATCCGAAATACCTCGCGTTTACGAGAAAAACGCGTTATACCATGAGGAAATTTTTCATCATATTTCGGCTCAATTATACACTTATCTGGGGTAGAATGTTCCGCTGAATCCGTTAGAAAAGGTTTCAGATTCGAAATACCTCGCGTTTACGAGAAAAACGCGTTAAAACATGAAGAAATTTTTCATCATATTTCGGCTCAATTATACACTTTTCTGGGGTAGAATGTTCCGCTGAATCCGTTGAAAAAGGTTTCAGATCCGAAATACCTCGCGTTTACGAGAAAAACGCGTTTAACCACGAGGAAATTTCTCATCATATTTCCGCTCAATTATACACTCTTCTGGGGTAGAATGTTTCGCTGAATCCGATGGAAAAGGTGTCGGATCCAAAATACTCCGCGTTTACGAGAAAAGTGCGTTATAACCCGAGGAAATTTTTCATCATATTTCGGCTCAATTATACACTCTTCTGGGGGAGAATGTTCCGCTGAATCCGTTAGAAAAGGTTTCAGATTCGAAATACCTCGCGTTTACGAGAAAAACGCGTTATAACATAAAGAAATTTTTTGTAATATTTCGACTCAATTATACACTTTTCTGGGGTAATTTGATTCGATTAATCCGTTGAAAAAGATTCCAGATCTAGAATATCTCGCGTTTACGAGAAAAACGCGTTATAACATGAGGAAATTTTTTGTAATATTTCGACTCAATTATACACTTTTGTGGGGTAATTTGATCCGCTCAATCCGTTGAAAAAGGTTTTACATCCGAAATACCTCGCAGTTAGGAAAAAAACGCGTTATAACATGAGGAAATTTTTTATTATATTTTCGCCCAATTATACACTTTCCTGGGGTAGAATGTTCTGCTGAATCCGTTGGAAAAGGTTTCAGATCCAAAATATCTCGAGTTTACGGGAAAAACGCGTTATAACATGCGGAAATATTTTGTAATATTTCGACTCGATTATACACTTTTCTGGGGTAGAATGTTCCGCTGAATCCGTTGGAGAAGGTTTCAGATCCAAAATATCTCGCGTTCACAAGAAAAATGCGTTATAACATTAAGAAATTTTTCATCATATTTCCGCTCAATTATACACTTTTCTGGGCTAGAATGTTCCGCTGAATCCGTTGAAAAAGGTTTCAGATCCGAAATACCTCGCGTTTACGAGAAAAACGCGTTATACCATGAGGAAATTTTTCATCATATTTCGGCTCAATTATACACTTATCTGGGGTAGAATGTTCCGCTGAATCCGTTAGAAAAGGTTTCAGATTCGAAATACCTCGCGTTTACGAGAAAAACGCGTTAAAACATGAAGAAATTTTTCATCATATTTCGGCTCAATTATACACTTTTCTGGGGTAGAATGTTCCGCTGAATCCGTTGAAAAAGGTGTCGGATCCAAAATACTCCGCGTTTACGAGAAAAGTGCGTTATAACCCGAGGAAATTTTTCATCATATTTCGGCTCAATTATACACTCTTCTGGGGGAGAATGTTCCGCTGAATCCGTTAGAAAAGGTTTCAGATTCGAAATACCTCGCGTTTACGAGAAAAACGCGTTATAACATAAAGAAATTTTTTGTAATATTTCGACTCAATTATACACTTTTCTGGGGTAATTTGATTCGATTAATCCGTTGAAAAAGATTCCAGATCTAGAATATCTCGCGTTTACGAGAAAAACGCGTTATAACATGAGGAAATTTTTTGTAATATTTCGACTCAATTATACACTTTTGTGGGGTAATTTGATCCGCTCAATCCGTTGAAAAAGGTTTTACATCCGAAATACCTCGCAGTTAGGAAAAAAACGCGTTATAACATGAGGAAATTTTTTATTATATTTTCGCCCAATTATACACTTTCCTGGGGTAGAATGTTCTGCTGAATCCGTTGGAAAAGGTTTCAGATCCAAAATATCTCGAGTTTACGGGAAAAACGCGTTATAACATGCGGAAATATTTTGTAATATTTCGACTCGATTATACACTTTTCTGGGGTAGAATGTTCCGCTGAATCCGTTGGAGAAGGTTTCAGATCCAAAATATCTCGCGTTCACAAGAAAAATGCGTTATAACATTAAGAAATTTTTCATCATATTTCCGCTCAATTATACACTTTTCTGGGCTAGAATGTTCCGCTGAATCCGTTGAAAAAGGTTTCAGATCCGAAATACCTCGCGTTTACGAGAAAAACGCGTTATACCATGAGGAAATTTTTCATCATATTTCGGCTCAATTATACACTTATCTGGGGTAGAATGTTCCGCTGAATCCGTTAGAAAAGGTTTCAGATTCGAAATACCTCGCGTTTACGAGAAAAACGCGTTAAAACATGAAGAAATTTTTCATCATATTTCGGCTCAATTATACACTTTTCTGGGGTAGAATGTTCCGCTGAATCCGTTGAAAAAGGTTTCAGATCCGAAATACCTCGCGTTTACGAGAAAAACGCGTTTAACCACGAGGAAATTTCTCATCATATTTCCGCTCAATTATACACTCTTCTGGGGTAGAATGTTTCGCTGAATCCGATGCAAAAGGTTTCGGATCCAAAATACTCCGCGTTTACGAGAAAAGTGCGTTATAACCCGAGAAAATTTTTTATCATATTTCGGCTCAATTATACACTCTTCTGGGGTAGAATGTTCCGCTGATTCCGTTCGAAAAGGTTTCAGATCCGCAATATCTCGCGATTACGAGAAAAACGCGTTATAACATGTAAAAATTTTCTGTAATATTTCGACTTAATTATACACTTTTCTGGGGTAATTTGATCTGAATAATCCGTTGGAAAAGGTACCAGATCCTGAATATCTCGCGTTTACGAGAAAAACGCGTTATAACATGAGGAAATTTTTTGTAATATTTCCATTCAATTATTCACTTTTGTGGGGTAATTTGATCCGCTCGATCCGTTAAAAAAGGTTTCAGATCCGAAATACCTCGCAGTTACATAAAAAACGCGTTATAACATGAGGAAATTTTGCTATCATATTTTCGCTCAATTATACGCTTTTCTGGGGTAGAATGTTCCGGTGAATCCGTTGGAAAAGGTTTCAGATCCAAAATATCTCGAGTTTACGGGAAAAAAACGTTATAACATGAGGAAATATTTTGTAATATTTCGACTCAATTATACACTTTTCTGGGGTAGAATGTTCCGCTGAATCCGTTGGAGAAGGTTTCAGATCCGAAATATCCCGCGTTTACGAGAATAACGCGTTATAACATGAAAAAATTTATCGTAATATTTCGACTTAATTATACACTTTTCTGGGGTAATTTGATCTGAATAATCCGTTGGAAAAGGTACCAGATCCGAAATATCTCGCGTTTACGAGAAAAACGCGTTATAACATGAGGAAATTTTTTATCATATTTTCGCTCAATTATACACTTTTCTGGGGTAGAATGTTTCGCTGAATCCGATGAAAAAGGTTTCGGGACCAAAATATTAGGTGTTCACGAGAAAAACGCGTCGTAACATTCAGAAATTTTTTATCATATTTCCGCTAAATTATACACTCTTCTGGGGTAGAATGTTCCGCTGAATCCGTTAGAAAAGGTTTCAGATTCGAAATACCTCGCGTTTACGAGAAAAACGCGTTATAACATGAGGAAATTTTTCATCATATTTTGGCTCAATTATACACTTTTCTGGGGTAGAATGTTCCGCTGAATCCGTTGAAAAAGGTTTCAGATCTGAAATACCTCGCGTTTACGAGAAAAACGCGTTTTGACACAAAGAAATTTTTCATCATATTTCCGCTCAATTATACACTCTTCTGGGGTAGAATGTTTCGCTGAATCCGATGGAAAAGGTGTCGGATCCAAAATACTCCGCGTTTACGAGGAAAGTGCGTTATAACCCGAGGAAATTTTTTATCATATTTCGGCTCAATTATACACTCTTCTGGGGAAGAATGTTCCGCTGAATCCGTTAGAAAAGGTTCCAGATTCGAAATACCTCGCGTTTACGAAAAAAACGCGTTATAACATAAAGAAATTTTTTGTAATATTTCGACTCAATTATACATTTTTCTGGGGTAATTTGATCCGATTAATCCGTTGAAAAAGATTCCAAATCTAGAATATCTCACGTTTACGAGAAAAACGCGTTATAACATGAAAAAATTTTTTGTTATATTTCGACTTAATTATACACTTTTCTGGGGTAATTTGATCTGAATAATCCGTTGGAAAAGGTACCAGATCCGAAATATCTCGCGTTCACGAGGAAAACGCGTTATAACATGAGGAAATTTTTTGTAATATTTCCATTCAATTATACACTTTTGTGGGATAATTTGATCCGCTCAATCCGTTGGAAAAGGTTTCAGATCCGAAATACCTCGCAGTTACGAAAAAAACGCGTTATAACATGAGGAAATTTTTTATCATATTTTCGCTCAATTATACGCTTTTCTGATATAGAATGTTCCGGTGAATCCGTTGGAAAAGGTTTCAGATCCAAAATATCTCGAGTTTACGGGAAAAACAAGTTATAACGTGAGGAAATATTTTGTAATATTTCGACTCAATTATACACTTTTCTGTGGTAGAATGTTCCGCTGAATCCGTTGGAGAAGGTTTCAGATCCAAAATATCTCGCGTTCACAAGAAAAATGCGTTATAACATTAAGAAATGTTTCAGCATATTTCCGCTCAATTGTACACTTTTCTGGCCTAGAATGTTCCGCTGAATCCGTTGGAAAAGGTTTCAGATCCGAAATACCTCGCGTTTACGAGAAAAACGCGTTTAACCACGAGGAAATTTTTCATCATATTTCCGCTCAATTATACACTTTTCTGGGGTAGAATGTTCCGCTGAATCCGTTGAAAAAGGTTTCAGATCCGAAATACCTCGCGTTTACGAGAAAAACGCGTTTAACCACGAGGAAATTTTTCATCATATTTCCGCTCAATTATACACTTTTCCGGGGTAGAATGTTCCGCTGAATCAGTTGGAAAAGGTTTCAGATCCAAAATATTTCGCGTTCACAAGAAAAATGCGTTATAACATTAAGAAATTTTCTATCATATTTCCGCTCAATTATACACTTTTCTGGGCTAGAATGTTCCGCTGAATCCGTTGAAGAAGGTTTCAGATCCAAGATATCTCGCGTTCACGAGAAAAACGCGTTATAACATGAGGAAATTTTTCATCATATTACCGCTCAATTATACACTTTTCCGGGGTAGAATGTTCCGCTGAATCCATTGGAAAAGGTTTCAGATCCAAAATATCTCGCGTCCACGAGAAAAACGCGTTATAACATGAAAAATTTTTTTGTAATATTTCGACTCAATTATACACTTTTCCGGGGTAATTTGATCTGAATAATCCGTTGGAAAAGGTTCCAGATCCGAAGTATCTCGCGTTTACGAGAAAAACGCGTTATAACATGAGAAAATTTTTTGTAATATTTCGACTCAATTATACACTTTTGTGGGGTAATTTGATCCGCTTAATCCGTTGAAAAAGGTTTCAGATCCGAAATACCTCGCAGTTACGAAAAAAACGCGTTATAACATGAAAAAATTTTTCATCATATTTCCGCTCAATCATACACTTTTCTGTGGTAGAATGTTCCGCTGAATCCGGTGGAAAAGGTTTCAGATCCGAAATACCTCGCGTTTACGAGAAAAACGCGTTATAAAATAAGGAAATTTTTCATCATATTTCGGCTCAATTATACACTCTTCTGGGGTAGCATGTTCCGCTGAATCCGTTAGAAAAGGTTTCAGATCCGAAATATCTCGCGTCCACGAGAAAAACGCCTTATAACATGAAAAAATTTTTTGTAATATTTCGACTCAATTATACACTTTTCCGGGGTAATTTGATCTGAATAATCCGTTGGAAAAGGTTCCAGATCCGAAGTATCTCGCGTTTACGAGAAAAACGCGTTATAACATGAGGAAATTTTTTGTAATATTTCCATTCACTTATACACTTTTATGGATTAATTTGATCCGCTCAATCCGTTGAAAAAGGTTTCAGATCCGAAATACCTCGCAGTTACGAAAAAAACGCGTTATAACATGAGGAAATTTTTTATTATATTTTCGCTCAATTATACGCTTTTCTGGGATAGAATGTTCCGGTGAATCCGTTGGAAAAGGTTTCAGATCCAAAATATCTCGAGTTTACGGGAAAAACAAGTTATAACATGAGGAAATATTTTGTAATATTTCGACTCAATTATACACTTTTCTGGGGTAGAATGTTCCGCTGAATCCGTTGGAGAAGGTTTCAGATCCAAAATATCTCGCGTTCACAAGAAAAATGCGTTATAACATTAAGAAATGTTTCAGCATATTTCCGCTCAATTGTACACTCTTCTGGGGTAGAATGTTCCGCTGATTCCGTTAAAAAAGGTTTCAGATCCCAAATATCTCGCGATTACGAGAAAAACGCGTTATAACATGAAAAAATTTTCTGTAATATTTCGACTCAATTATACACTTTTGTGGGGTAATTTGATCCGCTCAATCCGTTGAAAAAGGTTTCAGATCCGAAATACCTCGCAGTTACGAAAAAAACGCGTTATAACATGAGGAAATTTTTTATCATATTTTCGCTCAATTATACACTTTTCTGGGCTAGAATGTTCCGCTGAATCCGTTGGAAAAGGTTTCAGATCCAAAATACCTCGCGTTTACGAGAAAAACGCGTTATAACATGAGGAAATTTTTCATCATATTTTGGCTCAATTATACACTTTTCTGGGGTAGAATGTTCCGCTGAATCCGTTGAGAAAGGTTTCAGATCCGAAATACCTCGCGTTTACGAGAAAAACGCGTTTTGACACGAGAAAATTTTTCATCATATTTCCGCTCAATTATACACTCTTCTGGGGTAGAATGTTTCGCTGAATCCGATGGAAAAGGTGTCGGATCCAAAATACTCCGCGTTTACGAGAAAAGTGCGTTATAACCCGAGGAAATTTTTTATCATATTTCGGCTCAATTATACACTCTTCTGGGGAAGAATGTTCCGCTGAATCCGTTGAAGAAGGTTTCGGATCCAAGATATTTCGCGTTCACAAGAAAAACGCGTTATAACATGAGGAAATTTTTCATCATATTACCGCTCAATTATACACTTTTCCGGGGTGGAATGTTCCGCTGAATCCGTTGGAAAAGGTTTCAGATCCAAAATATCTCGCGTCCACGAGAAAAACGCGTTATAACATGAAAAAATTTTTTGTAATATTTCGACTCAATTATACACTTTTCCGGGGTAATTTGATCTGAATAATCCGTTGGAAAAGGTTCCGGATCCGAAGTATCTCGCGTTTACGAGAAAAACGCGTTATAACATGAGAAAATTTTTTGTAATATTTCGACTCAATTATACATTTTTGTGGGGTAATTTGATCCGCTTAATCCGTTGAAAAAGGTTTCAGATCCGAAATACCTCGCAGTTACGAAAAAAACGCGTTATAACATGGAAAAATTTTTCATCATATTTCCGCTCAATTATACACTTTTCTGTGGTAGAATGTTCCGCTGAATCCGGTGGAAAAGGTTTCAGATCCGAAATACCTCGCGTTTACGAGAAAAACGAGTTATAAAATAAGGAAATTTTTCATCATATTTCGGCTCAATTATACACTCTTCTGGGGTAGCATGTTCCGCTGAATCCGTTAGAAAAGGTTTCAGATTCGAAATACCTCGCGTTTACGAGAAAAACGCGTTATAACATAAGGAAATTTTTTGTAATATTTCGACTCAATTATACACTTTTCTGGGGTAATTTGATCCGATTAATCCGTTGAAAAAGATTCCAGATCTAGAATATCTCGCGCTTACGAGAAAAACGCGTTATAACATGAGGAAATTTTTTGTAATATTTCGACTCAATTATACACTTTTGTGGGGTAATTTGATCCGCTCAATCCGTTGGAAAAGGTTTCAGATCCGAAATACCTCGCAGTTACGAAAAAAACGCGTTATAACATGAGGAAATTTTTTATCATATTTTCGCTCAATTATACACTTTTCTGGGCTAGAATGTTCCGCTGAATCCGTTGGAAAAGGTTTCAGATCCAAAATACCTCGCGTTTACGAGAAAAACGCGTTATAACATGAGGAAATTTTTCATCATATTTTGGCTCAATTATACACTTTTCTGGGGTAGAATGTTCCGCTGAATCCGTTGAGAAAGGTTTCAGATCCGAAATACCTCGCGTTTACGAGAAAAACGCGTTTTGACACGAGGAAATTTTTCATCATATTTCCGCTCAATTATACACTCTTCTGGGGTAGAATGTTTCGCTGAATCCGATGGAGAAGGTGTCGGATCCAAAATACTCCGCGTTTACGAGGAAAGTGCGTTATAACCCGAGGAAATTTTTTATCATATTTCGGCTCAATTATACACTCTTCTGGGGAAGAATGTTCCGCTGAATCCGTTGGAAAAGGTTCCAGATTCGAAATACCTCGCGTTTACGAGAAAAACGCGTTTAACCACGAGGAAATTTTTCATCATATTTCCGCTCAATTATACACTTTTCCGGGGTAGAATGTTCCGCTGAATCAGTTGGAAAAGGTTTCAGATCCAAAATATCTCGCGTTCACAAGAAAAATGCGTTATAACATTAAGAAATTTTTTATCATATTTCCGCTCAATTATACACTTTTCTGGGCTAGAATGTTCCGCTGAATCCGTTGAAGAAGGTTTCAGATCCAAGATATTTCGCGTTCACGAGAAAAACGCGTTATAACATGAGGAAATTTTTCATCATATTACCGCTCAATTATACACTTTTCCGGGGTAGAATGTTTCGCTAAATCCGTTGGAAAAGGTTTCAGATCCAAAATATCTCGCGTCCACGAGAAAAACGCGTTATAACATGAAAAAATTTTTTGTAATATTTCGACTTAATTATACACTTTTCCAGGGTAATTTGATCTGAATAATCCGTTGGAAAAGGTTCCAGATCCGAAGTATCTCGCGTTTACGAGAAAAACGCGTTATAACATGAGAAAATTTTTTGTAATATTTCGACTCAATTATACACTTTTGTGGGGTAATTTGATCCGCTTAATCCGTTGAAAAAGGTTTCAGATCCGAAATACCTCGCAGTTACGAAAAAAACGCGTTATAACATGGAAAAATTTTTCATCATATTTCCGTTCAATTATACACTTTTCTGTGGTAGAATGTTCCGCTGAATCCGGTGGAAAAGGTTTCAGATCCGAAATACCTCGCGCTTACGAGAAAAACGCGTTATAAAATAAGGAAATTTTTCATCATATTTCGGCTCAATTATACACTCTTCTGGGGTAGCATGTTCCGCTGAATCCGTTAGAAAAGGTTTCAGATTCGAAATACCTCGCGTTTACGAGAAAAACGCGTTATAACATGAGGAAATTTTTTGTAATATTTCGACTCAATTATACACTTTTCTGGGGTAATTTGATCCGATTAATCCGTTGAAAAAGATTCCAGATCTAGAATATCTCGCGCTTACGAGAAAAACGCGTTATAACATGAGGAAATTTTTTGTAATATTTCGACTCAATTATACACTTTTGTGGGGTAATTTGATCCGCTCAATCCGTTGAAAAAGGTTTCAGATCCGAAATACCTCGCAGTTACGAAAAAAACGCGTTATAACATGAGGAAATTTTTTATCATATTTTCGCTCAATTATACACTTTTCTGGGCTAGAATGTTCCGCTGAATCCGTTGGAAAATGTTTCAGATCATAAATACCTCGCGTTTACGAGAAAAACGCGTTATAACATGAGGAAATTTTTCATCATATTTTGGCTCAATTATACACTTTTCTGGGGTAGAATGTTCCGCTGAATCCGTTGAATAAGGTTTCAGATCCGAAATACCTCGCGTTTACGAGAAAAACGCGTTTTGACACGAGGAAATTTTTCATCATATTTCCGCTCAATTATACACTCTTCTGGGGTAGAATGTTTCGCTGAATCCGATGGAAAAGGTGTCGGATCCAAAATACTCCGCGTTTACGAGGAAAGTGCGTTATAACCCGAGGAAATTTTTTATCATATTTCGGCTCAATTATACACTCTTCTGGGGAAGAATGTTCCGCTGAATCCGTTGGAAAAGGTTCCAGATTCGAAATACCTCGCGTTTACGAGAAAAACGCGTTTAACCACGAGGAAATTTTTCATCATATTTCCGCTCAATTATACACTTTTCTGGGGTAGAATGTTCCGCTGAATCCGTTGAAAAAGGTTTCAGATCCAAAATACCTCGCGTTTACCGGAAAAACGCGTTTAACCACGAGGAAATTTTTCATCATATTTCCGCTCAATTATACACTTTTCCGGGGTAGAATGTTCCGCTGAATCAGTTGGAAAAGGTTTCAGATCCAAAATATCTCGCGTTCACAAGAAAAATGCGTTATAACATTAAGAAATTTTTTATCATATTTCCGCTCAATTATACACTTTTCTGGGCTAGAATGTTCCGCTGAATCCGTTGAAGAAGGTTTCAGATCCAAGATATTTCGCGTTCACGAGAAAAACGCGTTATAACATGAGGAAATTTTTCATCATATTACCGCTCAATTATACACTTTTCCGGGGTAGAATGTTCCGCTAAATCCGTTGGAAAAGGTTTCAGATCCAAAATATCTCGCGTCCACGAGAAAAACGCGTTATAACATAAAAAAATTTTTTGTAATATTTCGACTCAACTATACACTTTTCCGGGGTAATTTGATCTGAATAATCCGTTGAAAAAGGTTCCAGATCCGAAGTATCTCGCGTTTACGAGAAAAACGCGTTATAACATGAGAAAATTTTTTGTAATATTTCCACTCAATTATACACTTTTGTGGGGTAATTTGATCCGCTTAATCCGTTGAAAAAGGTTTCAGATCCGAAATACCTCGCAGTTACGAAAAAAACGCGTTATAACATGGAAAAATTTTTCATCATATTTCCGCTCAATTATACACTTTTCTGTGGTAGAATGTTCCGCTGAATCCGGTGGAAAAGGTTTCAGATCCGAAATACCTCGCGTTTACGAGAAAAACGCGTTATAAAATAAGGAAATTTTTCATCATATTTCGGCTCAATTATACACTCTTCTGGGGTAGCATGTTCCGCTGAATCCGTTAGAAAAGGTTTCAGATTCGAAATACCTCGCGTTTACGAGAAAAACGCGTTATAACATAAGGAAATTTTTTGTAATATTTCGACTCAATTATACGCTTTTCTGGGGTAATTTGATCCGATTAATCCGTTGAAAAAGATTCCAGATCTAGAATATCTCGCGCTTACGAGAAAAACGCGTTATAACATGAGGAAATTTTTTGTAATATTTCGACTCAATTATACACTTTTGTGGGGTAATTTGATCCGCTCAATCCGTTGAAAAAGGTTTCAGATCCGAAATACCTCGCAGTTACGAAAAAAACGCGTTATAACATGAGGAAATTTTTTATCATATTTTCGCTCAATTATACACTTTTCTGGGCTAGAATGTTCCGCTGAATCCGTTGAAAAAGGTTTCAGATCCAAAATACCTCGCGTTTACGAGAAAAACGCGTTATAACATGAGGAAATTTTTCATCATATTTTCGCTCAATTATACACTTTTCTGGGGTAGAATGTTCCGCTGAATCCGTTGAAAAAGGTTTCAGATCCGAAATACCTCGCGTTTACGAGAAAAACGCGTTTTGACACGAGGAAATTTTTCATCATATTTCCGCTCAATTATACACTCTTCTGGGGTAGAATGTTTCGCTGAATCCGATGGAAAAGGTGTCGGATCCAAAATACTCCGCGTTTACGAGGAAAGTGCGTTATAACCCGAGGAAATTTTTTATCATATTTCGGCTCAATTATACACTCTTCTGGGGAAGAATGTTCCGCTGAATCCGTTGGAAAAGGTTCCAGATTCGAAATACCTCGCGTTTACGAGAAAAACGCGTTTAACCACGAGGAAATTTTTCATCATATTTCCGCTCAATTATACACTTTTCTGGGGTAGAATGTTCCGCTGAATCCGTTGAAAAAGGTTTCAGATCCAAAATACCTCGCGTTTACGAGAAAAACGCGTTTAACCACGAGGAAATTTTTCATCATATTTCCGCTCAATTATACACTTTTCCGGGGTAGAATGTTCCGCTGAATCCGTTGGAGAAGGTTTCAGATCCAAAATATCTCGCGTTCACAAGAAAAATGCGTTATAACATTAAGAAATTTTTTATCATATTTCCGCTCAATTATACACTTTTCTGGGCTAGAATGTTCCGCTGAATCCGTTGAAGAAGGTTTCAGATCCAAGATATTTCGCGTTCACGAGAAAAACGCGTTATAACATGAGGAAATTTTTCATCATATTACCGCTCAATTATACACTCTTCCGGGGTAGAATGTTCCGCTGAATCCGTTGGAAAAGGTTTCAGATCCAAAATATCTCGCGTCCACGAGAAAAACGCGTTATAACATGAAAAAATTTTTTGTAATATTTCGACTCAATTATACACTTTTCCGGGGTAATTTGATCCGAATAATCCGTTGGAAAGGGTTCCAGATCCGAAGTATCTCGCGTTTACGAGAAAAACGCGTTATAACATGAGAAAATTTTTTGTAATATTTCGACTCAATTATACACTTTTGTGGGGTAATTTGATCCGCTTAATCCGTTGAAAAAGGTTTCAGATCCGAAATACCTCGCAGTTACGAAAAAAACGCGTTATAACATGGAAAAATTTTTCATCATATTTCCGCTCAATTATACACTTTTCTGTGGTAGAATGTTCCGCTGAATCCGGTGGAAAAGGTTTCAGATCCGAAATACCTCGCGTTTACGAGAAAAACGCGTTATAAAATAAGGAAATTTTTCATCATATTTCGGCTCAATTATACACTCTTCTGGGGTAGCATGTTCCGCTGAATCCGTTAGAAAAGGTTTCAGATTCGAAATACCTCGCGTTTACGAGAAAAACGCGTTATAACATAAGGAAATTTTTTGTAATATTTCGACTCAATTATACGCTTTTCTGGGGTAATTTGATCCGATTAATCCGTTGAAAAAGATTCCAGATCTAGAATATCTCGCGCTTACGAGAAAAACGCGTTATAACATGAGGAAATTTTTTGTAATATTTCGACTCAATTATACACTTTTGTGGGGTAATTTGATCCGCTCAATCCGTTGAAAAAGGTTTCAGATCCGAAATACCTCGCAGTTACGAAAAAAACGCGTTATAACATGAGGAAATTTTTTATCATATTTTCGCTCAATTATACACTTTTCTGGGCTAGAATGTTCCGCTGAATCCGTTGAAAAAGGTTTCAGATCCAAAATACCTCGCGTTTACGAGAAAAACGCGTTATAACATGAGGAAATTTTTCATCATATTTTCGCTCAATTATACACTTTTCTGGGGTAGAATGTTCCGCTGAATCCGTTGAAAAAGGTTTCAGATCCGAAATACCTCGCGTTTACGAGAAAAACGCGTTTTGACACGAGGAAATTTTTCATCATATTTCCGCTCAATTATACACTCTTCTGGGGTAGAATGTTTCGCTGAATCCGATGGAAAAGGTGTCGGATCCAAAATACTCCGCGTTTACGAGGAAAGTGCGTTATAACCCGAGGAAATTTTTTATCATATTTCGGCTCAATTATACACTCTTCTGGGGAAGAATGTTCCGCTGAATCCGTTGGAAAAGGTTCCAGATTCGAAATACCTCGCGTTTACGAGAAAAACGCGTTTAACCACGAGGAAATTTTTCATCATATTTCCGCTCAATTATACACTTTTCTGGGGTAGAATGTTCCGCTGAATCCGTTGAAAAAGGTTTCAGATCCAAAATACCTCGCGTTTACGAGAAAAACGCGTTTAACCACGAGGAAATTTTTCATCATATTTCCGCTCAATTATACACTTTTCCGGGGTAGAATGTTCCGCTGAATCCGTTGGAGAAGGTTTCAGATCCAAAATATCTCGCGTTCACAAGAAAAATGCGTTATAACATTAAGAAATTTTTTATCATATTTCCGCTCAATTATACACTTTTCTGGGCTAGAATGTTCCGCTGAATCCGTTGAAGAAGGTTTCAGATCCAAGATATTTCGCGTTCACGAGAAAAACGCGTTATAACATGAGGAAATTTTTCATCATATTACCGCTCAATTATACACTCTTCCGGGGTAGAATGTTCCGCTGAATCCGTTGGAAAAGGTTTCAGATCCAAAATATCTCGCGTCCACGAGAAAAACGCGTTATAACATGAAAAAATTTTTTGTAATATTTCGACTCAATTATACACTTTTCCGGGGTAATTTGATCCGAATAATCCGTTGGAAAGGGTTCCAGATCCGAAGTATCTCGCGTTTACGAGAAAAACGCGTTATAACATGAGAAAATTTTTTGTAATATTTCGACTCAATTATACACTTTTGTGGGGTAATTTGATCCGCTTAATCCGTTGAAAAAGGTTTCAGATCCGAAATACCTCGCAGTTACGAAAAAAACGCGTTATAACATGGAAAAATTTTTCATCATATTTCCGCTCAATTATACACTTTTCTGTGGTAGAATGTTTCGCTGAATCCGGTGGAAAAGGTTTCAGATCCGAAATACCTCGCGTTTACGAGAAAAACGCGTTATAAAATAAGGAAATTTTTCATCATATTTCGGCTCAATTATACACTCTTCTGGGGTAGCATGTTCCGCTGAATCCGTTAGAAAAGGTTTCAGATTCGAAATACCTCGCGCTTACGAGAAAAACGCGTTATAACATAAGGAAATTTTTTGTAATATTTCGACTCAATTATACACTTTTCTGGGGTAATTTGATCCGATTAATCCGTTGAAAAAGATTCCAGATCTAGAATATCTCGCGCTTACGAGAAAAACGCGTTATAACATGAGGAAATTTTTTGTAATATTTCGACTCAATTATACACTTTTGTGGGGTAATTTGATCCGCTCAATCCGTTGAAAAAGGTTTCAGATCCGAAATACCTCGCAGTTACGAAAAAAACGCGTTATAACATGAGGAAATTTTTTATCATATTTTCGCTCAATTATACACTTTCCTGGGGTAGAATGTTCTGCTGAATCCGTTGGAAAAGGTTCCAGATCCAAAATATCTCGAGTTTACGGGAAAAACGCGTTATAACATGAGGAAATATTTTGTAATATTTCGACTCAATTATACACTTTTCTGGGGTAGAATGTTCCGCTGAATCCGTTGGAGAAGGTTTCAGATCCAAAATATCTCGCGTTCACAAGAGAAATGCGTGATAACATTAAGAAATTTTTCATCATATTTCCGCTCAATTATACACTTTTCTGGGCTAGAATGTTCCGCTGAATCCGTTGGAAAAGGTTTCAGATCCGAAATACCTCGCGTTTACGAGAAAAACGCGTTATAACATGAGGAAATTTTTCATCATATTTCGGCTCAATTATACACTTATCTGGGGTAGAATGTTCCGCTGTATCCGTTAGAAAAGGTTCAGATCCGAAATACCTCCCGTTTACGAGAAAAACGCGTTTAACCACGAGGAAATTTTTCATCATATTTCCGCTCAATTATACACTCTTCTGGGGTAGAATGTTTCGCTGAATCCGATGGAAAAGGTTTCGGATCCAAAATACTACGCGTTTACGAGAGAAGTGCGTTATAACCCGAGGAAATTTTTTATCATATTTCGGCTCAATTATACACTCTTCTGGGGTAGAATGTTCCGCTGATTCCGTTCGAAAAGGTTTCAGATCCGCAATATCTCGCGATTACGAGAAAAACGCGTTATAACATGAAAAAATTTTCTGTAATATTTCGACTTAATTATACACTTTTCTGGGGTAATTTGATCTGAATAATCCGTTGGAAAAGGTGCCAGATCCGAAATATCTCGCGTTTACGAGAAAAACGCGTTATAACATGAGGAAATTTTTTGTAATATTTCCATTCAATTATACACTTTTGTGGGGTAATTTGATCCGCTCAATCCGTTGAAAAAGGTTTCAGATCCAAAATACCTCGCAGTTACATAAAAAACGCGTTATAACATGAGGAAATTTTGCTATCATATTTTCGCTCAATTATACGCTTTTCTAGGGTAGAATGTTCCGGTGAATCCGTTGGAAAAGGTTTCAGATCCAAAATATCTCGAGTTTACGGGAAAAACACGTTATAACATGAGGAAATATTTTGTAATATTCCGACTCAATTATACACTTTTCTGGGGTAGAATGTTCCGCTGAATCCGTTGGAGAAGGTTTCAGATCCAAAATATCTCGCGTTCACAAGAAAAATGCGTTATAACATTAAGAAATTTTTCATCATATTTCCGCTCAATTATACACTTCTCTGGGCTAGAATGTTCCGCTGAATCCGTTGCAAAAGGTTTCAGATCCGAAATACTACGCATTTACGAGAAAAACGCGGTATAACATGAGGAAATTTTTCATCATATTTCGGCTCAATTATACACTCTTCTGGGGTAGAATGTTCCGCTGAATCCGATGGAAAAGGTTTCGGATCCAAAATACTCCGCGTTTACGAGAAAAGTGCGTTATAACCCGAGGAAATTTTTTATCATATTTCGGCTCAATTATACACTCTTCTGGGGTAGAATGTTTCGCTGAATCCGATGGAAAAGGTTTCGGATCCAAAATACTACGCGTTTACGAGAGAAGTGCGTTATAACCCGAGGAAATTTTTTATCATATTTCGGCTCAATTATACACTCTTCTGGGGTAGAATGTTCCGCTGATTCCGTTCGAAAAGGTTTCAGATCCGCAATATCTCGCGATTACGAGAAAAACGCGTTAGAACATCAAAAAATTTTCTGTAATATTTCGACTTAATTATACACTTTTCTGGGGTAATTTGATCTGAATAATCCGTTGGAAAAGGTGCCAGATCCGAAATATCTCGCGTTTACGAGAAAAACGCGTTATAACATGAGGAAATTTTTTGTAATATTTCCATTCAATTATACACTTTTGTGGGGTAATTTGATCCGCTCAATCCGTTGAAAAAGGTTTCAGATCCAAAATACCTCGCAGTTACATAAAAAACGCGTTATAACATGAGGAAATTTTGCTATCATATTTTCGCTCAATTATACGCTTTTCTAGGGTAGAATGTTCCGGTGAATCCGTTGGAAAAGGTTTCAGATCCAAAATATCTCGAGTTTACGGGAAAAACACGTTATAACATGAGGAAATATTTTGTAATATTTCGACTCAATTATACACTTTTCTGGGGTAGAATGTTCCGCTGAATCCGTTGGAGAAGGTTTCAGATCCAAAATATCTCGCGTTCACAAGAAAAATGCGTTATAACATTAAGAAATTTTTCATCATATTTCCGCTCAATTATACACTTCTCTGGGCTAGAATGTTCCGCTGAATCCGTTGCAAAAGGTTTCAGATCCGAAATACTACGCATTTACGAGAAAAACGCGGTATAACATGAGGAAATTTTTCATCATATTTCGGCTCAATTATACACTCTTCTGGGGTAGAATGTTCCGCTGAATCCGATGGAAAAGGTTTCGGATCCAAAATACTCCGCGTTTACGAGAAAAGTGCGTTATAACCCGAGGAAATTTTTTATCATATTTCGGCTCAATTATACACTCTTCTGGGGTGGAATGTTACGCCGATTCCGTTAGAAAAGGTTTCAGATCCGAAATATCTCGCGATTACAAGAAAAACGCGTTATAACATGAAAAAATTTTTTGTAATATTTCGACTTAATTATACACTTTTCTGGGGTAATTTGATCTGAATAATCCGTTGGAAAAGGTACCAGATCCGAAATATCTCGCGTTTACGAGAAGAACGCGTTATAACATGAGGAAATTTTTTGTAATATTTCCATTCAATTATACACTTTTGTGGGATAATTTGATCCGCTCAATTCGTTGAAAAAGGTTTCAGATCCGAAATACCTCGCAGTTACGAAAAAAACGCGTTATAACATGAGGAAATTTTTTATCATATTTTCGCTCAATTATACGCTTTTCTGGGGTAGAATGTTTCGGTGAATCCGTTGGAAAAGGTTTCAGATCCAAAATATCTCGAGTTTACGGGAAAAACAAGTTATAACATGAGGAAATATTTTGTAATATTTCGACTCAATTATACACTTTTCTGGGGTAGAATGTTCCGCTGAATCCGTTGGAGAAGGTTTCAGATCCAAAATATCTCGCGTTCACAAGAGAAATGCGTTATAACATTAAGAAATTTTTCATCATATTTCCGCTCAATTATACACTTTTCTGGGCTAGAATGTTCCGCTGAATCCGTTGGAAAAGGTTTCAGATCCGAAATACCTCGCGTTTACGAGAAAAACGCGTTATAACATAAGGAAATTTTTCATCATATTTCGGCTCAATTATACACTTATCTGGGGTAGAATGTTCCGCTGAATCCGTTAGAAAAGGTTTCAGATTCAAAATACCTCGCGTTTACGAGAGAAACGCGTTATAACATGAAGAAATTTTTCATCATATTTCGGCTCAATTATACACTTTTCTGGGGTAGAATGTTCCGCTGAATCCGTTGAAAAAGGTTTCAGATCCGAAATACCTCGCGTTTACGAGAAAAACGCGTTTAACCACGAGGAAATTTTTCATCATATTTCCGCTCAATTATACACTCTTCTGGGGTAGAATGTTTCGCTGAATCCGATGGAAAAGGTTTCGGATCCAAAATACTCCGCGTTTACGAGAAAAGTGCGTTATAACCCGAGGAAATTTTTTATCATATTTCGGCTCAATTATACACTCTTCTGGGGTAGAATGTTCCGCTGATTCCGTTAGAAAAGGTTTCAGATCCGAAATATCTCGCGATTACGAGAGAAACGCGTTATAACATGAAAAAATTTTTTGTAATATTTCGACTCAATTATACACTTTTCTGGGGTAATTTGATCTGAATAATCCGTTGGAAAAGGTACCAGATCCGAAATATCTCGCGTTTACGAGGAAAACGCGTTATAACATGAGGAAATTTTTTGTAATATTTCCATTCAATTATACACTTTTGTGGGATAATTTGATCTGCTCAATCCGTTGAAAAAGGTTTCAGATCCGAAATACCTCGCAGTTACGAAAAAAACGCGTTATAACATGAGGAAATTTTTTATCATATTTTCGCTCAATTATACGCTTTTCTGGGATAGAATGTTCCGGTGAATCCGTTGGAAAAGGTTTCAGATCCAAAATATCTCGAGTTTACGGGAAAAACAAGTTATAACATGAGGAAATATTTCGTAATATTTCGACTCAATTATACACTTTTCTGGGGTAGAATGTTCCGCTGAATCCGTTGGAGAAGGTTTCAGATCCAAAATATCTCGCGTTCACAAGAAAAATGCGTTATAACATTAAGAAATGTTTCATCATATTTCCGCTCAATTGTACACTTTTCTGGCCTAGAATGTTCCGCTGAATCCTTCGGAAAAGGTTTCAGATCCGAAATACCTCGCGTTTACGAGAAAAACGCGTTTGACCACGAGGAAATTTTTCATCATATTTCCGCTCAATTATACACTCTTCTGGGGTAGAATGTTTCGCTGAATCCGATGGAAAAGGTTTCGGATCCAAAATACTCCGCGTTTACGAGAAAAGTGCGTTATAACCCGAGGAAATTTTTCATCATATTTCGGCTCAATTATACACTCTTCTGGGGTAGAATGTTCCGCTGATTCCGTTCGAAAAGGTTTCAGATCCGCAATATCTCGCGATTACGAGAAAAACGCGTTATAACATGAAAAAATTTTCTGTAATATTTCGACTTAATTATACACTTTTCTGGGGTAATTTGATCTGAATAATCCGTTGGAAAAGGTACCAGTTCCGAAATATCTCGCGTTTACGAGAAAAACGCGTTATAACATGAGGAAATTTTTTATCATATTTCCGCTCAATTATACACTTTTCTGGGGTAGAATGTTTCGCTGAATCCGATGAAAAAGGTTTCGGGACCAAAATATCAGGTGTTCACGAGAAAAACGCGTCATAACATTCAGAAATTTTTTATCATATTTCCGCTCAATTATACACTCTTCTGGGGTAGAATGTTCCGCTGAATCCGTTAGAAAAGATTTCAGATTCGAAATACCTCGCGTTTACGAGAAAAACGCGTTATAGAATAAGGAAATTTTTTGTAATATTTCGACTCAATTAGACACTTTTCTGGGGTAATTTGATCTGCTCAATCCGTTGAAAGAGGTTCGAGATTCGGAATACCTCGCGTTTACGAGAAAAACACGTTTTAACATGAGAAAATTTTTTAACATATTTCCGCTCAATTATACACTTTTCTGGGGTAGAATGTTTCGCTGAATCCGTTGGGGAAAGTTTCAGATCCAAAATAACTCGCGTTTACGAGAAAAACACGTTATAACATGAGGAAATTTTTTGTAATATTTCGACTCAATTATACACTTTTCTGAGGTAATTTGATCCGCTTAATTCGTTGAAAAAGGTTCCAGATCCGAAAGACCTCGCGTTGACGAGGAAAACGCGTTACAACATGAGGAAATTTTTCATCATATTTTCGCTCAATTATACACTTTTCTGGGGTGGAATGTTTCGCTGAATCCGTTAGAAAAGGTTTCGGATCAAAAATACTTCGCGTTCACGAGAAAAGTGCGTTATAACCGGAGGAAATTTTTTATCATATTTCGGCTTAATTATACACTCTTCTGGGGTCGAATGTTCCGCTGAATCCGTTAAAAAAGGTTTCAGATCCGAAATATCTCGCGTTTACGCAAAAAACGCGTTATAACATGAAAAAATTTTTTGTAATATTTCGACTCAATTATACACTTTTGTGGGGTAATTTGATCCGCTCAATCCGTTGAAAAAGGTTTCAGATCCGAAATACCTCGCAGTTACGAAAAAAACGTGTTATAACATAAGGAAATTTTTCATCATATTTCCGCTCAATTATACACTTTTCTGGGGAAGAATGTTCCGCTGGATCCGGTGGAAAAGGTTTCAGATCCGAAATACCTCGCGTTTACGAGAAAAACGCGTTATAACATAAGGAAATTTTTTGTAATATTTCGACTCAATTATACACTTTTCTGGGGTAATTTGATCCGATTAATCCGTTGGAAAAGGTTCCAGATCTGGAATTCCTTGCGTTCACGAGAAAAACGCGTTATAACATTAGGAAATTTTTAATCATATTTCCGCTCTATTATACACTTTTCTGGGGTAGAATGTTCCGCTGAATCCGTTGGAAAAGGTTTCAGATCCGAAATACCTTGCGTTTACGAGAAAAACGCGTTATAAGATGAGGAAATTTTTCATCATATTTTGGCTCAATTATACACTTTTCTGGGGTAGAATGTTCCGCTGAATCCGTTGAAAAAGGTTTCAGATCCGAAATACCTCGCGTTTCCGAGAAAAACGCGTTTTAACACGAGGAAATTTTTCATCATATTTCCGCTCAATTATACACTCTTCTGGGGTAGAATGTTTCGCTGAATCCGATGGAAAAGGTGTCGGATCCAAAATACTCCGCGTTTACGAGAAAAGTGCGTTATAACCCGAGGAAATTTTTCATCATATTTCGGCTCAATTATACACTCTTCTGGGGGAGAATGTTCCGCTGAATCCGTTAGAAAAGGTTTCAGATTCGAAATACCTCGCGTTTACGAGAAAAACGCGTTATAACATAAAGAAATTTTTTGTAATATTTCGACTCAATTATACACTTTTCTGGGGTAATTTGATTCGATTAATCCGTTGAAAAAGATTCCAGATCTAGAATATCTCGCGTTTACGAGAAAAACGCGTTATAACATGAGGAAATTTTTTGTAATATTTCGACTCAATTATACACTTTTGTGGGGTAATTTGATCCGCTCAATCCGTTGAAAAAGGTTTCACATCCGAAATACCTCGCAGTTAGGAAAAAAACGCGTTATAACATGAGGAAATTTTTTATCATATTTTCGCCCAATTATACACTTTCCTGGGGTAGAATGTTCTGCTGAATCCGTTGGAAAAGGTTTCAGATCCAAAATATCTCGAGTTTACGGGAAAAACGCGTTATAACATGCGGAAATATTTTGTAATATTTCGACTCGATTATACACTTTTCTGGGGTAGAATGTTCCGCTGAATCCGTTGGAGAAGGTTTCAGATCCAAAATATCTCGCGTTCACAAGAAAAATGCGTTATAACATTAAGAAATTTTTCATCATATTTCCGCTCAATTATACACTTTTCTGGGCTAGAATGTTCCGCTGAATCCGTTGAAAAAGGTTTCAGATCCGAAATACCTCGCGTTTACGAGAAAAACGCGTTATACCATGAGGAAATTTTTCATCATATTTCGGCTCAATTATACACTTATCTGGGGTAGAATGTTCCGCTGAATCCGTTAGAAAAGGTTTCAGATTCGAAATACCTCGCGTTTACGAGAAAAACGCGTTAAAACATGAAGAAATTTTTCATCATATTTCGGCTCAATTATACACTTTTCTGGGGTAGAATGTTCCGCTGAATCCGTTGAAAAAGGTTTCAGATCCGAAATACCTCGCGTTTACGAGAAAAACGCGTTTAACCACGAGGAAATTTCTCATCATATTTCCGCTCAATTATACACTCTTCTGGGGTAGAATGTTTCGCTGAATCCGATGGAAAAGGTGTCGGATCCAAAATACTCCGCGTTTACGAGAAAAGTGCGTTATAACCCGAGGAAATTTTTCATCATATTTCGGCTCAATTATACACTCTTCTGGGGGAGAATGTTCCGCTGAATCCGTTAGAAAAGGTTTCAGATTCGAAATACCTCGCGTTTACGAGAAAAACGCGTTATAACATAAAGAAATTTTTTGTAATATTTCGACTCAATTATACACTTTTCTGGGGTAATTTGATTCGATTAATCCGTTGAAAAAGATTCCAGATCTAGAATATCTCGCGTTTACGAGAAAAACGCGTTATAACATGAGGAAATTTTTTGTAATATTTCGACTCAATTATACACTTTTGTGGGGTAATTTGATCCGCTCAATCCGTTGAAAAAGGTTTTACATCCGAAATACCTCGCAGTTAGGAAAAAAACGCGTTATAACATGAGGAAATTTTTTATTATATTTTCGCCCAATTATACACTTTCCTGGGGTAGAATGTTCTGCTGAATCCGTTGGAAAAGGTTTCAGATCCAAAATATCTCGAGTTTACGGGAAAAACGCGTTATAACATGCGGAAATATTTTGTAATATTTCGACTCGATTATACACTTTTCTGGGGTAGAATGTTCCGCTGAATCCGTTGGAGAAGGTTTCAGATCCAAAATATCTCGCGTTCACAAGAAAAATGCGTTATAACATTAAGAAATTTTTCATCATATTTCCGCTCAATTATACACTTTTCTGGGCTAGAATGTTCCGCTGAATCCGTTGAAAAAGGTTTCAGATCCGAAATACCTAGCGTTTACGAGAAAAACGCGTTATACCATGAGGAAATTTTTCATCATATTTCGGCTCAATTATACACTTATCTGGGGTAGAATGTTCCGCTGAATCCGTTAGAAAAGGTTTCAGATTCGAAATACCTCGCGTTTACGAGAAAAACGCGTTAAAACATGAAGAAATTTTTCATCATATTTCGGCTCAATTATACACTTTTCTGGGGTAGAATGTTCCGCTGAATCCGTTGAAAAAGGTTTCAGATCCGAAATACCTCGCGTTTACGAGAAAAACGCGTTTAACCACGAGGAAATTTCTCATCATATTTCCGCTCAATTATACACTCTTCTGGGGTAGAATGTTTCGCTGAATCCGATGCAAAAGGTTTCGGATCCAAAATACTCCGCGTTTACGAGAAAAGTGCGTTATAACCCGAGGAAATTTTTTATCATATTTCGGCTCAATTATACACTCTTCTGGGGTAGAATGTTCCGCTGATTCCGTTCGAAAAGGTTTCAGATCCGCAATATCTCGCGATTACGAGAAAAACGCGTTATAACATGTAAAAATTTTCTGTAATATTTCGACTTAATTATACACTTTTCTGGGGTAATTTGATCTGAATAATCCGTTGGAAAAGGTACCAGATCCGGAATATCTCGCGTTTACGAGAAAAACGCGTTATAACATGAGGAATTTTTTGTAATATTTCCATTCAATTATACACTTTTGTGGGGTAATTTGATCCGCTCGATCCGTTAAAAAAGGTTTCAGATCCGAAATACCTCGCAGTTACATAAAAAACGCGTTATAACATGAGGAAATTTTGCTATCATATTTTCGCTCAATTATACGCTTTTCTGGGGTAGAATGTTCCGGTGAATCCGTTGGAAAAGGTTTCAGATCCAAAATATCTCGAGTTTACGGGAAAAAAACGTTATAACATGAGGAAATATTTTGTAATATTTCGACTCAATTATACACTTTTCTGGGGTAGAATGTTCCGCTGAATCCGTTGGAGAAGGTTTCAGATCCGAAATATCCCGCGTTTACGAGAATAACGCGTTATAACATGAAAAAATTTATCGTAATATTTCGACTTAATTATACACTTTTCTGGGGTAATTTGATCTGAATAATCCGTTGGAAAAGGTACCAGATCCGAAATATCTCGCGTTTACGAGAAAAACGCGTTATAACATGAGGAAATTTTTTATCATATTTTCGCTCAATTATACACTTTTCTGGGGTAGAATGTTTCGCTGAATCCGATGAAAAAGGTTTCGGGACCAAAATATTAGGTGTTCACGAGAAAAACGCGTCGTAACATTCAGAAATTTTTTATCATATTTCCGCTCAATTATACACTCTTCTGGGGTAGAATGTTCCGCTGAATCCGTTAGAAAAGGTTTCAGATTCGAAATACCTCGCGTTTACGAGAAAAACGCGTTATAACATGAGGAAATTTTTCATCATATTTTGGCTCAATTATACACTTTTCTGGGGTAGAATGTTCCGCTGAATCCGTTGAAAAAGGTTTCAGATCTGAAATACCTCGCGTTTACGAGAAAAACGCGTTTTGACACAAAGAAATTTTTCATCATATTTCCGCTCAATTATACACTCTTCTGGGGTAGAATGTTTCGCTGAATCCGATGGAAAAGGTGTCGGATCCAAAATACTCCGCGTTTACGAGGAAAGTGCGTTATAACCCGAGGAAATTTTTTATCATATTTCGGCTCAATTATACACTCTTCTGGGGAAGAATGTTCCGCTGAATCCGTTAGAAAAGGTTCCAGATTCGAAATACCTCGCGTTTACGAAAAAAACGCGTTATAACATAAAGAAATTTTTTGTAATATTTCGACTCAATTATACATTTTTCTGGGGTAATTTGATCCGATTAATCCGTTGAAAAAGATTCCAGATCTAGAATATCTCACGTTTACGAGAAAAACGCGTTATAACATGAAAAAATTTTTTGGTTTATTTCGACTTAATTATACACTTTTCTGGGGTAATTTGATCTGAATAATCCGTTGGAAAAGGTACCAGATCCGAAATATCTCGCGTTCACGAGGAAAACGCGTTATAACATGAGGAAATTTTTTGTAATATTTCCATTCAATTATACACTTTTGTGGGATAATTTGATCCGCTCAATCCGTTGGAAAAGGTTTCAGATCCGAAATACCTCGCAGTTACGAAAAAAACGCGTTATAACATGAGGAAATTTTTTATCATATTTTCGCTCAATTATACGCTTTTCTGATATAGAATGTTCCGGTGAATCCGTTGGAAAAGGTTTCAGATCCAAAATATCTCGAGTTTACGGGAAAAACAAGTTATAACGTGAGGAAATATTTTGTAATATTTCGACTCAATTATACACTTTTCTGTGGTAGAATGTTCCGCTGAATCCGTTGGAGAAGGTTTCAGATCCAAAATATCTCGCGTTCACAAGAAAAATGCGTTATAACATTAAGAAATGTTTCAGCATATTTCCGCTCAATTGTACACTTTTCTGGCCTAGAATGTTCCGCTGAATCCGTTGGAAAAGGTTTCAGATCCGAAATACCTCGCGTTTACGAGAAAAACGCGTTTAACCACGAGGAAATTTTTCATCATATTTCCGCTCAATTATACACTTTTCTGGGGTAGAATGTTCCGCTGAATCCGTTGAAAAAGGTTTCAGATCCGAAATACCTCGCGTTTACGAGAAAAACGCGTTTAACCACGAGGAAATTTTTCATCATATTTCCGCTCAATTATACACTTTTCCGGGGTAGAATGTTCCGCTGAATCAGTTGGAAAAGGTTTCAGATCCAAAATATTTCGCGTTCACAAGAAAAATGCGTTATAACATTAGGAAATTTTCTATCATATTTCCGCTCAATTATACACTTTTCTGGGCTAGAATGTTCCGCTGAATCCGTTGAAGAAGGTTTCAGATCCAAGATATCTCGCGTTCACGAGAAAAACGCGTTATAACATGAGGAAATTTTTCATCATATTACCGCTCAATTATACACTTTTCCGGGGTAGAATGTTCCGCTGAATCCATTGGAAAAGGTTTCAGATCCAAAATATCTCGCGTCCACGAGAAAAACGCGTTATAACATGAAAAATTTTTTTGTAATATTTCGACTCAATTATACACTTTTCCGGGGTAATTTGATCTGAATAATCCGTTGGAAAAGGTTCCAGATCCGAAGTATCTCGCGTTTACGAGAAAAACGCGTTATAACATGAGAAAATTTTTTGTAATATTTCGACTCAATTATACACTTTTGTGGGGTAATTTGATCCGCTTAATCCGTTGAAAAAGGTTTCAGATCCGAAATACCTCGCAGTTACGAAAAAAACGCGTTATAACATGGAAAAATTTTTCATCATATTTCCGCTCAATCATACACTTTTCTGTGGTAGAATGTTCCGCTGAATCCGGTGGAAAAGGTTTCAGATCCGAAATACCTCGCGTTTACGAGAAAAACGCGTTATAAAATAAGAAAATTTTTCATCATATTTCGGCTCAATTATACACTCTTCTGGGGTAGCATGTTCCGCTGAATCCGTTAGAAAAGGTTTCAGATCCGAAATATCTCGCGTCCACGAGAAAAACGCCTTATAACATGAAAAAATTTTTTGTAATATTTCGACTCAATTATACACTTTTCCGGGGTAATTTGATCTGAATAATCCGTTGGAAAAGGTTCCAGATCCGAAGTATCTCGCGTTTACGAGAAAAACGCGTTATAACATGAGGAAATTTTTTGTAATATTTCCATTCACTTATACACTTTTATGGATTAATTTGATCCGCTCAATCCGTTGAAAAAGGTTTCAGATCCGAAATACCTCGCAGTTACGAAAAAAACGCGTTATAACATGAGGAAATTTTTTATTATATTTTCGCTCAATTATACGCTTTTCTGGGATAGAATGTTCCGGTGAATCCGTTGGAAAAGGTTTCAGATCCAAAATATCTCGAGTTTACGGGAAAAACGCGTTATAACATGCGGAAATATTTTGTAATATTTCGACTCGATTATACACTTTTCTGGGGTAGAATGTTCCGCTGAATCCGTTGGAGAAGGTTTCAGATCCAAAATATCTCGCGTTCACAAGAAAAATGCGTTATAACATTAAGAAATTTTTCATCATATTTCCGCTCAATTATACACTTTTCTGGGCTAGAATGTTCCGCTGAATCCGTTGAAAAAGGTTTCAGATCCGAAATACCTAGCGTTTACGAGAAAAACGCGTTATACCATGAGGAAATTTTTCATCATATTTCGGCTCAATTATACACTTATCTGGGGTAGAATGTTCCGCTGAATCCGTTAGAAAAGGTTTCAGATTCGAAATACCTCGCGTTTACGAGAAAAACGCGTTAAAACATGAAGAAATTTTTCATCATATTTCGGCTCAATTATACACTTTTCTGGGGTAGAATGTTCCGCTGAATCCGTTGAAAAAGGTTTCAGATCCGAAATACCTCGCGTTTACGAGAAAAACGCGTTTAACCACGAGGAAATTTCTCATCATATTTCCGCTCAATTATACACTCTTCTGGGGTAGAATGTTTCGCTGAATCCGATGCAAAAGGTTTCGGATCCAAAATACTCCGCGTTTACGAGAAAAGTGCGTTATAACCCGAGAAAATTTTTTATCATATTTCGGCTCAATTATACACTCTTCTGGGGTAGAATGTTCCGCTGATTCCGTTCGAAAAGGTTTCAGATCCGCAATATCTCGCGATTACGAGAAAAACGCGTTATAACATGTAAAAATTTTCTGTAATATTTCGACTTAATTATACACTTTTCTGGGGTAATTTGATCTGAATAATCCGTTGGAAAAGGTACCAGATCCGGAATATCTCGCGTTTACGAGAAAAACGCGTTATAACATGAGGAATTTTTTGTAATATTTCCATTCAATTATACACTTTTGTGGGGTAATTTGATCCGCTCGATCCGTTAAAAAAGGTTTCAGATCCGAAATACCTCGCAGTTACATAAAAAACGCGTTATAACATGAGGAAATTTTGCTATCATATTTTCGCTCAATTATACGCTTTTCTGGGGTAGAATGTTCCGGTGAATCCGTTGGAAAAGGTTTCAGATCCAAAATATCTCGAGTTTACGGGAAAAAAACGTTATAACATGAGGAAATATTTTGTAATATTTCGACTCAATTATACACTTTTCTGGGGTAGAATGTTCCGCTGAATCCGTTGGAGAAGGTTTCAGATCCGAAATATCCCGCGTTTACGAGAATAACGCGTTATAACATGAAAAAATTTATCGTAATATTTCGACTTAATTATACACTTTTCTGGGGTAATTTGATCTGAATAATCCGTTGGAAAAGGTACCAGATCCGAAATATCTCGCGTTTACGAGAAAAACGCGTTATAACATGAGGAAATTTTTTATCATATTTTCGCTCAATTATACACTTTTCTGGGGTAGAATGTTTCGCTGAATCCGATGAAAAAGGTTTCGGGACCAAAATATTAGGTGTTCACGAGAAAAACGCGTCGTAACATTCAGAAATTTTTTATCATATTTCCGCTCAATTATACACTCTTCTGGGGTAGAATGTTCCGCTGAATCCGTTAGAAAAGGTTTCAGATTCGAAATACCTCGCGTTTACGAGAAAAACGCGTTATAACATGAGGAAATTTTTCATCATATTTTGGCTCAATTATACACTTTTCTGGGGTAGAATGTTCCGCTGAATCCGTTGAAAAAGGTTTCAGATCTGAAATACCTCGCGTTTACGAGAAAAACGCGTTTTGACACAAAGAAATTTTTCATCATATTTCCGCTCAATTATACACTCTTCTGGGGTAGAATGTTTCGCTGAATCCGATGGAAAAGGTGTCGGATCCAAAATACTCCGCGTTTACGAGGAAAGTGCGTTATAACCCGAGGAAATTTTTTATCATATTTCGGCTCAATTATACACTCTTCTGGGGAAGAATGTTCCGCTGAATCCGTTAGAAAAGGTTCCAGATTCGAAATACCTCGCGTTTACGAAAAAAACGCGTTATAACATAAAGAAATTTTTTGTAATATTTCGACTCAATTATACATTTTTCTGGGGTAATTTGATCCGATTAATCCGTTGAAAAAGATTCCAGATCTAGAATATCTCACGTTTACGAGAAAAACGCGTTATAACATGAAAAAATTTTTTGTTATATTTCGACTTAATTATACACTTTTCTGGGGTAATTTGATCTGAATAATCCGTTGGAAAAGGTACCAGATCCGAAATATCTCGCGTTCACGAGGAAAACGCGTTATAACATGAGGAAATTTTTTGTAATATTTCCATTCAATTATACACTTTTGTGGGATAATTTGATCCGCTCAATCCGTTGGAAAAGGTTTCAGATCCGAAATACCTCGCAGTTACGAAAAAAACGCGTTATAACATGAGGAAATTTTTTATCATATTTTCGCTCAATTATACGCTTTTCTGATATAGAATGTTCCGGTGAATCCGTTGGAAAAGGTTTCAGATCCAAAATATCTCGAGTTTACGGGAAAAACAAGTTATAACGTGAGGAAATATTTTGTAATATTTCGACTCAATTATACACTTTTCTGTGGTAGAATGTTCCGCTGAATCCGTTGGAGAAGGTTTCAGATCCAAAATATCTCGCGTTCACAAGAAAAATGCGTTATAACATTAAGAAATGTTTCAGCATATTTCCGCTCAATTGTACACTTTTCTGGCCTAGAATGTTCCGCTGAATCCGTTGGAAAAGGTTTCAGATCCGAAATACCTCGCGTTTACGAGAAAAACGCGTTTAACCACGAGGAAATTTTTCATCATATTTCCGCTCAATTATACACTTTTCTGGGGTAGAATGTTCCGCTGAATCCGTTGAAAAAGGTTTCAGATCCGAAATACCTCGCGTTTACGAGAAAAACGCGTTTAACCACGAGGAAATTTTTCATCATATTTCCGCTCAATTATACACTTTTCCGGGGTAGAATGTTCCGCTGAATCAGTTGGAAAAGGTTTCAGATCCAAAATATTTCGCGTTCACAAGAAAAATGCGTTATAACATTAGGAAATTTTCTATCATATTTCCGCTCAATTATACACTTTTCTGGGCTAGAATGTTCCGCTGAATCCGTTGAAGAAGGTTTCAGATCCAAGATATCTCGCGTTCACGAGAAAAACGCGTTATAACATGAGGAAATTTTTCATCATATTACCGCTCAATTATACACTTTTCCGGGGTAGAATGTTCCGCTGAATCCATTGGAAAAGGTTTCAGATCCAAAATATCTCGCGTCCACGAGAAAAACGCGTTATAACATGAAAAATTTTTTTGTAATATTTCGACTCAATTATACACTTTTCCGGGGTAATTTGATCTGAATAATCCGTTGGAAAAGGTTCCAGATCCGAAGTATCTCGCGTTTACGAGAAAAACGCGTTATAACATGAGAAAATTTTTTGTAATATTTCGACTCAATTATACACTTTTGTGGGGTAATTTGATCCGCTTAATCCGTTGAAAGAGGTTTCAGATCCGAAATACCTCGCAGTTACGAAAAAAACGCGTTATAACATGGAAAAATTTTTCATCATATTTCCGCTCAATCATACACTTTTCTGTGGTAGAATGTTCCGCTGAATCCGGTGGAAAAGGTTTCAGATCCGAAATACCTCGCGTTTACGAGAAAAACGCGTTATAAAATAAGAAAATTTTTCATCATATTTCGGCTCAATTATACACTCTTCTGGGGTAGCATGTTCCGCTGAATCCGTTAGAAAAGGTTTCAGATCCGAAATATCTCGCGTCCACGAGAAAAACGCCTTATAACATGAAAAAATTTTTTGTAATATTTCGACTCAATTATACACTTTTCCGGGGTAATTTGATCTGAATAATCCGTTGGAAAAGGTTCCAGATCCGAAGTATCTCGCGTTTACGAGAAAAACGCGTTATAACATGAGGAAATTTTTTGTAATATTTCCATTCACTTATACACTTTTATGGATTAATTTGATCCGCTCAATCCGTTGAAAAAGGTTTCAGATCCGAAATACCTCGCAGTTACGAAAAAAACGCGTTATAACATGAGGAAATTTTTTATTATATTTTCGCTCAATTATACGCTTTTCTGGGATAGAATGTTCCGGTGAATCCGTTGGAAAAGGTTTCAGATCCAAAATATCTCGAGTTTACGGGAAAAACAAGTTATAACATGAGGAAATATTTTGTAATATTTCGACTCAATTATACACTTTTCTGGGGTAGAATGTTCCGCTGAATCCGTTGGAGAAGGTTTCAGATCCAAAATATCTCGCGTTCACAAGAAAAATGCGTTATAACATTAAGAAATGTTTCAGCATATTTCCGCTCAATTGTACACTTTTCTGGGCTAGAATGTTCCGCTGAATCCGTTGAAAAAGGTTTCAGATCCGAAATACCTCGCGTTTACGAGAAAAACGCGTTATACTATGAGGAAATTTTTTATCATATTTCGGCTCAATTATACACTTATCTGGGGTAGAATGTTCTGCTGAATCCGTTAGAAAAGGTTTCAGATTCGAAATACCTCGCGTTTACGAGAAAAACGCGTTAAAACATGAAGAGATTTTTGATCATATTTCGGCTCAATCATACACTTTTCTGGGGTAGAATGTTCCGCTGAATCCGTTGAAAAAGGTTTCAGATCCGAAATACCTCGCGTTTACGAGAAAAACGCGTTTAACTACGAGGAAATTTTTCATCATATTTCCGCTCAATTATACACTCTTCTGGGGTAGAATGTTTCGCTGAATCCGATGGAAAAGGTTTCGGATCCAAAATACTCCGCGTTTACGAGAAAAGTGCGTTATAACCCGAGGAAATTTTTTATCATATTTCGGCTCAATTATACACTCTTCTGGGGTAGAATGTTCCGCTGATTCCGTTAAAAAAGGTTTCAGATCCGAAATATCTCGCGATTACGAGAAAAACGCGTTATAACATGAAAAAATTTTCTGTAATATTTCGACCTAATTATACACTTTTCTGAGGTAATTTGATCTGAATAATCCGTTGGAAAAGGTACCAGATCCGAAATATCTCGCGTTTACGAGAAAAACGCCTTATAACATGAGGAAATTTTTTGTAATATTTCCATTCAATTATACACTTTTGTGGGGTAATTTGATCCGCTCAATCCGTTGAAAAAGGTTTCAGATCCGAAATACCTCGCAGTTACATAAAAAACGCGTTATAACATGAGGAAATTTTTTATCATATTTTCGCTCAATTATACGCTTTTCTGGGGTAGAATGTTCCGGTGAATCCGTTGAAAAAGGTTTCAGATCCAAAATATCTCGAGTTTACGGGAAAAACACGTTATAACATGAGGAAATATTTTGTAATATTTCGACTCAATTATACACTTTTCTGGGGTAGAATGTTCCGCTGAATCCGTTGGAGAAGGTTTCAGATCCAAAATATCTCGCGTTCACAAGAAAAATGCGTTATTACATTAAGAAATTTTCTATCATATTTCCGCTCAATTGAACACTTTTCTGGGGTAGAATGTTCCGCTGAATCCGTTGGAGAAGGTTTCAGATTCGAAATACCTTGCGTTTACGAGAAAAACGCGTTATACTATGAGGAAATTTTTCATCATATTTCGGCTCAATTATACACTTATCTGGGGTAGAATGTTCCGCTGAATCCGTTAGAAAAGGTTTCAGATTCGAAATACCTCACGTTTACGAGAAAAACGCGTTAAAACATGAAGAGATTTTTCATCATATTTCGGCTCAATTATACACTTTTCTGGGCTAGAATGTTCCGCTGAAGCCGTTAGAAAAGGTTTCAGACCCGAAATATCCCGCGTTTACGAGAAAAACGCGTTATAACATGAAAAAATTTATCGTATCATTTCGACTTAATTATACACTTTTCTGGGGTAATTTGATCTGAATAATCCGTTGGAGAAGGTTCCAGATCCGAAATATCTCGCGTTTACGAGAAAAACGCGTTATAACATTAGGAAATTTTTTGTATTATTTCGACTGAATTATACACTTTTGTGGGGTAATTTGATCGGCTCAATCTGTTGAAAAAGGTTTCAGATCCGAAATACCTCGCAGTTACGAAAAAAACGCGTTATAACATGAGGAAATTTTTTATCATATTTCCGCTCAATGATACACTTTTCTGGGGTAGAATGTTCCGCTGAATCCGTTGAAGAAGGTTTCAGATACGAAATACCTCGCGTTTACGAGAAAAACGCGTTATAACATGAGGAAATTTTTCATCATATTTCGGCTCAATTATACACTTATCTGGGGTAGAATGTTCCGCTGAATCCGTTAGAAAAGGTTTCAGATCCGAAATACCTCGCGTTTACGAGAAAAACGCGTTTAACCACGAGGAAATTTTTCATCATATTTCCGCTCAATTATACACTCTTCTGGGGTAGAATGTTCCGCTGAATCCGATGAAGAAGGTTTCGGATCCAAAATACTCCGCGTTTACGAGAAAAGTGCGTTATAACCCGAGGAAATTTTTTATTATATTTCGGCTCAATTATACACTCTTCTGGGGTAGAATGTTCCGCTGAATCCGTTAGAAGAGGTTTCAGATTCGAAATACCTCGCGTTTACGAGAAAAACGCGTTATAACATAAAGAAATTTTTTGTAATATTTCGACTCAATTATACACTTTTCTGGGGTGATTTGATCCCATTAATCCGTTGAAAAAGATTCCAGATCTAAAATAACTCGCGTTTACGAGAAAAACGCGTTATAACATAAGGAAATTTTTTGTAATATTTCGACTCAATTATACACTTTTGTGGGGTAATTTGATTCGCTCAATCCGTTTAGAAAGGTTTCAGATCCGAAATACCTTGCAGTTACGAAAAAAACGCGTTATAACATGAGGAAATTTTTTGTAATATTTCGACTCAATTATACACTTTTGTGGGGTAATTTGATTCGCTCAATCCGTTTAGAAAGGTTTCAGATCCGAAATACCTTGCAGTTACGAAAAAAACGCGTTATAACATGAGGAAATTTTTTATCATATGTCCGCTCAATTATACAATTTTCTGGGGTAGAATGTTCCGCTGAATCCGTTGGGAAAGGTTTCAGATCCGAAATACCTTGCGTTTACGAGAAAAACGCGTTATAACATAAGGAAATTTTTTGTAATATTTCGACTCAATTAGACACTTTTCTGGGGTAATTTGATCCGATTAATCCGTTGAAAAAGATTCCAGATCTAGAATATCTCGCGTTTAGGAGAAAAACGCGTTATAACATGAGGAAATTTTTTGTAATATTTCGACTCAATTATACACTTTTCTGGGGTAGAATGTTCCGCTGAATCCGTTGGAGAAGGTTTCAGATCCAAAATATCTCGCGTTCACAAGAAAAATGCATTATAACATTAAGAAATTTTTCATCATATTTCCGCTCAATTATACACTTTTCTGGGCTAGAATGTTCCGCTGAATCCGTTGGAAAAGGTTTCAGATCCAAAATACCTCGCGTTTACGGAAAAAACGCGTTATAACATGAGGAAATTTTTCATCATATTTTGGCTCAATTATACACTTTTCTGGGGTAGAATGTTCCGCTGAATCCGTTGAAAAAGGTTTCAGATCCGAAATACCTCGCGTTTACGAGAAAAACGCGTTTTGACACGAGGAAATTTTTCATCATATTTCCGCTCAATTATACACTCTTCTGGGGTAGAATGTTTGCTGAATCCGATGGAAAAGGTGTCGGATCCAAAATACTCCGCGTTTACGAGGAAAGTGCGTTATAACCCGAGGAAATTTTTTATCATATTTCGGCTCAATTATACACTCTTCTGGGGAAGAATGTTCCGCTGAATCCGTTAGAAAAGGTTCCAGATTCGAAATACCTCGCGTTTACGAGAAAAACGCGTTTAACCACGAGGAAATTTTTCATCATATTTCCGCTCAATTATACACTTTTCTGGGGTAGAATGTTCCGCTGAATCCGTTGAAAAAGGTTTCAGATCCAAAATACCTCGCGTTTACGAGAAAAACGCGTTTAACCACGAGGAAATTTTTCATCATATTTCCGCTCAATTATACACTTTTCCGGGGTGGAATGTTCCGCTGAATCCGTTGGAAAAGGTTTCAGATCCAAAATATCTCGCGTCCACGAGAAAAACGCGTTATAACATGAAAAAATTTTTTGTAATATTTCGACTCAATTATACACTTTTCCGGGGTAATTTGATCTGAATAATCCGTTGGAAAAGGTTCCAGATTCGAAGTATCTCGCGTTTACGAGAAAAACGCGTTATAACATGAGAAAATTTTTTGTAATATTTCGACTCAATTATACACTTTTGTGGGGTAATTTGATCCGCTTAATCCGTTGAAAAAGGTTTCAGATCCGAAATACCTCGCAGTTACGAAAAAAACGCGTTATAACATGGAAAAATTTTTCATCATATTTCCGCTCAATTATACACTTTTCTGTGGTAGAATGTTCCGCTGAATCCGGTGGAAAAGGTTTCAGATCCGAAATACCTCGCGTTTACGAGAAAAACGCGTTATAAAATAAGGAAATTTTTCATCATATTTCGGCTCAATTATACACTCTTCTGGGGTAGCATGTTCCGCTGAATCCGTTAGAAAAGGTTTCAGATTCGAAATACCTCGCGTTTACGAGAAAAACGCGTTATAACATAAGGAAATTTTTTGTAATATTTCGACTCAATTATACACTTTTCTGGGGTAATTTGATCCGATTAATCCGTTGAAAAAGATTCCAGATCTAGAATATCTCGCGCTTACGAGAAAAACGCGTTATAACATGAGGAAATTTTTTGTAATATTTCGACTCAATTATACACTTTTGTGGGGTAATTTGATCCGCTCAATCCGTTGAAAAAGGTTTCAGATCCGAAATACCTCGCAGTTACGAAAAAAACGCGTTATAACATGAGGAAATTTTTTATCATATTTTCGCTCAATTATACACTTTTCTGGGCTAGAATGTTCCGCTGAATCCGTTGGAAAAGGTTTCAGATCCAAAATACCTCGCGTTTACGAAAAAAACGCGTTATAACATGAGGAAATTTTTCATCATATTTTGGCTCAATTATACACTTTTCTGGGGTAGAATGTTCCGCTGAATCCGTTGAAAAAGGTTTCAGATCCGAAATACCTCGCGTTTACGAGAAAAACGCGTTTTGACACGAGGAAATTTTTCATCATATTTCCGCTCAATTATACACTCTTCTGGGGTAGAATGTTTCGCTGAATCCGATGGAAAAGGTGTCGGATCCAAAATACTCCGCGTTTACGAGGAAAGTGCGTTATAACCCGAGAAAATTTTTTATCATATTTCGGCTCAATTATACACTCTTCTGGGGAAGAATGTTCCGCTGAATCCGTTAGAAAAGGTTCCAGATTCGAAATACCTCGCGTTTACGAGAAAAACGCGTTTAACCACGAGGAAATTTTTCATCATATTTCCGCTCAATTATACACTTTTCTGGGGTAGAATGTTCCGCTGAATCCGTTGAAAAAGGTTTCAGATCCAAAATACCTCGCGTTTACGAGAAAAACGCGTTTAACCACGAGGAAATTTTTCATCATATTTCCGCTCAATTATACACTTTTCCGGGGTGGAATGTTCCGCTGAATCCGTTGGAAAAGGTTTCAGATCCAAAATATCTCGCGTCCACGAGAAAAACGCGTTATAACATGAAAAAATTTTTTGTAATATTTCGACTCAATTATACACTTTTCCGGGGTAATTTGATCTGAATAATCCGTTGGAAAAGGTTCCAGATTCGAAGTATCTCGCGTTTACGAGAAAAACGCGTTATAACATGAGAAAATTTTTTGTAATATTTCGACTCAATTATACACTTTTGTGGGGTAATTTGATCCGCTTAATCCGTTGAAAAAGGTTTCAGATCCGAAATACCTCGCAGTTACGAAAAAAACGCGTTATAACATGGAAAAATTTTTCATCATATTTCCGCTCAATTATACACTTTTCTGTGGTAGAATGTTCCGCTGAATCCTTCGGAAAAGGTTTCAGATCCGAAATACCTCGCGTTTACGAGAAAAACGCGTTATAAAATAAGGAAATTTTTCATCATATTTCGGCTCAATTATACACTCTTCTGGGGTAGCATGTTCCGCTGAATCCGTTAGAAAAGGTTTCAGATTCGAAATACCTCGCGTTTACGAGAAAAACGCGTTATAACATAAGGAAATTTTTTGTAATATTTCGACTCAATTATACACTTTTCTGGGGTAATTTGATCCGATTAATCCGTTGAAAAAGATTCCAGATCTAGAATATCTCGCGCTTACGAGAAAAACGCGTTATAACATGAGGAAATTTTTTGTAATATTTCGACTCAATTATACACTTTTGTGGGGTAATTTGATCCGCTCAATCCGTTGAAAAAGGTTTCAGATCCGAAATACCTCGCAGTTACGAAAAAAACGCGTTATAACATGAGGAAATTTTTTATCATATTTTCGCTCAATTATACACTTTTCTGGGCTAGAATGTTCCGCTGAATCCGTTGGAAAAGGTTTCAGATCCAAAATACCTCGCGTTTACGAGAAAAACGCGTTATAACATGAGGAAATTTTTCATCATATTTTGGCTCAATTATACACTTTTCTGGGGTAGAATGTTCCGCTGAATCCGTTGAGAAAGGTTTCAGATCCGAAATACCTCGCGTTTACGAGAAAAACGCGTTTTGACACGAGGAAATTTTTTATCATATTTCGGCTCAATTATACACTCTTCTGGGGAAGAATGTTCCGCTGAATCCGTTGAAGAAGGTTTCAGATCCAAGATATTTCGCGTTCACGAGAAAAACGCGTTATAACATGAGGAAATTTTTCATCATATTACCGCTCAATTATACACTTTTCCGGGGTGGAATGTTCCGCTGAATCCGTTGGAAAAGGTTTCAGATCCAAAATATCTCGCGTCCACGAGAAAAACGCGTTATAACATGAAAAAATTTTTTGTAATATTTCGACTCAATTATACACTTTTCCGGGGTAATTTGATCTGAATAATCCGTTGGAAAAGGTTCCGGATCCGAAGTATCTCGCGTTTACGAGAAAAACGCGTTATAACATGAGAAAATTTTTTGTAATATTTCGACTCAATTATACATTTTTGTGGGGTAATTTGATCCGCTTATTCCGTTGAAAAAGGTTTCAGATCCGAAATACCTCGCAGTTACGAAAAAAACGCGTTATAACATGGAAAAATTTTTCATCATATTTCCGCTCAATTATACACTTTTCTGTGGTAGAATGTTCCGCTGAATCCGGTGGAAAAGGTTTCAGATCCGAAATACCTCGCGTTTACGAGAAAAACGAGTTATAAAATAAGGAAATTTTTCATCATATTTCGGCTCAATTATACACTCTTCTGGGGTAGCATGTTCCGCTGAATCCGTTAGAAAAGGTTTCAGATTCGAAATACCTCGCGTTTACGAGAAAAACGCGTTATAACATAAGGAAATTTTTTGTAATATTTCGACTCAATTATACACTTTTCTGGGGTAATTTGATCCGATTAATCCGTTGAAAAAGATTCCAGATCTAGAATATCTCGCGCTTACGAGAAAAACGCGTTATAACATGAGGAAATTTTTTGTAATATTTCGACTCAATTATACACTTTTGTGGGGTAATTTGATCCGCTCAATCCGTTGAAAAAGGTTTCAGATCCGAAATACCTCGCAGTTACGAAAAAAACGCGTTATAACATGAGGAAATTTTTTATCATATTTTCGCTCAATTATACACTTTTCTGGGCTAGAATGTTCCGCTGAATCCGTTGGAAAAGGTTTCAGATCCAGAATACCTCGCGTTTACGAGAAAAACGCGTTATAAGATGAGGAAATTTTTCATCATATTTTGGCTCAATTATACACTTTTCTGGGGTAGAATGTTCCGCTGAATCCGTTGAGAAAGGTTTCAGATCCGAAATACCTCGCGTTTACGAGAAAAACGCGTTTTGACACGAGGAAATTTTTCATCATATTTCCGCTCAATTATACACTCTTCTGGGGTAGAATGTTTCGCTGAATCCGATGGAGAAGGTGTCGGATCCAAAATACTCCGCGTTTACGAGGAAAGTGCGTTATAACCCGAGGAAATTTTTTATCATATTTCGGCTCAATTATACACTCTTCTGGGGAAGAATGTTCCGCTGAATCCGTTGGAAAAGGTTCCAGATTCGAAATACCTCGCGTTTACGAGAAAAACGCGTTTAACCACGAGGAAATTTTTCATCATATTTCCGCTCAATTATACACTTTTCCGGGGTAGAATGTTCCGCTGAATCAGTTGGAAAAGGTTTCAGATCCAAAATATCTCGCGTTCACAAGAAAAATGCGTTATAACATTAAGAAATTTTTTATCATATTTCCGCTCAATTATACACTTTTCTGGGCTAGAATGTTCCGCTGAATCCGTTGAAGAAGGTTTCAGATCCAAGATATTTCGCGTTCACGAGAAAAACGCGTTATAACATGAGGAAATTTTTCATCATATTACCGCTCAATTATACACTTTTCCGGGGTAGAATGTTTCGCTAAATCCGTTGGAAAAGGTTTCAGATCCAAAATATCTCGCGTCCACGAGAAAAACGCGTTATAACATGAAAAAATTTTTTGTAATATTTCGACTTAATTATACACTTTTCCAGGGTAATTTGATCGGAATAATCCGTTGGAAAAGGTTCCAGATCCGAAGTATCTCGCGTTTACGAGAAAAACGCGTTATAACATGAGAAAATTTTTTGTAATATTTCGACTCAATTATACACTTTTGTGGGGTAATTTGATCCGCTTAATCCGTTGAAAAAGGTTTCAGATCCGAAATACCTCGCAGTTACGAAAAAAACGCGTTATAACATGGAAAAATTTTTCATCATATTTCCGTTCAATTATACACTTTTCTGTGGTAGAATGTTCCGCTGAATCCGGTGGAAAAGGTTTCAGATCCGAAATACCTCGCGCTTACGAGAAAAACGCGTTATAAAATAAGGAAATTTTTCATCATATTTCGGCTCAATTATACACTCTTCTGGGGTAGCATGTTCCGCTGAATCCGTTAGAAAAGGTTTCAGATTCGAAATACCTCGCGTTTACGAGAAAAACGCGTTATAACATGAGGAAATTTTTTGTAATATTTCGACTCAATTATACACTTTTCTGGGGTAATTTGATCCGATTAATCCGTTGAAAAAGATTCCAGATCTAGAATATCTCGCGCTTACGAGAAAAACGCGTTATAACATGAGGAAATTTTTTGTAATATTTCGACTCAATTATACACTTTTGTGGGGTAATTTGATCCGCTCAATCCGTTGAAAAAGGTTTCAGATCCGAAATACCTCGCAGTTACGAAAAAAACGCGTTATAACATGAGGAAATTTTTTATCATATTTTCGCTCAATTATACACTTTTCTGGGCTAGAATGTTCCGCTGAATCCGTTGGAAAAGGTTTCAGATCCAAAATACCTCGCGTTTACGAGAAAAACGCGTTATAACATGAGGAAATTTTTCATCATATTTTGGCTCAATTATACACTTTTCTGGGGTAGAATGTTCCGCTGAATCCGTTGAAAAAGGTTTCAGATCCGAAATACCTCGCGTTTACGAGAAAAACGCGTTTTGACACGAGGAAATTTTTCATCATATTTCCGCTCAATTATACACTCTTCTGGGGTAGAATGTTTCGCTGAATCCGATGGAAAAGGTGTCGGATCCAAAATACTCCGCGTTTACGAGGAAAGTGCGTTATAACCCGAGGAAATTTTTTATCATATTTCGGCTCAATTATACACTCTTCTGGGGAAGAATGTTCCGCTGAATCCGTTGGAAAAGGTTCCAGATTCGAAATACCTCGCGTTTACGAGAAAAACGCGTTTAACCACGAGGAAATTCTTCATCATATTTCCGCTCAATTATACACTTTTCTGGGGTAGAATGTTCCGCTGAATCCGTTGAAAAAGGTTTCAGATCCAAAATACCTCGCGTTTACCGGAAAAACGCGTTTAACCACGAGGAAATTTTTCATCATATTTCCGCTCAATTATACACTTTTCCGGGGTAGAATGTTCCGCTGAATCAGTTGGAAAAGGTTTCAGATCCAAAATATCTCGCGTTCACAAGAAAAATGCTTTATAACATTAAGAAATTTTTTATCATATTTCCGCTCAATTATACACTTTTCTGGGCTAGAATGTTCCGCTGAATCCGTTGAAGAAGGTTTCAGATCCAAGATATTTCGCGTTCACGAGAAAAACGCGTTATAACATGAGGAAATTTTTCATCATATTACCGCTCAATTATACACTTTTCCGGGGTAGAATGTTCCGCTGAATCCGTTGGAAAAGGTTTCAGATCCAAAATATCTCGCGTCCACGAGAAAAACGCGTTATAACATGAAAAAATTTTTTGTAATATTTCGACTCAATTATACACTTTTCCGGGGTAATTTGATCCGAATAATCCGTTGGAAAAGGTTCCAGATCCGAAGTATCTCGCGTTTACGAGAAAAACGCGTTATAACATGAGAAAATTTTTTGTAATATTTCGACTCAATTATACACTTTTGTGGGGTAATTTGATCCGCTTAATCCGTTGAAAAAGGTTTCAGATCCGAAATACCTCGCAGTTACGAAAAAAACGCGTTATAACATGGAAAAATTTTTCATCATATTTCCGCTCAATTATACACTTTTCTGTGGTAGAATGTTCCGCTGAATCCGGTGGAAAAGGTTTCAGATCCGAAATACCTCGCGTTTACGAGAAAAACGCGTTATAAAATAAGGAAATTTTTCATCATATTTCGGCTCAATTATACACTCTTCTGGGGTAGCATGTTCCGCTGAATCCGTTAGAAAAGGTTTCAGATTCGAAATACCTCGCGCTTACGAGAAAAACGCGTTATAACATAAGGAAATTTTTTGTAATATTTCGACTCAATTATACACTTTTCTGGGGTAATTTGATCCGATTAATCCGTTGAAAAAGATTCCAGATCTAGAATATCTCGCGCTTACGAGAAAAACGCGTTATAACATGAGGAAATTTTTTGTAATATTTCGACTCAATTATACACTTTTGTGGGGTAATTTGATCCGCTCAATCCGTTGAAAAAGGTTTCAGATCCGAAATACCTCGCAGTTACGAAAAAAACGCGTTATAACATGAGGAAATTTTTTATCATATTTTCGCTCAATTATACACTTTCCTGGGGTAGAATGTTCTGCTGAATCCGTTGGAAAAGGTTCCAGATCCAAAATATCTCGAGTTTACGGGAAAAACGCGTTATAACATGAGGAAATATTTTGTAATATTTCGACTCAATTATACACTTTTCTGGGGTAGAATGTTCCGCTGAATCCGTTGGAGAAGGTTTCAGATCCAAAATATCTCGCGTTCACAAGAGAAATGCGTGATAACATTAAGAAATTTTTCATCATATTTCCGCTCATTTATACACTTTTCTGGGCTAGAATGTTCCGCTGAATCCGTTGGAAAAGGTTTCAGATCCGAAATACCTCGCGTTTACGAGAAAAACGCGTTATAACATGAGGAAATTTTTCATCATATTTCGGCTCAATTATACACTTATCTGGGGTAGAATGTTCCGCTGTATCCGTTAGAAAAGGTTCAGATCCGAAATACCTCCCGTTTACGAGAAAAACGCGTTTAACCACGAGGAAATTTTTCATCATATTTCCGCTCAATTATACACTCTTCTGGGGTAGAATGTTTCGCTGAATCCGATCGAAAAGGTTTTGGATCCAAAATACTACGCGTTTCTGAGAAAAGTGCGTTATAACCCGAGGAAATTTTTTATCATATTTCGGCTCAATTATACACTCTTTTGGGGTAGAATGTTCCGCTGAATCCGTTAGAAAAGGTTTCAGATTCGAAATACCTCGCGTTTACGAGAAAAACGCGTTATGACATAAGGAAATTTTTTGTAATATTTCGACTCAATTAGACACTTTTCTGGGGTAATTTGATCCGATTAATCCGTTGAAAAAGATTCCAGATCTAGAATATCTCGCGTTTACGAGAAAAACGCCTTATAACATGAGGAAATTTTTTGTAATATTTCGACTCAATTATACACTTTTCTGGGGTAGAATGTTCCGCTGAATCCGTTGGAGAAGGTTTCAGATCCAAAATATCTCGCGTTCACAAGAAAAATGCGTTATAACATTAAGAAATTTTTTCATCATATTTCCGCTCAATTATACACTTTTCTGGGCTAGAATGTTCCGCTGAATCCGTTGAAAAAGGTTTCAGATCCGAAATACCTCGCGTTTACGAGAAAAACGCGTTTAACCACGAGGAAATTTTTCATCATATTTCCGCTCAATTATACACTCTTCTGGGGTAGAATGTTTCGCTGAATCCGATGGAAAAGGTTTCGGATCCAAAATACTACGCGTTTACGAGAGAAGTGCGTTATAACCCGAGGAAATTTTTTATCATATTTCGGCTCAATTATACACTCTTCTGGGGTAGAATGTTCCGCTGATTCCGTTCGAAAAGGTTTCAGATCCGCAATATCTCGCGATTACGAGAAAAACGCGTTATAACATGAAAAAATTTTCTGTAATATTTCGACTTAATTATACACTTTTCTGGGGTAATTTGATCTGAATAATCCGTTGGAAAAGGTGCCAGATCCGAAATATCTCGCGTTTACGAGAAAAACGCGTTATAACATGAGGAAATTTTTTGTAATATTTCCATTCAATTATACACTTTTGTGGGGTAATTTGATCCGCTCAATCCGTTGAAAAAGGTTTCAGATCCAAAATACCTCGCAGTTACATAAAAAACGCGTTATAACATGAGGAAATTTTGCTATCATATTTTCGCTCAATTATACGCTTTTCTAGGGTAGAATGTTCCGGTGAATCCGTTGGAAAAGGTTTCAGATCCAAAATATCTCGAGTTTACGGGAAAAACACGTTATAACATGAGGAAATATTTTGTAATATTTCGACTCAATTATACACTTTTCTGGGGTAGAATGTTCCGCTGAATCCGTTGGAGAAGGTTTCAGATCCAAAATATCTCGCGTTCACAAGAAAAATGCGTTATAACATTAAGAAATTTTTCATCATATTTCCGCTCAATTATACACTTCTCTGGGCTAGAATGTTCCGCTGAATCCGTTGCAAAAGGTTTCAGATCCGAAAGACTATGCATTTACGAGAAAAACGCGGTATAACATGAGGAAATTTTTCATCATATTTCGGCTCAATTATACACTCTTCTGGGGTAGAATGTTCCGCTGAATCCGATGGAAAAGGTTTCGGATCCAAAATACTCCGCGTTTACGAGAAAAGTGCGTTATAACCCGAGGAAATTTTTTATCATATTTCGGCTCAATTATACACTCTTCTGGGGTGGAATGTTACGCCGATTCCGTTAGAAAAGGTTTCAGATCCGAAATATCTCGCGATTACAAGAAAAACGCGTTATAACATGAAAAAATTTTTTGTAATATTTCGACTTAATTATACACTTTTCTGGGGTAATTTGATCTGAATAATCCGTTGGAAAAGGTACCAGATCCGAAATATCTCGCGTTTACGAGAAGAACGCGTTATAACATGAGGAAATTTTTTGTAATATTTCCATTCAATTATACACTTTTGTGGGATAATTTGATCCGCTCAATCCGTTGAAAAAGGTTTCAGATCCGAAATACCTCGCAGTTACGAAAAAAACGCGTTATAACATGAGGAAATTTTTTATCATATTTTCGCTCAATTATACACTTTTCTGGGCTAGAATGTTCCGCTGAATCCGTTGGAAAAGGTTTCAGATCCAAAATACCTCGCGTTTACGAGAAAAACGCGTTATAACATGAGGAAATTTTTCATCATATTTTGGCTCAATTATACACTTTTCTGGGGTAGAATGTTCCGCTGAATCCGTTGAGAAAGGTTTCAGATCCGAAATACCTCGCGTTTACGAGAAAAACGCGTTTTGACACGAGGAAATTTTTCATCATATTTCCGCTCAATTATACACTCTTCTGGGGTAGAATGTTTCGCTGAATCCGATGGAGAAGGTGTCGGATCCAAAATACTCCGCGTTTACGAGGAAAGTGCGTTATAACCCGAGGAAATTTTTTATCATATTTCGGCTCAATTATACACTCTTCTGGGGAAGAATGTTCCGCTGAATCCGTTGGAAAAGGTTCCAGATTCGAAATACCTCGCGTTTACGAGAAAAACGCGTTTAACCACGAGGAAATTTTTCATCATATTTCCGCTCAATTATACACTTTTCCGGGGTAGAATGTTCCGCTGAATCAGTTGGAAAAGGTTTCAGATCCAAAATATCTCGCGTTCACAAGAAAAATGCGTTATAACATTAAGAAATTTTTTTATTATATTTTCGCTCAATTATACACTTTTCTGGGCTAGAATGTTCCGCTGAATCCGTTGAAGAAGGTTTCAGATCCAAGATATTTCGCGTTCACGAGAAAAACGCGTTATAACATGAGGAAATTTTTCATCATATTACCGCTCAATTATACACTTTTCCGGGGTAGAATGTTTCGCTAAATCCGTTGGAAAAGGTTTCAGATCCAAAATATCTCGCGTCCACGAGAAAAACGCGTTATAACATGAAAAAATTTTTTGTAATATTTCGACTTAATTATACACTTTTCCAGGGTAATTTGATCTGAATAATCCGTTGGAAAAGGTTCCAGATCCGAAGTATCTCGCGTTTACGAGAAAAACGCGTTATAACATGAGAAAATTTTTTGTAATATTTCGACTCAATTATACACTTTTGTGGGGTAATTTGATCCGCTTAATCCGTTGAAAAAGGTTTCAGATCCGAAATACCTCGCAGTTACGAAAAAAACGCGTTATAACATGGAAAAATTTTTCATCATATTTCCGTTCAATTATACACTTTTCTGTGGTAGAATGTTCCGCTGAATCCGGTGGAAAAGGTTTCAGATCCGAAATACCTCGCGCTTACGAGAAAAACGCGTTATAAAATAAGGAAATTTTTCATCATATTTCGGCTCAATTATACACTCTTCTGGGGTAGCATGTTCCGCTGAATCCGTTAGAAAAGGTTTCAGATTCGAAATACCTCGCGTTTACGAGAAAAACGCGTTATAACATGAGGAAATTTTTTGTAATATTTCGACTCAATTATACACTTTTCTGGGGTAATTTGATCCGATTAATCCGTTGAAAAAGATTCCAGATCTAGAATATCTCGCGCTTACGAGAAAAACGCGTTATAACATGAGGAAATTTTTTGTAATATTTCGACTCAATTATACACTTTTGTGGGGTAATTTGATCCGCTCAATCCGTTGAAAAAGGTTTCAGATCCGAAATACCTCGCAGTTACGAAAAAAACGCGTTATAACATGAGGAAATTTTTTATCATATTTTCGCTCAATTATACACTTTTCTGGGCTAGAATGTTCCGCTGAATCCGTTGGAAAAGGTTTCAGATCCAAAATACCTCGCGTTTACGAGAAAAACGCGTTATAACATGAGGAAATTTTTCATCATATTTTGGCTCAATTATACACTTTTCTGGGGTAGAATGTTCCGCTGAATCCGTTGAAAAAGGTTTCAGATCCGAAATACCTCGCGTTTACGAGAAAAACGCGTTTTGACACGAGGAAATTTTTCATCATATTTCCGCTCAATTATACACTCTTCTGGGGTAGAATGTTTCGCTGAATCCGATGGAAAAGGTGTCGGATCCAAAATACTCCGCGTTTACGAGGAAAGTGCGTTATAACCCGAGGAAATTTTTTATCATATTTCGGCTCAATTATACACTCTTCTGGGGAAGAATGTTCCGCTGAATCCGTTGGAAAAGGTTCCAGATTCGAAATACCTCGCGTTTACGAGAAAAACGCGTTTAACCACGAGGAAATTTTTCATCATATTTCCGCTCAATTATACACTTTTCTGGGGTAGAATGTTCCGCTGAATCCGTTGAAAAAGGTTTCAGATCCAAAATACCTCGCGTTTACCGGAAAAACGCGTTTAACCACGAGGAAATTTTTCATCATATTTCCGCTCAATTATACACTTTTCCGGGGTAGAATGTTCCGCTGAATCAGTTGGAAAAGGTTTCAGATCCAAAATATCTCGCGTTCACAAGAAAAATGCGTTATAACATTAAGAAATTTTTTATCATATTTCCGCTCAATTATACACTTTTCTGGGCTAGAATGTTCCGCTGAATCCGTTGAAGAAGGTTTCAGATCCAAGATATTTCGCGTTCACGAGAAAAACGCGTTATAACATGAGGAAATTTTTCATCATATTACCGCTCAATTATACACTTTTCCAGGGTAGAATGTTCCGCTAAATCCGTTGGAAAAGGTTTCAGATCCAAAATATCTCGCGTCCACGAGAAAAACGCGTTATAACATAAAAAAATTTTTTGTAATATTTCGACTCAATTATACACTTTTCCGGGGTAATTTGATCTGAATAATCCGTTGAAAAAGGTTCCAGATCCGAAGTATCTCGCGTTTACGAGAAAAACGCGTTATAACATGAGAAAATTTTTTGTAATATTTCCACTCAATTATACACTTTTGTGGGGTAATTTGATCCGCTTAATCCGTTGAAAAAGGTTTCAGATCCGAAATACCTCGCAGTTACGAAAAAAACGCGTTATAACATGGAAAAATTTCTCATCATATTTCCGCTCAATTATACACTTTTCTGTGGTAGAATGTTCCGCTGAATCCGGTGGAAAAGGTTTCAGATCCGAAATACCTCGCGTTTACGAGAAAAACGCGTTATAAAATAAGGAAATTTTTCATCATATTTCGGCTCAATTATACACTCTTCTGGGGTAGCATGTTCCGCTGAATCCGTTAGAAAAGGTTTCAGATTCGAAATACCTCGCGTTTACGAGAAAAACGCGTTATAACATAAGGAAATTTTTTGTAATATTTCGACTCAATTATACACTTTTCTGGGGTAATTTGATCCGATTAATCCGTTGAAAAAGATTCCAGATCTAGAATATCTCGCGCTTACGAGAAAAACGCGTTATAACATGAGGAAATTTTTTGTAATATTTCGACTCAATTATACACTTTTCTGGGGTAATTTGATCTGAATAATCCGTTGGAAAAGGTACCAGATCCGAAATATCTCGCGTTTACGAGGAAAACGCGTTATAACATGAGGAAATTTTTTGTAATATTTCCATTCAATTATACACTTTTGTGGGATAATTTGATCCGCTCAATCCGTTGAAAAAGGTTTCAGATCTGAAATACCTCGCAGTTACGAAAAAAACGCGTTATAACATGAGGAAATTTTTTGTCATATTTTCGCTCAATTATACGCTTTTCTGGGATAGAATGTTCCGGTGAATCCGTTGGAAAAGGTTTCAGATCCAAAATATCTCGAGTTTACGGGAAAAACAAGTTATAACATGAGGAAATATTTTGTAATATTTCGACTCAATTATACACTTTTCTGGGGTAGAATGTTCCGCTGAATCCGTTGGAGAAGGTTTCAGATCCAAAATATCTCGCGTTCACAAGAAAAATGCGTTATAACATTAAGAAATGTTTCATCATATTTCCGCTTAATTGTACACTTTTCTGGCCTAGAATGTTCCGCTGAATCCGTTGGAAAAGGTTTCAGATCCGAAATACCTCGCGTTTACGAGAAAAACGCGTTTAACCACGAGGAAATTTTTCATCATAATTCCGCTCAATTATACACTCTTCTGGGGTAGAATGTTTCGCTGCATCCGATGGAAAAGGTTTCGGATCCAAAATACTCCGCGTTTACGAGAAAAGTGCGTTATAACCCGAGGAAATTTTTTATCATATTTCGGCTCAATTATACACTCTTCTAAGGTAGAATGTTCCGCTGATTCCGTTCGAAAAGGTTTCAGATCCGCAATATCTCGCGATTACGAGAAAAACGCGTTATAACATGAAAAAATTTTCTGTAATATTTCGACTTAATTATACACTTTTCTGGAGTAATTTGATCTGAATAATCCGTTGGAAAAGGTACCAGATCCGAAATATCTCGCGTTTACGAGAAAAACGCGTTATAACATGAGGAAATTTTTTATTATATTTCCGCTCAATTATACACTTTTCTGGGGTAGAATGTTTCGCTGAATCCGATGAAAAAGGTTTCGGGACCAAAATATCAGGTGTTCACGAGAAAATCGCGTCATAACATTCAGAAATTTTTTATCATATTTCAGCTCAATTATACACTCTTCTGGGGTAGAATGATCCGCTGAATCCGTTAGAAAAGGTTTCAGATTCGAAATACCTCGCGTTTACGAGAAAAACGCGTTATAACATAAGGAAATTTTTTGTAATATTTTGACTCAATTAGACACTTTTCTGGGGTAATTTGATCCGATTAATCCGTTGAAAAAGATTCCAGATCGGGAATATCTCGCGTTTAGGAGAAAAACGCGTTATAACATGAGGAAATTTTTTGTAATATTTCGACTCAATTATACACTTTTCTGGGGTAGAATGTTCCGCTGAATCCGTTGGAGAAGGTTTCAGATCCGAAATATCTCGCGTTCACAAGAAAAATCCGTTATAACATTAAGAAATTTTTCATCATATTTCCGCTCAATTATACACTTTTCTGGGCTAGAATGTTCCGCTGAATCCGTTGGAAAAGGTTTCAGATCCGAAATACCTCGCGTTTACGAGAATAACGCGTTTTGACACGAGGAAATTTTTCATCATATTTTGGCTCAATTATACACTCTTCTGGGGTAGAATGTTTCGCTGAATCCGATGGAAAAGGTGTCGGATCCAAAATACTCCGCGTTTACGAGAAAAGTGCGTTATAACCCGAGGAAATTTTTTATCATATTTCGGCTCAATTATACACTCTTCTGGGGAAGAATGTTCCGCTGAATCCGTTAGAAAAGGTTCCAGATTCGAAATACCTCGCGTTTACGAGAAAAACGCGTTATAACATAAAGAAATTTTATGTAATATTTCGACTCAATTATACATTTTTCTGGGGTAATTTGATCCGATTAATCCGTTGAAAAAGATTCCAGATCTAGAATATCTCGCGTTTACGAGAAAAACGCGTTATAACATGAAAAAATTTTTTGTAATATTTCGACTTAATTATACACTTTTCTGGGGTAATTTGATCTGAGTAATCCGTTGGAAAAGGTACCAGATCCGAAATATCTCGCGTTTACGAGGAAAACGCGTTATAACATGAGGAAATTTTTTATCATATTTTCGCTCAATTATACGCTTTTCTGGGATAGAATGTTCCGGTGAATCCGTTGGAAAAGGTTTCAGATCCAAAATATCTCGAGTTTACGGGAAAAACAAGTTATAACATGAGGAAATATTTTGTGATATTTCGACTCAATTATACACTTTTCTGGGGTAGAATGTTCCGCTGAATCCGTTGGAGAAGGTTTCAGATCCAAGATATCTCGCGTTCACAAGAAAAATGCGTTATAACATTAAGAAATGTTTCAGCATATTTCCGCTCAATTGGACACTTTTCTGGCCTAGAATGTTCCGCTGAATCCGTTGGAAAAGGTTTCAGATCCGAAATACCTCGCGTTTACGAGAAAAACGCGTTTAACCACGAGGAAATTTTTCATCATATTTCCGCTCAATTATACACTTTTCTGGGGTAGAATGTTCCGCTGAATCCGTTGAAAAAGGTTTCAGATCCGAAATACCTCGCGTTTAGGAGAAAAACGCGTTTAACCACGAGGAAATTTTTCATCATATTTCCGCTCAATTGTACACTTTTCTGGGGTCGAATGTTCCGCTGAATCCGTTGGAAGAGGTTTCAGATCCAAAATATCTCGCGTTCACAAGAGAAATGCGTTATAACATTAAGAAATTTTTCATCATATTTCTGCTGAATTATACACTTTTCTGGGCTAGAATGTTCCGCTGAATCCGTTGGAAAAGGTTTCAGATCCGAAATACCTCGCGTTTACGAGAAAAACGCGTTATAACATGAGGAAATTTTTCATCATATTTCGGCTCAATTATACACTTATCTGGGGTAGAATGTTCCGCTGAATCTGTTAGAAAAGGTTTCAGATTCAAAATACCTCGCGTTTACGAGAAAAACGCGTTATAACCTGAGGAAAGCTTGCATTATATTTCGGCTCAATTATACACTTTTCTGGGGTAGAATGTTCCGCTGAATCCGTTGTAAAAGGTTTCAGATCCGAAATACCTCGCGTTTACGAGAAAAACGCGTTATAACATGAAGAAATTTTTCATCATATTTCGGCTCAATTATACACTTTTCTGGGGTAGAATGTTCCGCTGAATCCGTTGAAAAAGGTTTCAGATCCGAAATACCTCGCGTTAACGAGAAAAACGCGTTTAACCACGAGGAAATTTTTCATCATATTTCCGCTCAATTATACACTCTTCTGGGGTAGAATGTTTCGCTGAATCCGATGGAAAAGGTTTCGGATCCAAAATACTCCGCGTTTACGAGAAAAGTGCGTTATAACCCGAGGAAATTTTTTATCATATTTCGGCTCAATTATACACTCTTCTGGGGTAGAATGTTCCGGTGAATCCGTTAGAAAAGGTTTCAGATTCGAAATATCTCAAGTTTACGAGAAAAACGCGTCATAACATACAGAAATTTTTTGTAATATTTCAACTCAATTATACACTTTTCTGGGGTAATTTGATCCGATTAATCCGTTGAAAAAGATTCCAGATCTAGAATATCTCGCGTTTACGAGAAAAATGCGTTATACCATGAGGAAATTTTTTGTAATATTTCGACTTAATTATACACTTTTGTGGGGTAATTTGATCCGCTCAATCCGGTAAAAAAGGTTTCAGATCCGGAATACCTCGCAGTTACGAAAAAAACTTGTTATACCATGAGGAAATTTTTTATCATATTTTCGCTCAATTATACACTTTCCCGGGGTAGAATGTTCTGCTGAATCCGTTGGAAAAGGTTTCAGATCCAAAATATCTCGAGTTTACGGGAGAAACGCGTTATAACATGAGGAAATATTTTGTAATATTTCGACTCAATTATACACTTTTCTGGGGTAGAATGTTCCGCTGAATCCGTTGGAGAAAGTTTCAGATCCAAAATATCTCGCGTTCACAAGAGAAATGCGTTATAACATTAAGAAATTTTTCATCATATTTCCGCTGAATTATACACTTTTCTGGGCTAGAATGTTCCGCTGAATCCGTTGGAAAAGGTTTCAGATCCGAAATACCTCGCGTTTACGGGAAAAACGCGTTATAACATGAGGAAATTTTTCATCATATTTCGGCTCAATTATACACTTATCTGGGGTAGAATGTTCCGCTGAATCCGTTAGAAAAGGTTTCAGATTCGAAATACCTCGCGTTTACGAGAAAAACGCGTTATAACATGAAGAAATTTTTCATCATATTTCGGCTCAATTATACACTTTTCTGGGGTAGAATGTTCCGCTGAATCCGTTGAAAAAGGTTTCAGATCCGAAATACCTCGCGTTCACGAGAAAAACGCGTTTAACCACGAGGAAATTTTTCATCATATTTCCGCTCAATTATACACTCTTCTGGGGTAGAATGTTTCGCTGAATCCGATGGAAAAGGTTTCGGATCCAAAATACTCCGCGTTTACGAGAAAAGTGCGTTATAACCCGAGGAAATTTTTTATCATATTTCGGCTCAATTATACACTCTTCTGGGGTAGAATGTTCTGCTGATTCCGTTAGAAAAGGTTTCAGATCCGAAATATCTCGCGATTACGAGAAAAACGCGTTATAACATGAAAAAATTTTTTGTAATATTTCGACTTAATTATAAGCTTTTCTGGGGTAATTTGATCTGAATAATCCGTTGGAAAAGGTACCAGATCCGAAATATCTCGCGTTTACGAGGAAAACGCGTTATAACATGAGGAAATTTTTTGTAATATTTCCATTCAATTATACACTTTTGTGGGATAATTTGATCCGCTCAATCCGTTGAAAAAGGTTTCAGATCCGAAATACCTCGCGTTTACGAGAAAAACGCGTTATAACATGAGGAAATTTTTCATCATATTTCGGCTTAATTATACACTTATCTGGGGTAGAATAATCCGCTGAATCCGTTAGAAAAGGTTTCAGATTCGAAATACCTCGCGTTTACGAGAAAAACGCGTTATAACATGAAGAAATTTTTCATCATATTTCGGCTCAATTATACACTTTTCTGGGGTAGAATGTTGAGCTGAATCCGTTGAAAAAGGTTCTAGATCCGAAATACCTCGCGTTTACGAGAAAAACGCGTTATACCCTGAGGAAAGCTTGCATTATATTTCGGCTCAATTATACACTTTTCTGGGGTAGAATGTTCCGCTGAATCCGTTGTAAAAGGTTTCAGATCCGAAATACCTCGCGTTTACGAGGAAAACGCGTTTTAACACGAGGAAATTTTTCATCATATTTCGGCTCAATTATACACTCTTCTGGGGTAGAATGTTCCGCTGAATCCGTTAGAAAAGGTTTCAGATTCGAAATACCTCGCGTTTACGAGAAAAACGCGTTATAACATACAGAAATTTTTTGTAATATTTCGACTCAATGATACACTTTTCTGGGGTAATTTGATCCGATTAATCCGTTGAAAAAGATTCCAGATCTAGAATATCTCGCGTTTACGAGAAAAACGCGTTATAACATGAGGAAATTTTTTGTAATATTTCGACTTAATTATACACTTTTGTGGGGTAGAATGTTCTGCTGAATCCGTTGGAAAAGGTTTCAGATCCAAAATATCTCGAGTTTACGGGAAAAACGCGTTATAACATGAGGAAATATTTTGTAATATTTCGACTCAATTATACACTTTTCTGGGGTAGAATGTTCCGCTGAATCCGTTGGAGAAGGTTTCAGATCCAAAATATCTCGCGTTCACAAGAGAAATGCGTTATAACATTAAGAAATTTTTCTTCATATTTCCGCTGAATTATACACTTTTCTGGGCTAGAATGTTCCGCTGAATTCGTTGGAAAAGGTTTCAGATCCGAAATACCTCGCGTTTACGAGAAAAACGCGTTATAACATGAGGAAATTTTTCATCATATTTCGGCTCAATTATACACTTATCTGGGGTAGAATGTTCCGCTGAATCCGTTAGAAAAGGTTTCAGATTCGAAATACCTCGCGTTTACGAAAAAAACGCGTTATAACATGAAGAAATTTTTCATCATATTTCGGCTCAATTATACACTTTTCTGGGGTAGAATGTTCCGCTGAATCCGTTGAAAAGGGTTTCAGATCCGAAATACCTCGCGTTTACGAGAAAAACGCGTTTTAAAACCAGGAAATTTTTCATCATATTTCCGCTCAATTATACACTCTTCTGGGGTAGAATGTTTCGCTGAATCCGATGGAAAAGGTGTAGGATCCAAAATACTCCGCGTTTACGAGAAAAGTGCGTTATAACCCGAGGAAATTTTTTATCATATTTCGGCTCAATTATACACTCTTCTGGGGAAGAATGTTCCGCTGAATCCGTTAGAAAAGGTTCCAGATTCAAAATACCTCGCGTTTACGAGAAAAACGCGTTATAACATAAAGAAATTTTTTGTAATATTTCGACTCAATTATACATTTTTCTGGGGTAATTTGATCCGATTAATCCGTTGAATAAGATTCCAGATCTAGAATATCTCGCGTTTACGAGAAAAACGCGTTATAACATGAGGAAATTTTTTGTAATATTTCGACTTAATTATACACTTTTCTGGGGTAATTTGATCTGAATAATCCGTTGGAAAAGGTACCAGATCCGAAATATCTCGCGTTTACGAGGAAAACGCGTTATAACATGAGGAAATTTTTTGTAATATTTCCATTCAATTATACACTTTTGTGGGATAATTTGATCCGCTCAATCCGTTGAAAAAGGTTTCAGATCTGAAATACCTCGCAGTTACGAAAAAAACGCGTTATAACATGAGGAAATTTTTTGTCATATTTTCGCTCAATTATACGCTTTTCTGGGATAGAATGTTCCGGTGAATCCGTTGGAAAAGGTTTCAGATCCAAAATATCTCGAGTTTACGGGAAAAACAAGTTATAACATGAGGAAATATTTTGTAATATTTCGACTCAATTATACACTTTTCTGGGGTAGAATGTTCCGCTGAATCCGTTGGAGAAGGTTTCAGATACAAAATATCTCGCGTTCACAAGAAAAATGCGTTATAACATTAAGAAATGTTTCATCATATTTCCGCTTAATTGTACACTTTTCTGGCCTAGAATGTTCCGCTGAATCCGTTGGAAAAGGTTTCAGATCCGAAATACCTCGCGTTTACGAGAAAAACGCGTTTAACCACGAGAAAATTTTTCATCATATTTCCGCTCAATTATACACTCTTCTGGGGTAGAATGTTTCGCTGCATCCGATGGAAAAGGTTTCGGATCCAAAATACTCCGCGTTTACGAGAAAAGTACGTTATAACCCGAGGAAATTTTTTATCATATTTCGGCTCAATTATACACTCTTCTGGGGTAGAATGTTCCGCTGATTCCGTTCGAAAAGGTTTCAGATCCGCAATATCTCGCGATTACGAGAAAAACGCGTTATAACATGAAAAAATTTTCTGTAATATTTCGACTTAATTATACACTTTTCTGGGGTAATTTGATCTGAATAATCCGTTGGAAAAGGTACTAGATCCGAAATATCTCGCGTTTACGAGAAAAACGCGTTATAACATGAGGAAATTTTTTATCATATTTCCGCTCAATTATACACTTTTCTGGGGTAGAATGTTTCGCTGAATCCGATGAAAAAGGTTTCGGGACCAAAATATCAGGTGTTCACGAGAAAATCGCGTCATAACATTCAGAAACTTTTTATCATATTTCAGCTCAATTATACACTCTTCTGGGGTAGAATGATCCGCTGAATCCGTTAGAAAAGGTTTCAGATTCGAAATACCTCGCGTTTACGAGAAAAACGCGTTATAACATAAGGAAATTTTTTGTAATATTTTGACTCAATTAGACACTTTTCTGGGGTAATTTGATCCGATTAATCCGTTGAAAAAGATTCCAGATCGGGAATATCTCGCGTTTAGGAGAAAAACGCGTTATAACATGAGGAAATTTTTCATCATATTTCGGCTCAATTATACACTTATCTGGGGTAGAATGTTCCGCTGAATCCGTTAGAAAAGGTTTCAGATTCGAAATACCTTGCGTTTACGAGAAAAACGCGTTATAACATGAAGAAATTTTTCATCATATTTCGGCTCAATTATACACTTTTCTGGGGTAGAATGTTCCGCTGAATCCGTTGAAAAAGGTTTCAGATCCGAAATACCTCGCGTTTACGAGAAAAACGCGTTTTAAAACGAGGAAATTTTTCATCATATTTCCGCTCAATTATACACTCTTCTGGGGTAGAATGTTTCGCTGAATCCGATGGAAAAGGTGTAGGATCCAAAATACTCCGCGTTTACGAGAAAAGTGCGTTATAACCCGAGGAAATTTTTTATCATATTTCGGCTCAATTATACACTCTTCTGGGGTAGAATGTTCCGGTGAATCCGTTAGAAAAGGTTTCAGATTCGAAATATCTCGCGTTTACGAGAAAAACGCGTCATAACATACAGAAATTTTTTGTAATATTTCAACTCAATTATACACTTTTCTGGGGTAATTTGATCCGATTAATCCGTTGAAAAAGATTCCAGATCTAGAATATCTCGCGTTTACGAGAAAAATGCGTTATACCATGAGGAAATTTTTTGTAATATTTCGACTTAATTATACACTTTTGTGGGGTAATTTGATCCGCTCAATCCGGTAAAAAAGGTTTCAGATCCGAAATACCTCGCAGTTACGAAAAAAACTTGTTATACCATGAGGAAATTTTTTATCATATTTTCGCTCAATTATACACTTTCCCGGGGTAGAATGTTCTGCTGAATCCGTTGGAAAAGGTTTCAGATCCAAAATATCTCGAGTTTACGGGAGAAACGCGTTATAACATGAGGAAATATTTTGTAATATTTCGACTCAATTATACACTTTTCTGGGGTAGAATGTTCCGCTGAATCCGTTGGAGAAGGTTTCAGATCCAAAATATCTCGCGTTCACAAGAGAAATGCGTTATAACATTAAGAAATTTTTCATCATATTTCCGCTGAATTATACACTTTTCTGGGCTAGAATGTTCCGCTGAATCCGTTGGAAAAGGTTTCAGATCCGAAATACCTCGCGTTTACGGGAAAAACGCGTTATAACATGAGGAAATTTTTCATCATATTTCGGCTCAATTATACACTTATCTGGGGTAGAATGTTCCGCTGAATCCGTTAGAAAAGGTTTCAGATTCGAAATACCTCGCGTTTACGAGAAAAACGCGTTATAACATGAAGAAATTTTTCATCATATTTCGGCTCAATTATACACTTTTCTGGGGTAGAATGTTCCGCTGAATCCGTTGAAAAAGGTTTCAGATCCGGAATACCTCGCGTTCACGAGAAAAACGCGTTTAACCACGAGGAAATTTTTCATCATATTTCCGCTCAATTATACACTCTTCTGGGGTAGAATGTTTCGCTGAATCCGATGGAAAAGGTTTCGGATCCAAAATACTCCGCGTTTACGAGAAAAGTGCGTTATAACCCGAGGAAATTTTTTATCATATTTCGGCTCAATTATACACTCTTCTGGGGTAGAATGTTCTGCTGATTCCGTTAGAAAAGGTTTCAGATCCGAAATATCTCGCGATTACGAGAAAAACGCGTTATAACATGAAAAAATTTTTTGTAATATTTCGACTTAATTATAAGCTTTTCTGGGGTAATTTGATCTGAATAATCCGTTGGAAAAGGTACCAGATCCGAAATATCTCGCGTTTACGAGGAAAACGCGTTCTAACATGAGGAAATTTTTGGTAATATTTCCATTCAATTATACACTTTTGTGGGATAATTTGATCCGCTCAATCCGTTGAAAAAGGTTTCAGATCCGAAATACCTCGCGTTTACGAGAAAAACGCGTTATAACATGAGGAAATTTTTCATCATATTTCGGCTTAATTATACACTTATCTGGGGTAGAATAATCCGCTGAATCCGTTAGAAAAGGTTTCAGATTCGAAATACCTCGCGTTTACGAGAAAAACGCGTTATAACATGAAGAAATTTTTCATCATATTTCGGCTCAATTATACACTTTTCTGGGGTAGAATGTTCCGCTGAATCCGTTGAAAAAGGTTCTAGATCCGAAATACCTCGCGTTTACGAGAAAAACGCGTTATACCCTGAGGAAAGCTTGCATTATATTTCGGCTCAATTATACACTTTTCTGGGGTAGAATGTTCCGCTGAATCCGTTGTAAAAGGTTTCAGATCCGAAATACCTCGCGTTTACGAGGAAAACGCGTTTTAACACGAGGAAATTTTTCATCATATTTCGGCTCAATTATACACTCTTCTGGGGTAGAATGTTCCGCTGAATCCGTTAGAAAAGGTTTCAGATTCGAAATACCTCGCGTTTACGAGAAAAACGCGTTATAACATACAGAAATTTTTTGTAATATTTCGACTCAATGATACACTTTTCTGGGGTAATTTGATCCGATTAATCCGTTGAAAAAGATTCCAGATCTAGAATATCTCGCGTTTACGAGAAAAACGCGTTATAACATGAGGAAATTTTTTGTAATATTTCGACTTAATTATACACTTTCGTGGGGTAGAATGTTCTGCTGAATCCGTTGGAAAAGGTTTCAGATCCAAAATATCTCGAGTTTACGGGAAAAACGCGTTATAACATGAGGAAATATTTTGTAATATTTCGACTCAATTATACACTTTTCTGGGGTAGAATGTTCCGCTGAATCCGTTGGAGAAGGTTTCAGATCCAAAATATCTCGCGTTCACAAGAGAAATGCGTTATAACATTAAGAAATTTTTCATCATATTTCCGCTGAATTATACACTTTTCTGGGCTAGAATGTTCCGCTGAATTCGTTGGAAAAGGTTTCAGATCCGAAATACCTCGCGTTTACGAGAAAAACGCGTTATAACATGAGGAAATTTTTCATCATATTTCGGCTCAATTATACACTTATCTGGGGTAGAATGTTCCGCTGAATCCGTTAGAAAAGGTTTCAGATTCGAAATACCTCGCGTTTACGAAAAAAACGCGTTATAACATGAAGAAATTTTTCATCATATTTCGGCTCAATTATACACTTTTCTGGGGTAGAATGTTCCGCTGAATCCGTTGAAAAAGGTTTCAGATCCGAAATACCTCGCGTTTACGAGAAAAACGCGTTTTAAAACCAGGAAATTTTTCATCATATTTCCGCTCAATTATACACTCTTCTGGGGTAGAATGTTTCGCTGAATCCGATGGAAAAGGTGTAGGATCCAAAATACTCCGCGTTTACGAGAAAAGTGCGTTATAACCCGAGGAAATTTTTTATCATATTTCGGCTCAATTATACACTCTTCTGGGGAAGAATGTTCCGCTGAATCCGTTAGAAAAGGTTCCAGATTCAAAATACCTCGCGTTTACGAGAAAAACGCGTTATAACATAAAGAAATTTTTTGTAATATTTCGACTCAATTATACATTTTTCTGGGGTAATTTGATCCGATTAATCCGTTGAATAAGATTCCAGATCTAGAATATCTCGCGTTTACGAGAAAAACGCGTTATAACATGAGGAAATTTTTTGTAATATTTCGACTTAATTATACACTTTTCTGGGGTAATTTGATCTGAATAATCCGTTGGAAAAGGTACCAGATCCGAAATATCTCGCGTTTACGAGGAAAACGCGTTATAACATGAGGAAATTTTTTGTAATATTTCCATTCAATTATACACTTTTGTGGGATAATTTGATCCGCTCAATCCGTTGAAAAAGGTTTCAGATCTGAAATACCTCGCAGTTACGAAAAAAACGCGTTATAACATGAGGAAATTTTTTGTCATATTTTCGCTCAATTATACGCTTTTCTGGGATAGAATGTTCCGGTGAATCCGTTGGAAAAGGTTTCAGATCCAAAATATCTCGAGTTTACGGGAAAAACAAGTTATAACATGAGGAAATATTTTGTAATATTTCGACTCAATTATACACTTTTCTGGGGTAGAATGTTCCGCTGAATCCGTTAGAAAAGGTTTCAGATTCGAAATACCTCGCGTTTACGAGAAAAACGCGTTATAACATACAGAAATTTTTTGTAATATTTCGACTCAATTATACACTTTTCTGGGGTAATTTGATCCGATTAATCCGTTGAAAAAGATTCCAGATCTAGAATATCTCGCGTTTACGAGAAAAACGCGTTATAACATGAGGAAATTTTTTGTAATATTTCGACTTAATTATACACTTTTGTGGGGTAATTTGATCCGCTCAATCCGGTAAAAAAGGTTTCAGATCCGAAATACCTCGCAGTTACGAAAAAAACGCGTTATACCATGAGGAAATTTTTTATCATATTTTCGCTCAATTATACACTTTCCTGGGGTAGAATGTTCTGCTGAATCCGTTGGAAAAGGTTTCAGATCCAAAATATCTCGAGTTTACGGGAAAAACGCGTTATAACATGAGGAAATCTTTTGTAATATTTCGACTCAATTATACACTTTTCTGGGGTAGAATGTTCCGCTGAATCCGTTGAAGAAGGTTTCAGATCCAAAATATCTCGCGTTCACAAGAGAAATGCGTTATAACATTAAGAAATTTTTCATCATACTTCCGCTGAATTATACACTTTTCTGGGCTAGAATGTTCCGCTGAATCCGTTGGAGAAGGTTTCAGATCCGAAATACCTCGCGTTTACGAGAAAAACGCGTTATAACATGAGGAAATTTTTCATCATATTTCGGCTCAATTATACACTTATCTGGGGTAGAATGTTTCGCTGAATCCGTTAGAAAAGGTTTCAGATTCGAAATACCTCGCGTTTACGAGAAAAACGCGTTATAACATGAAGAAATTTTTCATCATATTTCGGCTCAATTATACACTTTTCTGGGGTAGAATGTTCCGCTGAATCCGTTGAAAAAGGTTTCAGATCCGAAATACCTCGCGTTAACGAGAAAAACGCGTTTAACCACGAGGAAATTTTTCATCATTTTTTCCGCTCAATTATACACTCTTCTGGGGTAGAATGTTTCGCTGAATCCGATGGAAAAGGTTTCGGATCCAAAATACTCCGCGTTTACGAGGAAAGTGCGTTATAACCCGAGGAAATTTTTCATCATATTTCGGCTCAATTATACACTCTTCTGGGGTAGAATGTTCCGCTGATTCCGTTAGAAAAGGTTTCAGATCCGAAATATCTCGCGATTACTAGAAAAACGCGTTATAACATGAAAAAATTTTTTGTAATATTTCGACTTAATTATACACTTTTCTGGGGTAATTTGATCTGAATAATCCGTTGGAAAAGGTACCAGATCCGAAATATCTCGCGTTCACGAGGAAAACGCGTTATAACATGAGGAAATTTTTTGTAATATTTCCATTCAATTATACACTTTTGTGGGATAATTTGATCCGCTCAATCCGTTGAAAAAGGTTTCAGATCCGAAATACCTCGCGTTTACGAGAAAAACGCGTTATAACATGAGGAAATTTTTCATCATATTTCGGCTTAATTATACACTTATCTGGGGTAGAATAATCCGCTGAATCCGTTAGAAGAGGTTTCAGATTCGAAATACCTCGCGTTTACGAGAAAAACGCGTTATAACATGAAGAAATTTTTCATCATATTTCGGCTCAATTATACACTTTTCTGGGGTAGAATGTTCCGCTGAATCCGTTGAAAAAGGTTCCAGATCCGAAATACCTCGCGTTTACGAGAAAAACGCGTTATAACCTGAGGAAAGCTTGCATTATATTTCGGCTCAATTATACACTTTTCTGGGGTAGAATGTTCCGCTGAATCCGTTGTAAAAGGTTTCAGATCCGAAATAACTCGCGTTTACGAGAAAAACGCGTTTTAACACGAGGAAATTTTTCATCATATTTCGGCTCAATTATACACTCTTCTGGGGTAGAATGTTCCGCTGAATCCGTTAGAAAAGGTTTCAGATTCGAAATACCTCGCGTTTACGAGAAAAACGCGTTATAACATACAGAAATTTTTTGTAATATTTCGACTCAATTATACACTTTTCTCGGGTAATTTGATCCGATTAATCCGTTGAAAAAGATTCCAGATCTAGAATATCTCGCGTTTACGAGAAAAACGCGTTATAACATGAGGAAATTTTTTGTAATATTTCGACTTAATTATACACTTTTGTGGAGTAGAATGTTCTGCTGAATCCGTTGGAAAAGGTTTCAGACCCAAAATATCTCGAGTTTACGGGAAAAACGCGTTATAACATGAGGAAATATTTTGTAATATTTCGACTCAATTATACACTTTCCTGGGGTAGAATGTTCCGCTGAATCCGTTGGAGAAGGTTTCAGATCCAAAATATCTCGCGTTCACAAGAGAAATGCGTTATAATATTAAGAAATTTTTCATCATATTTCCGCTGAATTATACACTTTTCTGGGCTAGAATGTTCCGCTGAATCCGTTGGAAAAGGTTTCAGATCCGAAATACCTCGCGTTTACGAGAAAAACGCGTTATAACATGAGGTAATTTTTCATCATATTTCGGCTCAATTATACACTTATCTGGGGTAGAATGTTCCGCTGAATCCGTTAGAAAAGGTTTCAGATTCGAAATACCTTGCGTTTACGAGAAAAACGCGTTATAACATGAAGAAATTTTTCATCATATTTCGGCTCAATTATACACTTTTCTGGGGTAGAATGTTCCGCTGAATCCGTTGAAAAAGGTTTCAGATCCGAAATACCTCGCGTTAACGAGAAAAACGCGTTTAACCACGAGGAAATTTTTCAGCATATTTCCGCTCAATTATACACTCTTCTGGGGTAGAATGTTTCGCTGAATCCGTTGAAAAAGGTTCCAGATCCGAAATACCTCGCGTTTACGAGAAAAACGCGTTATAACCTGAGGAAAGCTTGCATTATATTTCGGCTCAATTATACACTTTTCTGGGGTAGAATGTTCCGCTGAATCCGTTGTAAAAGGTTTCAGATCCGAAATACCTCGCGTTTACGAGAAAAACGCGTTTTAACACGAGGAAATTTTTCATCATATTTCCGCTCAATTATACACTCTTCTGGGGTAGAATGTTTCGCTGAATCCGATGGGAAAGGTTTCGGATCCAAAATACTCCGCGTTTACGAGAAAAGTGCGTTATAACCTGAGGAAATTTTTTATCATATTTCGGCTCAATTATACACTCTTCTGGGGTAGAATGTTCCGGTGAATCCGTTAGAAAAGGTTTCAGATTCGAAATATTTCGCGTTTACGGGAAAAACGCGTTATAACATACAGAAATTTTTTGTAATATTTCGACTCAATTATACACTTTTCTGGGGTAATTTGATCCGATTAATCCGTTGAAAAATATTCCAGATCTGGAATATCTCGCGTTTACGAGAAAAACGCGTTATAACATGAGGAAATTTTTTGTAATATTTCGACTTAATTATACACTTTTGTGGGGTAATTTGATCCGCTTAATCCGGTAAAAAAGGTTTCAGATCCGAAATACCTCGCAGTTACGAAAAAAACGCGTTATACCATGAGGAAATTTTTTATCATATTTTCGCTCAATTATACACTTTTCTGGGCTAGAATGTTCTGCTGAATCCGTTGGAAAAGGTTTCAGATCCAAAATATCTCAAGTTTACGGGGAAAACGCGTTATAACATGAGGAAATATTTTGTAATATTTCGACTCAATTATACACTTTTCTGGGGTAGAATGTTCCGCTGAATCCGTTGGAGAAGGTTTCAGATCCAAAATATCTCGCGTTCACAAGAGAAATGCGTTATAACATTAAGAAATTTTTCATCATATTTCCGCTGAATTATACACTTTTCTGGGCTAGAATGTTCCGCTGAATCCGTTGGAAAAGGTTTCAGATCCGAAATACCTCGCGTTTACGAGAAAAACGCGTTATAACATGAGGAAATTTTTCATCATATTTCGGCTCAATTATACACTTATCTGGGGTAGAATGTTCCGCTGAATCCGTTAGAAAAGGTTTCAGATTCGAAATACCTCGCGTTTACGAGAAAAACGCGTTATAACATGAAGAAATTTTTCATCATATTTCGGCTCAATTATACCCTTTTCTGGGATAGAATGTTCCGCTGAATCCGTTGAAAAAGGTTTCAGATTCGAAATACCTGGCGTTAACGAGAAAAACGCGTTTAACCACGAGGAAATTTTTCATCATATTTCGGCTCAATTATACACTCTTCTGGGGTAGAATGTTTCGCTGAATCCGATGGAAAAGGTTTCGGATCCAGAATACTCCGCGTTTACGAGAAAAGTGCGTTATAACCCGAGGAAATTTTCTATCATATTTCGGCTCAATTATACACTTTTCTGGGGTAGAATGTTCCGCTGATTCCGTTAGAAAAGGTTTCAGATCCGAAATATCTCGCGATTACGAGAAAAACGCGTTATAACATGAAAAAAATTTTTGTAATATTTCGACTTAATTATACACTTTTCTGGGGTAATTTGATCTGAATAATCCGTTGGAGAAGGTACCAGATCCGAAATATCTCGCGTTTACGAGGAAAACGCGTTATAACATGAGGAAATTTTTTGTAATATTTCCATTCAATTATACACTTTTGTGGGATAATTTGATCCGCTCAATCCGTTGAAAAAGGTTTCAGATCCGAAATACCTCGCGTTTACGAGAAAAACGCGTTATAACATGAGGAAATTTTTCATCATATTTCGGCTCAATCATACACTTATCTGGGGTAGAATGTTCCGCTGAATCCGTTAGAAAAGGTTTCAGATTCGAAATACCTCGCGTTTACGAGAAAAACGCGTTATAACATGAAGAAATTTTTCATCATATTTCCGCTGAATTATACACTTTTCTGGGCTAGAATGTTCCGCTGAATCCGTTGGAAAAGGTTTCAGATCCGAAATACCTCGCGTTTACGAGAAAAACGCGTTATAACTTGAGGAAATTTTTCATCATATTTCGGCTCAATTATACACTTATCTGGGGTAGAATGTTCCGCTGAATCCGTTAGAAAAGGTTTCAGATTCGAAATACCTCGCGTTTACGAGAAAAACGCGTTATAACATGAAGAAATTTTTCATCATATTTCGGCTCAATTATACACTTTTCTGGGGTAGAATGTTCCGCTGAATCCGTTGAAAAAGGTTTCAGATCCGAAATACCTCGCGTTAACGAGAAAAACGCGTTTAACCACGAGGAAATTTTTCATCATATTTCCGCGCAATTATACACTCTTCTGGGGTAGAATGTTTCGCTGAATCCGTTGAAAAAGGTTCCAGATCCGAAATACCTCGCGTTTACGAGAAAAACGCGTTATAACCTGAGGAAAGCTTGCATTATATTTCGGCTCAATTATACACTTCTCTGGGGTAGAATGGTCCGCTGAATCCGTTGTAAAAGGTTTCAGATCCGAAATACCTCGCGTTTACGAGAAAAACGCGTTTTAACACGAGGAAATTTTTCATCATATTTCCGCTCAATTATACACTCTTCTGGGGTAGAATGTTTCGCTGAATCCGATGGGAAAGGTTTCGGATCCAAAATACTCCGCGTTTACGAGAAAAGTGCGTTATAACCCGAGGAAATTTTTTATCATATTTCGGCTCAATTATACACTCTTCTGGGGTAGAATGTTCCGGTGAATCCGTTAGAAAAGGTTTCAGATTCGAAATATTTCGCGTTTACGAGAAAAACGCGTTATAACATACAGAAATTTTTTGTAATATTTCGACTCAATTATACACTTTTCTGGGGTAATTTGATCCGATTAATCCGTTGAAAAAGATTCCAGATCTGGAATATCTCGCGTTTACGAGAAAAACTCGTTATAACATGAGGAAATTTTTTGTAATATTTCGACTTAATTATACACTTTTGTGGGGTAGAATGTTCCGCTGAATCCGTTAGAAAAGGTTTCAGATTCGAAATACCTCGCGTTTACGAGAAAAACGCGTTATAACATGAAGAAATTTTTCATCATATTTCGGCTCAATTATACAATTATCTGGGGTAGAATAATCCGCTGAATCCGTTAGAAAAGGTTTCAGATTCGAAATACCTCGCGTTTACGAGAAAAACGCGTTATAACATGAGGAAATATTTTGTAATATTTCGACTCAATTATACACTTTTCTGGGGTAGAATGTTCCGCTGAATCCGTTGGAGAAGGTTTCAGATCCAAAATATCTCGCGTTCACAAGAGAAATGCGTTATAACATTAAGAAATTTTTCATCATATTTCCGCTGAATTATACACTTTTCTGGGCTGGAATGTTCCGCTGAATACGTTGGAAAAGGTTTCAGATCCGAAATACCTCGCGTTTACGAGAAAAACGCGTTATAACATAAGGAAATTTTTCATCATATTTCGGCTCAATTATACACTTATCTGGGGTAGAATGTTCCGCTGAATCCGTTAGAAAAGGTTTCAGATTCGAAATACCTCGCGTTTACGAGAAAAACGCGTTATAACATGAGGAAATATTTTGTAATATTTCGACTCAATTATACACTTTTCTGGGGTAGAATGTTCCGCTGAATCCGTTGGAGAACGTTTCAGATCCAAAATATCTCGCGTTCACAAGAGAAATGCGTTATAACATTAAGAAATTTTTCATCATATTTCCGCTGAATTATACACTTTTCTGGGCTAGAATGTTCCGCTGAATCCGTTGAAAAAGGTTCCAGATCCGAAATACCTCGCGTTTACGAGAAAAACGCGTTATAACCTGAGGAAAGCTTGCATTATATTTCGGCTCAATTATACACTTTTCTGGGGTAGAATGTTCCGCTGAATCCGTTGTAAAAGGTTTCAGATCCGAAATACCTCGCGTTTACGAGAAAAACGCGTTTTAACACGAGGAAATTTTTCATCATATTTCGGCTCAATTATACACTCTTCTGGGGTAGAATGTTCCGCTGAATCCGTTAGAAAAGGTTTCAGATTCGAAATACCTCGCGTTTACGAGAAAAACGCGTTATAACATACAGAAATTTTTTGTAATATTTCGACTCAATTATACACTTTTCTCGGGTAATTTGATCCGATTAATCCGTTGAAAAAGATTCCAGATCTAGAATATCTCGCGTTTACGAGAAAAACGCGTTATAACATGAGGAAATTTTTTGTAATATTTCGACTTAATTATACACTTTTGTGGGGTAGAATGTTCTGCTGAATCCGTTGGAAAAGGTTTCAGACCCAAAATATCTCGAGTTTACGGGAAAAACGCGTTATAACATGAGGAAATATTTTGTAATATTTCGACTCAATTATACACTTTCCTGGGGTAGAATGTTCCGCTGAATCCGTTGGAGAAGGTTTCAGATCCAAAATATCTCGCGTTCACAAGAGAAATGCGTTATAATATTAAGAAATTTTTCATCATATTTCCGCTGAATTATACACTTTTCTGGGCTAGAATGTTCCGCTGAATCCGTTGGAAAAGGTTTCAGATCCGAAATACCTCGCGTTTACGAGAAAAACGCGTTATAACATAAGGAAATTTTTCATCATATTTCGGCTCAATTATACACTTGTCTGGGGTAGAATGTTCCGCTGAATCCGTTAGAAAAGGTTTCAGATTCGAAATACCTCGCGTTTACGAGAAAAACGCGTTATAACATGAAGAAATTTTTCATCATATTTCGGCTCAATTATACACTTTTCTGGGGTAGAATGTTCCGCTGAATCCGTTGAAAAAGGTTTCAGATCCGAAATACCTCGCGTTAACGAGAAAAACGCGTTTAACCACGAGGAAATTTTTCAGCATATTTCCGCTCAATTATACACTCTTCTGGGGTAGAATGTTTCGCTGAATCCGTTGAAAAAGGTTCCAGATCCGAAATACCTCGCGTTTACGAGAAAAACGCGTTATAACCTGAGGAAAGCTTGCATTATATTTCGGCTCAATTATACACTTTTCTGGGGTAGAATGTTCCGCTGAATCCGTTGTAAAAGGTTTCAGATCCGAAATACCTCGCGTTTACGAGAAAAACGCGTTTTAACACGAGGAAATTTTTCATCATATTTCCGCTCAATTATACACTCTTCTGGGGTAGAATGTTTCGCTGAATCCGATGGGAAAGGTTTCGGATCCAAAATACTCCGCGTTTACGAGAAAAGTGCGTTATAACCTGAGGAAATTTTTTATCATATTTCGGCTCAATTATACACTCTTCTGGGGTAGAATGTTCCGGTGAATCCGTTAGAAAAGGTTTCAGATTCGAAATATTTCGCGTTTACGAGAAAAACGCGTTATAACATACAGAAATTTTTTGTAATATTTCGACTCAATTATACACTTTTCTGGGGTAATTTGATCCGATTAATCCGTTGAAAAAGATTCCAGATCTGGAATATCTCGCGTTTACGAGAAAAACGCGTTATAACATGAGGAAATTTTTTGTAATATTTCGACTTAATTATACACTTTTGTGGGGTAATTTGATCCGCTCAATCCGGTAAAAAAGGTTTCAGATCCGAAATACCTCGCAGTTACGAAAAAAACGCGTTATACCATGAGGAAATTTTTTATCATATTTTCGCTCAATTATACACTTTTCTGGGCTAGAATGTTCTGCTGAATCCGTTGGAAAAGGTTTCAGATCCAAAATATCTCAAGTTTACGGGGAAAACGCGTTATAACATGAGGAAATATTTTGTAATATTTCGACTCAATTATACACTTTTCTGGGGTAGAATGTTCCGCTGAATCCGTTGGAGAAGGTTTCAGATCCAAAATATCTCGCGTTCACAAGAGAAATGCGTTATAACATTAAGAAATTTTTCATCATATTTCCGCTGAATTATACACTTTTCTGGGCTAGAATGTTCCGCTGAATCCGTTGGAAAAGGTTTCAGATCCGAAATACCTCGCGTTTACGAGAAAAACGCGTTATAACATGAGGAAATTTTTCATCATATTTCGGCTCAATTATACACTTATCTGGGGTAGAATGTTCCGCTGAATCCGTTAGAAAAGGTTTCAGATTCGAAATACCTCGCGTTTACGAGAAAAACGCGTTATAACATGAAGAAATTTTTCATCATATTTCGGCTCAATTATACCCTTTTCTGGGGTAGAATGTTCCGCTGAATCCGTTGAAAAAGGTTTCAGATTCGAAATACCTGGCGTTAACGAGAAAAACGCGTTTAACCACGAGGAAATTTTTCATCATATTTCGGCTCAATTATACACTCTTCTGGGGTAGAATGTTTCGCTGAATCCGATGGAAAATGTTTCGGATCCAAAATACTCCGCGTTTACGAGAAAAGTGCGTTATAACCCGAGGAAATTTTCTATCATATTTCGGCTCAATTATACACTTTTCTGGGGTAGAATGTTCCGCTGATTCCGTTAGAAAAGGTTTCAGATCCGAAATATCTCGCGATTACGAGAAAAACGCGTTATAACATGAAAAAAATTTTTGTAATATTTCGACTTAATTATACACTTTTCTGGGGTAATTTGATCTGAATAATCCGTTGGAGAAGGTACCAGATCCGAAATATCTCGCGTTTACGAGGAAAACGCGTTATAACATGAGGAAATTTTTTGTAATATTTCCATTCAATTATACACTTTTGTGGGATAATTTGATCCGCTCAATCCGTTGAAAAAGGTTTCAGATCCGAAATACCTCGCGTTTACGAGAAAAACGCGTTATAACATGAGGAAATTTTTCATCATATTTCGGCTCAATTATACACTTATCTGGGGTAGAATGTTCCGCTGAATCCGTTAGAAAAGGTTTCAGATTCGAAATACCTCGCGTTTACGAGAAAAACGCGTTATAACATGAAGAAATTTTTCATCATATTTCCGCTGAATTATACACTTTTCTGGGCTAGAATGTTCCGCTGAATCCGTTGGAAAAGGTTTCAGATCCGAAATACCTCGCGTTTACGAGAAAAACGCGTTATAACTTGAGGAAATTTTTCATCATATTTCGGCTCAATTATACACTTATCTGGGGTAGAATGTTCCGCTGAATCCGTTAGAAAAGGTTTCAGATTCGAAATACCTCGCGTTTACGAGAAAAACGCGTTATAACATGAAGAAATTTTTCATTATATTTCGGCTCAATTATACACTTTTCTGGGGTAGAATGTTCCGCTGAATCCGTTGAAAAAGGTTTCAGATCCGAAATACCTCGCGTTAACGAGAAAAACGCGTTTAACCACGAGGAAATTTTTCATCATATTTCCGCGCAATTATACACTCTTCTGGGGTAGAATGTTTCGCTGAATCCGTTGAAAAAGGTTCCAGATCCGAAATACCTCGCGTTTACGAGAAAAACGCGTTATAACCTGAGGAAAGCTTGCATTATATTTCGGCTTAATTATACACTTCTCTGGGGTAGAATGTTCCGCTGAATCCGTTGTAAAAGGTTTCAGATCCGAAATACCTCGCGTTTACGAGAAAAACGCGTTTTAACACGAGGAAATTTTTCATCATATTTCCGCTCAATTATACACTCTTCTGGGGTAGAATGTTTCGCTGAATCCGATGGGAAAGGTTTCGGATCCAAAATACTCCGCGTTTACGAGAAAAGTGCGTTATAACCCGAGGAAATTTTTTATCATATTTCGGCTCAATTATACACTCTTCTGGGGTAGAATGTTCCGGTGAATCCGTTAGAAAAGGTTTCAGATTCGAAATATTTCGCGTTTACGAGAAAAACGCGTTATAACATACAGAAATTTTTTGTAATATTTCGACTCAATTATACACTTTTCTGGGGTAATTTGATCCGATTAATCCGTTGAAAAAGATTCCAGATCTGGAATATCTCGCGTTTACGAGAAAAACTCGTTATAACATGAGGAAATTTTTTGTAATATTTCGACTTAATTATACACTTTTGTGGGGTAGAATGTTCCGCTGAATCCGTTAGAGAAGGTTTCAGATTCGAAATACCTCGCGTTTACGAGAAAAACGCGTTATAACATGAAGAAATTTTTCATCATATTTCGGCTCAATTATACAATTATCTGGGGTAGAATAATCCGCTGAATCCGTTAGAAAAGGTTTCAGATTCGAAATACCTCGCGTTTACGAGAAAAACGCGTTATAACATGAGGAAATATTTTGTAATATTTCGACTCAATTATACACTTTTCTGGGGTAGAATGTTCCGCTGAATCCGTTGGAGAAGGTTTCAGATCCAAAATATCTCGCGTTCACAAGAGAAATGCGTTATAACATTAAGAAATTTTTCATCATATTTCCGCTGAATTATACACTTTTCTGGGCTGGAATGTTCCGCTGAATCCGTTGGAAAAGGTTTCAGATCCGAAATACCTCGCGTTTACGAGAAAAACGCGTTATAACATGAGGAAATTTTTCATCATATTTCGGCTCAATTATACACTTATCTGGGGTAGAATGTTCCGCTGAATCCGTTAGAAAAGGTTTCAGATTCGAAATACCTCGCGTTTACGAGAAAAACGCGTTATAACATGAGGAAATATTTTGTAATATTTCGACTCAATTATACACTTTTCTGGGGTAGAATGTTCCGCTGAATCCGTTGGAGAACGTTTCAGATCCAAAATATCTCGCGTTCACAAAAGAAATGCGTTATAACATTAAGAAATTTTTCATCATATTTCCGCTGAATTATACACTTTTCTGGGCTAGAATGTTCCGCTGAATCCGTTGGAAAAGGTTTCAGATCCGAAATACCTCGCGTTTACGAGAAAAACGCGTTATAACATGAGGAAATTTTTCATCATATTTCGGCTCAATTATACACTTATCTGGGGTAGAATGTTCCGCTGAATCCGTTAGAAAAGGTTTCAGATTCGAAATACCTCGCGTTTACGAGAAAAACGCGTTATAACATGAAGAAATTTTTCATCATATTTCCGCTGAATTATACACTTTTCTGGGCTAGAATGTTCCGCTGAATCCGTTGGAAAAGGTTTCAGATCCGAAATACCTCGCGTTTACGAGAAAAACGCGTTATAACATGAGGAAATTTTTCATCATATTTCCGCTCAATTATACACTCTTCTGGGGTAGAATGTTTCGCTGAATCCGTTGAAAAAGGTTCCAGATCCGAAATACCTCGCGTTTACGAGAAAAACGCGTTATAACCTGAGGAAAGCTTGCATTATATTTCGGCTCAATTATACACTTTTCTGGGGTAGAATGTTCCGCTGAATCCGTTGTAAAAGGTTTCAGATCCGAAATACCTCGCGTTTACGAGAAAAACGCGTTTTAACACGAGGAAATTTTTCATCATATTTCCGCTCAATTATACACTCTTCTGGGGTAGAATGTTTCGCTGGATCCGATGGGAAAGGTTTCGGATCCAAAATACTCCGCGTTTACGAGAAAAGTGCGTTATAACCCGAGGAAATTTTTTATCATATTTCGGCTCAATTATACACTCTTCTGGGGTAGAATGTTCCGGTGAATCCGTTAGAAAAGGTTTCAGATTCGAAATATTTCGCGTTTACGAGAAAAACGCGTTATAACATACAGAAATTTTTTGTAATATTTCGACTCAATTATACACTTTTCTGGGGTAATTTGATCCGATTAATCCGTTGAAAAAGATTCCAGATCTGGAATATCTCGCGTTTACGAGAAAAACGCGTTATAACATGAGGAAATTTTTTGTAATATTTCGACTTAATTATACACTTTTGTGGGGTAATTTGATCCGCTCAATCCGGTAAAAAAGGTTTCAGATCCGAAATACCTCGCAGTTACGAAAAAAACGCGTTATACCATGAGGAAATTTTTTATCATATTTTCGCTCAATTATACACTTTCCTGGGGTAGAATGTTCTGCTGAATCCGTTGGAAAAGGTTTCAGATCCAAAATATCTCGAGTTTACGGGGAAAACGCGTTATAACATGAGGAAATATTTTGTAATATTTCGACTCAATTATACACTTTTCTGGGGTAATTTGATCTGAATAATCCGTTGGAAAAGGTTTCAGATCCAAAATATCTCGCGTTCACAAGAGAAATGCGTTATAACATTAAGAAATTTTTCATCATATTTCCGCTGAATTATACACTTTTCTGGGCTAGAATGTTCCGCTGAATCCGTTGGAAAAGGTTTCAGATCCGAAATACCTCGCGTTTACGAGAAAAACGCGTTATAACATGAGGAAATTTTTCATCATATTTCGGCTCAATTATACACTTATCTGGGGTAGAATGTTCCGCTGAATCCGTTAGAAAAGGTTTCAGATTCGAAATACCTCGCGTTTACGAGAAAAACGCGTTATAACATGAAGAAATTTTTCATCATATTTCCGCTGAATTATACACTTTTCTGGGCTAGAATGTTCCGCTGAATCCGTTGGAAAAGGTTTCAGATCCGAAATACCTCGCGTTTACGAGAAAAACGCGTTATAACATGAGGAAATTTTTCATCATATTTCGGCTCAATTATACACTTATCTGGGGTAGAATGTTCCGCTGAATCCGTTAGAAAAGGTTTCAGATTCGAAATACCTCGCGTTTACGAGAAAAACGCGTTATAACATGAAGAAATTTTTCATCATATTTTGGCTCAATTATACACTTTTCTGGGGTAGAATGTTCCGCTGAATCCGTTGAAAAAGGTTTCAGATCCGAAATACCTCGCGTTAACGAGAAAAACGCGTTTAACCACGAGGAAATTTTTCATCATATTTCCGCTCAATTATACACTCTTCTGGGGTAGAATGTTTCGCTGAATCCGTTGAAAAAGGTTCCAGATCCGAAATACCTCGCGTTTACGAGAAAAACGCGTTATGACCTGAGGAAAGCTTGCATTATATTTCGGCTCAATTATACACTTCTCTGGGGTAGAATGTTCCGCTGAATCCGTTGTAGAAGGTTTCAGATCCGAAATACCTCGCGTTTACGAGAAAAACGCGTATTAACACGAGGAAATTTTTCATCATATTTCCGCTCAATTATACACTCTTCTGGGGTAGAATGTTTCGCTGAATCCGATGGGAAAGGTTTCGGATCCAAAATACTCCGCGTTTACGAGAAAAGTGCGTTATAACCCGAGGAAATTTTTTATCATATTTCGGCTCAATTATACACTCTTCTGGGGTAGAATGTTCCGGTGAATCCGTTAGAAAAGGTTTCAGATTCGAAATATTTCGCGTTTACGAGAAAAACGCGTTATAACATACAGAAATTTTTTGTAATATTTCGACTCAATTATACACTTTTCTGGGGTAATTTGATCCGATTAATCCGTTGAAAAAGATTCCAGATCTGGAATATCTCGCGTTCACGAGAAAAACGCGTTATAACATGAGGAAATTTTTTGTAATATTTCGACTTAATTATACACTTTTGTGGGGTAATTTGATCCGCTCAATCCGGTAAAAAAGGTTTCAGATCCGAAATACCTCGCAGTTACGAAAAAAACGCGTTATACCATGAGGAAATTTTTTATCATATTTTCGCTCAATTATACACTTTCCTGGGGTAGAATGTTCTGCTGAATCCGTTGGAAAAGGTTTCAGATCCAAAATATCTCAAGTTTACGGGGAAAACGCGTTATAACATGAGGAAATATTTTGTAATATTTCGACTCAATTATACACTTTTCTGGGGTAGAATGTTCCGCTGAATCCGTTGGAGAAGGTTTCAGATCCAAAATATCTCGCGTTCACAAGAGAAATGCGTTATAACATTAAGAAATTTTTCATCATATTTCCGCTGAATTATACACTTTTCTGGGCTAGAATGTTCCGCTGAATCCGTTGGAAAAGGTTTCAGATCCGAAATACCTCGCGTTTACGAGAAAAACGCGTTATAACATGAGGAAATTTTTCATCATATTTCGGCTCAATTATACACTTATCTGGGGTAGAATGTTCCGCTGAATCCGTTCGAAAAGGTTTCAGATTCGAAATACCTCGCGTTTACGAGAAAAACGCGTTATAACATGAAGAAATTTTTCATCATATTTCGGCTCAATTATACACTTTTCTGGGGTAGAATGTTCCGCTGAATCCGTTGAGAAAGGTTTCAGATTCGAAATACCTGGCGTTAACGAGAAAAACGCGTTTAACCACGAGGAAATTTTTCATCATATTTCCGCTCAATTATACACTCTTCTGGGGTAGAATGTTTCGCTGAATCCGATGGAAAAGGTTTTGGATCCAAAATACTCCGCGTTTACAAGAAAAGTGCGTTATAACCCGAGGAAATTTTTTATCATATTTCGGCTCAAATATACACTCTTCTGGGGTAGAATGTTCCGCTGATTCCGTTAGGAAAGGTTTCAGATCCGAAATATCTCGCGATTACGAGAAAAACGCGTTATAACATGAAAAAAATTTTTGTAATATTTCGACTCAATTATACACTTTTCTGGGGTAATTTGATCTGAATAATCCGTTGGAAAAGGTACCAGATCCGAAATATCTCGCGTTTACGAGGAAAACGCGTTATAACATGAGGAAATTTTTTGTAATATTTCCATTCAATTATACACTTTTGTGGGATAATTTGATCCGCTCAATCCGTTGAAAAAGGTTTCAGATCCGAAATACCTCGCGTTTACGAGAAAAACGCGTTATAACATGAGGAAATTTTTCATCATATTTCGGCTCAATTATACAATTATCTGGGGTAGAATAATCCGCTGAATCCGTTAGAAAAGGTTTCAGATTCGAAATACCTCGCGTTTACGAGAAAAACGCGTTATAACATGAGGAAATATTTTGTAATATTTCGACTCAATTATACACTTTTCTGGGGTAGAATGTTCCGCTGAATCCGTTGGAGAAGGTTTCAGATCCAAAATATCTCGCGTTCACAAGAGAAATGCGTTATAACATTAAGAAATTTTTCATCATATTTCCGCTGAATTATACACTTTTCTGGGCTAGAATGTTCCGCTGAATCCGTTGGAAAAGGTTTCAGATCCGAAATACCTCGCGTTTACGAGAAAAACGCGTTATAACATGAGGAAATTTTTCATCATATTTCGGCTCAATTATACACTTATCTGGGGTAGAATGTTCCGCTGAATCCGTTAGAAAAGGTTTCAGATTCAAAATACCTCGCGTTTACGAGAAAAACGCGTTATAACATGAAGAAATTTTTCATCATATTTCGGCTCAATTATACACTTTTCTGGGGTAGAATGTTCCGCTGAATCCGTTGAAAAAGGTTTCAGATACGAAATACCTGGCGTTAACGAGAAAAACGCGTTTAACCACGAGGAAATTTTTCATCATATTTCCGCTCAATTATACACTCTTCTGGGGTAGAATGTTTCGCTGAATCCGATGGAAAAGGTTTCGGATCCAAAATACTCCGCGTTTACGAGAAAAGTGCGTTGTAACCCGAGGAAATTTTTTATCATATTTCGGCTCAATTATACACTCTTCTGGGGTAGAATGTTCCGCTGATTCCGTTAGAAAAGGTTTCAGATCCGAAATACCTCGCGTTTACGAGAAAAACGCGTTATAACATGAGGAAATATTTTGTAATATTTCGACTCAATTATACACTTTTCTGGGGTAGAATGTTCCGCTGAATCCGTTGGAGAAGGTTTCAGATCCAAAATATCTCGCGTTCACAAGAGAAATGCGTTATAACATTAAGAAATTTTTCATAATATTTCCGCTGAATTATACACTTTTCTGGGCTAGAATGTTCCGCTGAATCCGTTGGAAAAGGTTTCAGATCCGAAATACCTCGCGTTTACGAGAAAAACGCGTTATAACATGAGGAAATTTTTCATCATATTTCGGCTCAATTATACACTTATCTGGGGTAGAATGTTCCGCTGAATCCGTTAGAAAAGGTTTCAGATTCGAAATACCTCGCGTTTACGAGAAAAACGCGTTATAACATGAAGAAATTTTTCATCATATTTCCGCTGAATTATACACTTTTCTGGGCTAGAATGTTCCGCTGAATCCGTTGGAAAAGGTTTCAGATCCGAAATACCTCGCGTTTACGAGAAAAACGCGTTATAACATGAGGAAATTTTTCATCATATTTCGGCTCAATTATACACTTATCTGGCGTAGAATGTTCCGCTGAATCCGTTAGAAAAGGTTTCAGATTCGAAATACCTCGCGTTTACGAGAAAAACGCGTTATAACATGAAGAAATTTTTCATCATATTTCGGCTCAATTATACACTTTTCTGGGGTAGAATGTTCCGCTGAATCCGTTGAAAAAGGTTTCAGATCCGAAATACCTCGCGTTTACGAGAAAAACGCGTTTTAACACGAGGAAATTTTTCATCATATTTCCGCTCAATTATACACTTTTCTGGGGTAGAATGTTTCGCTGAATCCGATGGAAAAGGTTTCGGATCCAAAATACTCCGCGTTTACGAGAAAAGTACGTTATAACCCGAGGAAATTTTTTATCATATTTCGGCTCAATTATACACTCTTCTGGGGTAGAATGTTCCGGTGAATCCGTTAGAAAAGGTTTCAGATGCGAAATATTTCGCGTTTACGAGAAAAACGCGTTATAACATACAGAAATTTTTTGTAATATTTCGACTCAATTATACACTTTTCTGGGGTAATTTGATCCGATTAATCCGTTAAAAAAGATTCCAGATCTGGAATATCTCGCGTTTACGAGAAAAACGCGTTATGACATGAGGAAATTTTTTGTAATATTTCGACTTAATTATACACTTTTGTGGGGTAATTTGATCCGCTCAATCCGGTAAAGAAGGTTTCAGATCCGAAATACCTCGCAGTTACGAAAAAAACGCGTTATACCATGAGGAAATTTTTTATCATACTTTCGCTCAATTATACACTTTCCTGGGGTAGAATGTTCTGCTGAATCCGTTGGAAAAGGTTTCAGATCCAAAATATCTCGAGTTTACGGGGAAAACGCGTTTTAACATGAGGAAATATTTTGTAATATTTCGACTCAATTATACACTTTTCTGGGGTAGAATGTTCCGCTGAATCCGTTGGAGAAGGTTTCAGATCCAAAATATCTCGCGTTCACAAGAGAAATGCGTTATAACATTAAGAAATTTTTCATCATATTTCCGCTGAATTATACACTTTTCTGGGCTAGAATGTTCCGCTGAATCCGTTGGAAAAGGTTTCAGATCCGAAATACCTCGCGTTTACGAGAAAAACGCGTTATAACATGAGGAAATTTTTCATCATATTTCGGCTCAATTATACACTTATCTGGCGTAGAATGTTCCGCTGAATCCGTTAGAAAAGGTTTCAGATTCGAAATACCTCGCGTTTACGAGAAAAACGCGTTATAACATGAAGAAATTTTTCATCATATTTCGGCTCAATTATACACTTTTCTGGGGTAGAATGTTCCGCTGAATCCGTTGAAAAAGGTTTCAGATTCGAAATACCTGGCGTTAACGAGAAAAACGCGTTTAACCACGAGGAAATTTTTCATCATATTTCCGCTCAATTATACACTCTTCTGGGGTAGAATGTTTCGCTGAATCCGATGGAAAAGGTTTCGGATCCAAAATACTCCGCGTTTACGAGAAAAGTGCGTTATAACCCGAGGAAATTTTTTATCATATTTCGGCTCAATTATACACTCTTCTGGGGTAGAATGTTCCGCTGATTCCGTTAGAAAAGGTTTCAGATCCGAAATATCTCGCGATTACGAGAAAAACGCGTTATAACATGAAAAAAATTTTTGTAATATTTCGACTTAATTATACACTTTTCTGGGGTAATTTGATCTGAATAATCCGTTGGAAAAGGTACCAGATCCGAAATATCTCGCGTTTACGAGGAAAACGCGTTATAACATGAGGAAATTTTTTGTAATATTTCCATTCAATTATACACTTTTGTGGGATAATTTGATCCGCTCAATCCGTTGAAAAAGGTTTCAGATCCGAAATACCTCGCGTTTACGAGAAAAACGCGTTATAACATGAGGAAATTTTTCATCATATTTCGGCTCAATTATACACTTATCTGGGGTAGAATAATCCGCTGAATCCGTTAGAAAAGGTTTCAGATTCGAAATACCTCGCGTTTACGAGAAAAACGCGTTATAACATGAGGAAATATTTTGTAATATTTCGACTCAATTATACACTTTTCTGGGGTAGAATGTTCCGCTGAATCCGTTGGAGAAGGTTTCAGATCCAAAATATTTCGCGTTCACAAGAGAAATGCGTTATAACATTGAGAAATTTTTCATCATATTTCCGCTGAATTATACACTTCTCTGGGCTAGAATGTTCCGCTGAATCCGTTGGAAAAGGTTTCAGATCCGAAATACCTCGCGTTTACGAGAAAAACGCGTTATAACATGAGGAAATTTTTCATCATATTTCGGCTCAATTATACACTTATCTGGGGTAGAATGTTCCGCTGAATCCGTTAGAAAAGGTTTCAGATTCGAAATACCTCGCGTTTACGAGAAAAACGCGTTATAACATGAAGAAATTTTTCATCATATTTCCGCTGAATTATACACTTTTCTGGGCCAGAATGTTCCGCTGAATCCGTTGGAAAAGGTTTCAGATCCGAAATACCTCGCGTTTACGAGAAAAACGCGTTATAACATGAGGAAATTTTTCATCATATTTCGGCTCAATTATACACTTATCTGGGGTAGAATGTTCCGCTGAATCCGTTAGAAAAGGTTTCAGATTCGAAATACCTCGCGTTTACGAGAAAAACGCGTTATAACATGAAGAAATTTTTCATCATATTTCGGCTCAATTATACACTTTTCTGGGGTAGAATGTTCCGCTGAATCCGTTGAAAAAGGTTTCAGATCCGAAATACCTCGCGTTAACGAGAAAAACGCGTTTAACCACGAGGAAATTTTTCATCATATTTCCGCTCAATTATACACTCTTCTGGGGTAGAATGTTTCGCTGAATCCGTTGAAAAAGGTTCCAGATCCGAAATACCTCGCGTTTACGAGAAAAACGCGTTATAACCTGAGGAAAGCTTGCATTATATTTCGGCTCAATTATACACTTCTCTGGGGTAGAATGTTCCGCTGAATCCGTTGTAAAAGGTTTCAGATCCGAAATACCTCGCGTTTACGAGAAAAACGCGTTTTAACACGAGGAAATTTTTCATCATATTTCCGCTCAATTATACACTCTTCTGGGGTAGAATGTTTTGCTGAATCCGATGGGAAAGGTTTCGGATCCAAAATACTCCGCGTTTACGAGAAAAGTACGTTATAACCCGAGGAAATTTTTTATCATATTTCGGCTCAATTATACACTCTTTTGGGGTAGAATGTTCCGGTGAATCCGTTAGAAAAGGTTTCAGATTCGAAATATTTCGCGTTTACGAGAAAAACGCGTTATAACATACAGAAATTTTTTGTAATATTTCGACTCAATTATACACTTTTCTGGGGTAATTTGATCCGATTAATCCGTTGAAAAAGATTCCAGATCTGGAATATCTCGCGTTTACGAGAAAAACGCGTTATAACATGAGGAAATTTTTTGTAATATTTCGACTTAATTATACACTTTTGTGGGGTAATTTGATCCGCTCAATCCGGTAAAAAAGGTTTCAGATCCGAAATACCTCGCAATTACGAAAAAAACGCGTTATACCATGAGGAAATTTTTTATCATATTTTCGCTCAATTATACACTTTCCTGGGGTAGAATGTTCTGCTGAATCCGTTGGAAAAGGTTTCAGATCCAAAATATCTCGAGTTTACGGGGAAAACGCGTTATAACATGAGGAAATATTTTGTAATATTTCGACTCAATTATACACTTTTCTGGGGTAGAATGTTCCGCTGAATCCGTTGGAGAAGGTTTCAGATCCAAAATATCTCGCGTTCACAAGAGAAATGCGTTATAACATTAGGAAATTTTTCATCATATTACCGCTGAATTATACACTTTTCTGGGCTAGAATGTTCCGCTGAATCCGTTGGAAAAGGTTTCAGATCCGAAATACCTCGCGTTTACGAAAAAAACGCGTTATAACATGAGGAAATTTTTCATCATATTTCGGCTCAATTATACACTTATCTGGCGTAGAATGTTCCGCTGAATCCGTTAGAAAAGGTTTCAGATTCGAAATACCTCGCGTTTACGAGAAAAACGCGTTATAACATGAAGAAATTTTTCATCATATTTCGGCTCAATTATACACTTTTCTGGGGTAGAATGTTCCGCTGAATCCGTTGAAAAAGGTTTCAGATCCGAAATACCTCGCGTTAACGAGAAAAACGCGTTTAACCACGAGGAAATTTTTCATCATATTTCCGCTCAATTATACACTCTTCTGGGGTAGAATGTTTCGCTGAATCCGTTGAAAAAGGTTCCAGATCCGAAATACCTCGCGTTTACGAGAAAAACGCGTTATAACCTGAGGAAAGCTTGCATTATATTTCGGCTCAATTATACACTTCTCTGGGGTAGAATGTTCCGCTGAATCCGTTGTAAAAGGTTTCAGATCCGAAATACCTCGCGTTTACGAGAAAAACGCGTTTTAACACGAGGAAATTTTTCATCATATTTCCGCTCAATTATACACTTTTCTGGGGTAGAATGTTTCGCTGAATCCGATGGGAAAGGTTTCGGATCCAAAATACTCCGCGTTTACGAGAAAAGTGCGTTATAACCCGAGGAAATTTTTTATCATATTTCGGCTCAATTATACACTCTTCTGGGGTAGAATGTTCCGCTGATTCCGTTAGAAAAGGTTTCAGATCCGAAATATCTCGCGATTACGAGAAAAACGCGTTATAACATGAAAAAAATTTTTGTAATATTTCGACTTAATTATACACTTTTCTGGGGTAATTTGATCTGAATAATCCGTTGGAAAAGGTACCAGATCCGAAATATCTCGCGTTTACGAGGAAAACGCGTTATAACATGAGGAAATTTTTTGTAATATTTCCATTCAATTATACACTTTTGTGGGATAATTTGATCCGCTCAATCCGTTGAAAAAGGTTTCAGATCCGAAATCCCTCGCGTTTACGAGAAAAACGCGTTATAACATGAGGAAATTTTTCATCATATTTCGGCTCAATTATACACTTATCTGGGGTAGAATAATCCGCTGAATCCGTTAGAAAAGGTTTCAGATTCGAAATACCTCGCGTTTACGAGAAAAACGCGTTATAACATGAAGAAATTTTTCATCATATTTCGGCTCAATTATACACTTTTCTGGGGTAGAATGTTCCGCTGAATCCGTTGAAAAAGGTTCCAGATCCGAAATACCTCGCGTTTACGAGAAAAACGCGTATAACCTGAGGAAAGCTTGCATTATATTTCGGCTCAATTATACACTTCTCTGGGGTAGAATGTTCCGCTGAATCCGTTGTAAAAGGTTTCAGATCCGAAATACCTCGCGTTTACGAGAAAAACGCGTTTTAACACGAGGAAATTTTTCATCATATTTCCGCTCAATTATACACTCTTCTGGGGTAGAATGTTTCGCTGAATCCGATGGGAAAGGTTTCGGATCCAAAATACTCCGCGTTTACGAGAAAAGTACGTTTTAACCCGAGGAAATTTTTTATCATATTTCGGCTCAATTATACACTCTTCTGGGGTAGAATGTTCCGGTGAATCCGTTAGAAAAGGTTTCAGATTCGAAATATTTCGCGTTTACGAGAAAAACGCGTTATAACATACAGAAATTTTTTGTAATATTTCGACTCAATTATACACTTTTCTGGGGTAATTTGATCCGATTAATCCGTTGAAAAAGATTCCAGATCTGGAATATCTCGCGTTTACGAGAAAAACGCGTTATAACATGAGGAAATTTTTTGTAATATTTCGACTTAATTATACACTTTTGTGGGGTAATTTGATCCGCTCAATCCGGTAAAAAAGGTTTCAGATCCGAAATACCTCGCAGTTACGAAAAAAACGCGTTATACCATGAGGAAATTTTTTATCATATTTTCGCTCAATTATACACTTTCCTGGGGTAGAATGTTCTGCTGAATCCGTTGGAAAAGGTTTCAGATCCAAAATATCTCGAGTTTACGGGAAAAACGCGTTATAACATGAGGAAATATTTTGTAATATTTCGACTCAATTATACACTTTTCTGGGGTAGAATGTTCCGCTGAATCCGTTGGAGAAGGTTTCAGATCCAAAATATCTCGCGTTCACAAGAGAAATGCGTTATAACATTAAGAAATTTTTCATCATATTTCCGCTGAATTATACACTTTTCTGGGCTAGAATGTTCCGCTGAATCCGTTGGAAAAGGTTTCAGATCCGAAATACCTCGCGTTTACGAGAAAAACGCGTTATAACATGAGGAAATTTTTCATCATATTTCGGCTCAATTATACACTTATCTGGGGTAGAATGTTCCGCTGGATCCGTTAGAAAAGGTTTCAGATTCGAAATACCTCGCGTTTACGAGAAAAACGCGTTATAACATGAAGAAATTTTTCATCATATTTCGGCTCAATTATACACTTTTCTGGGGTAGGATGTTCCGCTGAATCCGTTGAAAAAGGTTTCAGATTCGAAATACCTGGCGTTAACGAGAAAAACGCGTTTAACCACGAGGAAATTTTTCATCATATTTCCGCTCAATTATACACTCTTCTGGGGTAGAATGTTTCGCTGAATCCGATGGAAAAGGTTTCGGATCCAAAATACTCCGCGTTTACGAGAAAAGTGCGTTATAACCCGAGGAAATTTTTTATCATATTTCGGCTCAATTATACACTCTTCTGGGGTAGAATGTTCCGCTGATTCCGTTAGAAAAGGTTTCAGATCCGAAATATCTCGCGATTACGAGAAAAACGCGTTATAACATGAAAAAAATTTTTGTAATATTTCGACTTAATTATACACTTTTCTGGGGTAATTTGATCTGAATAATCCGTTGGAAAAGTTACCAGATCCGAAATATCTCGCGTTTACGAGGAAAACGCGTTATAACATGAGGAAATTTTTTGTAATATTTCCATTCAATTATACACTTTTGTGGGATAATTTGATCCGCTCAATCCGTTGAAAAAGGTTTCAGATCCGAAATACCTCGCGTTTACGAGAAAAACGCGTTATAACATGAGGAAATTTTTCATCATATTTCGGCTCAATTATACACTTATCTGGGGTAGAATAATCCGCTGAATCCGTTAGAAAAGGTTTCAGATTCGAAATACCTCGCGTTTACGAGAAAAACGCGTTATAACATGAAGAAATTTTTCATCATATTTCGGCTCAATTATACACTTTTCTGGGGTAGAATGTTCCGCTGAATCCGTTGAAAAAGGTTCGAGATCCGAAATACCTCGCGTTTACGAGAAAAACGCGTTATAACCTGAGGAAAGCTTGCATTATATTTCGGCTCAATTATACACTTTTCAGAGGTAGAATGTTCCGCTGAATCCGTTGTAAAAGGTTTCAGATCCGAAATACCTCGCGTTTACGAGAAAAACGCGTTTTAACACGAGGAAATTTTTCATCATATTTCCGCTCAATTATACACTCTTCTGGGGTAGAATGTTTCGCTGAATCCGATGGAGAAGGTTTTGAATCCAAAATACTCAGCGTTTACGAGAAAAGTGCGTTATAACCCGAGGAAATTTTTTATCATATTTCGGCTCAATTATACACTCTTCTGGGGTAGAATATTCCGCTGAATCCGTTAGAAAAGGTTTCAGATTCGAAATACCTCGCGTTTACGAGAAAAACGCGTTATAACATACAGAAATTTTTTGTAATATTTCGACTCAATTATACACTTTTCTGGGGTAATTTGATCCGATTAATCCGTTGAAAAAGATTCCAGATCTAGAATATCTCGCGCTTACGAGAAAAACGCGTTATAACATCAGGAAATTTTTTGTAATATTTCGACTTAATTATACACTTTTGTGGGGTAGAATGTTCTGCTGAATCCGTTGGAAAAGGTTTCAGATCCAAAATATCTCGAGTTTACGGGAAAAACGCGTTATAACATGAGGAAATATTTTGTAATATTTCGACTCAATTATACACTTTTCTGGGGTAGAATGTTCCGCTGAATCCGTTGGAGAAGGTTTCAGATCCAAAATATCTCGCGTTCACAAGAGAAATGCGTTATAACAGTAAGAAATTTTTCATCATATTTCCGCTGAATTATACACTTTTCTGGGCTAGAATGTTCGGCTGAATCCGTTGGAAAAGGTTTCAGATCCGAAATACCTCGCGTTTACGAGAAAAACGCGTTATAACATGAGGAAATTTTTCATCATATTTCGGCTCAATTATACACTTATCTGGGGTAGAATGTTCCGCTGAATCCGTTAGAAAAGGTTTCAGATTCGAAATACCTCGCGTTTACGAGAAAAACGCGTTATAACATGAAGAAATTTTTCATCATATTTCGGCTCAATTATACACTTTTCTGGGGTAGAATGTTCCGCTGAATCCGTTGAAAAAGGTTTCAGATCCGAAATATCTCGCGATTACGAGAAAAACGCGTTATAACATGAAAAAATTTTTTGTAATATTTCGACTTAATTATACACTTTTCTGGGGTAATTTGATCTGAATAATCCGTTGGAAAAGGTACCAGATCCGAAATATCTCGCGTTCACGAGGAAAACGCGTTATAAGATGAGGAAATTTTTTGTAATATTTCCATTCAATTATACACTTTTGTGGGATAATTTGATTCGCTCAATCCGTTGAAAAAGGTTTCAGATCCGAAATACCTCGCGTTTACGAGTAAAACGCGTTATAACATGAGGAAATTTTTCATCATATTTCGGCTCAATTATACACTTATCTGGGGTAGAATAATCCGCTGAATCCGTTAGAAAAGGTTTCAGATTCGAAATACCTCGCGTTTACGAGAAAAACGCGTTATAACATGAAGAAATTTTTCATCATATTTCGGCTCAATTATACACTTTTCTGGGGTAGAATGTTCCGCTGAATCCGTTGAAAAAGGTTTCAGATCCGAAATACCTTGCGTTTACGAGAAAAACGCGTTATAACATGAGGAAATTTTTCATCATATTTCGGCTCAATTATACACTTATCTGGGGTAGAATGTTCCGCTGAATCCGTTAGAAAAGGTTTCAGATTCGAAATACCTCGCGTTTACGAGAAAAACGCGTTATAACATGAAGAAATTTTTCATCATATTTCCGCTGAATTATACACTTTTCTGGGCTAGAATGTTCCGCTGAATCCGTTGGAAAAGGTTTCAGATCCGAAATACCTCGCGTTTACGAGAAAAACGCGTTATAACTTGAGGAAATTTTTCATCATATTTCGGCTCAATTATACACTTATCTGGGGTAGAATGTTCCGCTGAATCCGTTAGAAAAGGTTTCAGATTCGAAATACCTCGCGTTTACGAGAAAAACGCGTTATAACATGAAGAAATTTTTCATCATATTTCCGCTGAATTATACACTTTTCTGGGCTAGAATGTTCCGCTGAATCCGTTGGAAAAGGTTTCAGATCCGAAATACCTCGCGTTTACGAGAAAAACGCGTTATAACTTGAGGAAATTTTTCATCATATTTCGGCTCAATTATACACTTATCTGGGGTAGAATGTTCCGCTGAATCCGTTAGAAAAGGTTTCAGATTCGAAATACCTCGCGTTTACGAGAAAAACGCGTTATAACATGAAGAAATTTTTCATCATATTTCGGCTCAATTATACACTTTTCTGGGGTAGAATGTTCCGCTGAATCCGTTGAAAAAGGTTTCAGATCCGAAATACCTCGCGTTAACGAGAAAAACGCGTTTAACCACGAGGAAATTTTTCATCATATTTCCGCGCAATTATACACTCTTCTGGGGTAGAATGTTTCGCTGAATCCGTTGAAAAAGGTTCCAGATCCGAAATACCTCGCGTTTACGAGAAAAACGCGTTATAACCTGAGGAAAGCTTGCATTATATTTCGGCTCAATTATACACTTCTCTGGGGTAGAATATTCCGCTGAATCCGTTGTAAAAGGTTTCAGATCCGAAATACCTCGCGTTTACGAGAAAAACGCGTTTTAACACGAGGAAATTTTTCATCATATTTCCGCTCAATTATACACTCTTCTGGGGTAGAATGTTTCGCTGAATCCGATGGGAAAGGTTTCGGATCCAAAATACTCCGCGTTTACGAGAAAAGTGCGTTATAACCCGAGGAAATTTTTTATCATATTTCGGCTCAATTATACACTCTTCTGGGGTAGAATGTTCCGGTGAATCCGTTAGAAAAGGTTTCAGATTCGAAATATTTCGCGTTTACGAGAAAAACGCGTTATAACATACAGAAATTTTTTGTAATATTTCGACTCAATTATACACTTTTCTGGGGTAATTTGATCCGATTAATCCGTTGAAAAAGATTCCAGATCTGGAATATCTCGCGTTTACGAGAAAAACTCGTTATAACATGAGGAAATTTTTTGTAATATTTCGACTTAATTATACACTTTTGTGGGGTAGAATGTTCCGCTGAATCCGTTAGAAAAGGTTTCAGATTCGAAATACCTCGCGTTTACGAGAAAAACGCGTTATAACATGAAGAAATTTTTCATCATATTTCGGCTCAATTATACAATTATCTGGGGTAGAATAATCCGCTGAATCCGTTAGAAAAGGTTTCAGATTCGAAATACCTCGCGTTTACGAGAAAAACGCGTTATAACATGAGGAAATATTTTGTAATATTTCGACTCAATTATACACTTTTCTGGGGTAGAATGTTCCGCTGAATCCGTTGGAGAAGGTTTCAGATCCAAAATATCTCGCGTTCACAAGAGAAATGCGTTATAACATTAAGAAATTTTTCATCATATTTCCGCTGAATTATACACTTTTCTGGGCTGGAATGTTCCGCTGAATCCGTTGGAAAAGGTTTCAGATCCGAAATACCTCGCGTTTACGAGAAAAACGCGTTATAACATGAGGAAATTTTTCATCATATTTCGGCTCAATTATACACTTATCTGGGGTAGAATGTTCCGCTGAATCCGTTAGAAAAGGTTTCAGATTCGAAATACCTCGCGTTTACGAGAAAAACGCGTTATAACATGAGGAAATATTTTGTAATATTTCGACTCAATTATACACTTTTCTGGGGTAGAATGTTCCGCTGAATCCGTTGGAGAACGTTTCAGATCCAAAATATCTCGCGTTCACAAGAGAAATGCGTTATAACATTAAGAAATTTTTCATCATATTTCCGCTGAATTATACACTTTTCTGGGCTAGAATGTTCCGCTGAATCCGTTGAAAAATGTTCCAGATCCGAAATACCTCGCGTTTACGAGAAAAACGCGTTATAACCTGAGGAAAGCTTGCATTATATTTCGGCTCAATTATACACTTTTCTGGGGTAGAATGTTCCGCTGAATCCGTTGTAAAAGGTTTCAGATCCGAAATACCTCGCGTTTACGAGAAAAACGCGTTTTAACACGAGGAAATTTTTCATCATATTTCGGCTCAATTATACACTCTTCTGGGGTAGAATGTTCCGCTGAATCCGTTAGAAAAGGTTTCAGATTCGAAATACCTCGCGTTTACGAGAAAAACGCGTTATAACATACAGAAATTTTTTGTAATATTTCGACTCAATTATACTATTTTCTCGGGTAATTTGATCCGATTAATCCGTTGAAAAAGATTCCAGATCTAGAATATCTCGCGTTTACGAGAAAAACGCGTTATAACATGAGGAAATTTTTTGTAATATTTCGACTTAATTATACACTTTTGTGGGGTAGAATGTTCTGCTGAATCCGTTGGAAAAGGTTTCAGACCCAAAATATCTCGAGTTTACGGGAAAAACGCGTTATAACATGAGGAAATATTTTGTAATATTTCGACTCAATTATACACTTTCCTGGGGTAGAATGTTTCGCTGAATCCGTTGGAGAAGGTTTCAGATCCAAAATATCTCGCGTTCACAAGAGAAATGCGTTATAATATTAAGAAATTTTTCATCATATTTCCGCTGAATTATACACTTTTCTGGGCTAGAATGTTCCGCTGAATCCGTTGGAAAAGGTTTCAGATCCGAAATACCTCGCGTTTACGAGAAAAACGCGTTATAACATGAGGAAATTTTTCATCATATTTCGGCTCAATTATACACTTATCTGGGGTAGAATGTTCCGCTGAATCCGTTAGAAAAGGTTTCAGATTCGAAATACCTCGCGTTTACGAGAAAAACGCGTTATAACATGAAGAAATTTTTCATCATATTTCGGCTCAATTATACACTTTTCTGGGGTAGAATGTTCCGCTGAATCCGTTGAAAAAGGTTTCAGATCCGAAATACCTCGCGTTAACGAGAAAAACGCGTTTAACCACGAGGAAATTTTTCAGCATATTTCCGCTCAATTATACACTCTTCTGGGGTAGAATGTTTCGCTGAATCCGTTGAAAAAGGTTCCAGATCCGAAATACCTCGCGTTTACGAGAAAAACGCGTTATAACCTGAGGAAAGCTTGCATTATATTTCGGCTCAATTATACACTTTTCTGGGGTAGAATGTTCCGCTGAATCCGTTGTAAAAGGTTTCAGATTCGAAATACCTCGCGTTTACGAGAAAAACGCGTTTTAACACGAGGAAATTTCTCATCATATTTCCGCTCAATTATACACTCTTCTGGGGTAGAATGTTTCGCTGAATCCGATGGGAAAGGTTTCGGATCCAAAATACTCCGCGTTTACGAGAAAAGTGCGTTATAACCTGAGGAAATTTTTTATCATATTTCGGCTCAATTATACACTCTTCTGGGGTAGAATGTTCCGGTGAATCCGTTAGAAAAGGTTTCAGATTCGAAATATTTCGCGTTTACGAGAAAAACGCGTTATAACATACAGAAATTTTTTGTAATATTTCGACTCAATTATACACTTTTCTGGGGTAATTTGATCCGATTAATCCGTTGAAAAAGATTCCAGATCTGGAATATCTCGCGTTTACGAGAAAAACGCGTTATAACATGAGGAAATTTTTTGTAATATTTCGACTTAATTATACACTTTTGTGGGGTAATTTGATCCGCTCAATCCGGTAAAAAAGGTTTCAGATCCGAAATACCTCGCAGTTACGAAAAAAACGCGTTATACCATGAGGAAATTTTTTATCATATTTTCGCTCAATTATACACTTTTCTGGGCTAGAATGTTCTGCTGAATCCGTTGGAAAAGGTTTCAGATCCAAAATATCTCAAGTTTACGGGGAAAACGCGTTATAACATGAGGAAATATTTTGTAATATTTCGACTCAATTATACACTTTTCTGGGGTAGAATGTTCCGCTGAATCCGTTGGAGAAGGTTTCAGATCCAAAATATCTCGCGTTCACAAGAGAAATGCGTTATAACATTAAGAAATTTTTCATCATATTTCCGCTGAATTATACACTTTTCTGGGCTAGAATGTTCCGCTGAATCCGTTGGAAAAGGTTTCAGATCCGAAATACCTCGCGTTTACGAGAAAAACGCGTTATAACATGAGGAAATTTTTCATCATATTTCGGCTCAATTATACACTTATCTGGGGTAGAATGTTCCGCTGAATCCGTTAGAAAAGGTTTCAGATTCGAAATACCTCGCGTTTACGAGAAAAACGCGTTATAACATGAAGAAATTTTTCATCATATTTCGGCTCAATTATACCCTTTTCTGGGGTAGAATGTTCCGCTGAATCCGTTGAAAAAGGTTTCAGATTCGAAATACCTGGCGTTAACGAGAAAAACGCGTTTAACCACGAGGAAATTTTTCATCATATTTCGGCTCAATTATACACTCTTCTGGGGTAGAATGTTTCGCTGAATCCGATGGAAAAGGTTTCGGATCCAAAATACTCCGCGTTTACGAGAAAAGTGCGTTATAACCCGAGGAAATTTTCTATCATATTTCGGCTCAATTATACACTTTTCTGGGGTAGAATGTTCCGCTGATTCCGTTAGAAAAGGTTTCAGATCCGAAATATCTCGCGATTACGAGAAAAACGCGTTATAACATGAAAAAAATTTTTGTAATATTTCGACTTAATTATACACTTTTCTGGGGTAATTTGATCTGAATAATCCGTTGGAGAAGGTACCAGATCCGAAATATCTCGCGTTTACGAGGAAAACGCGTTATAACATGAGGAAATTTTTTGTAATATTTCCATTCAATTATACACTTTTGTGGGATAATTTGATCCGCTCAATCCGTTGAAAAAGGTTTCAGATCCGAAATACCTCGCGTTTACGAGAAAAACGCGTTATAACTTGAGGAAATTTTTCATCATATTTCGGCTCAATTATACACTTATCTGGGGTAGAATGTTCCGCTGAATCCGTTAGAAAAGGTTTCAGATTCGAAATACCTCGCGTTTACGAGAAAAACGCGTTATAACATGAAGAAATTTTTCATCATATTTCGGCTCAATTATACACTTTTCTGGGGTAGAATGTTCCGCTGAATCCGTTGAAAAAGGTTTCAGATCCGAAATACCTCGCGTTAACGAGAAAAACGCGTTTAACCACGAGGAAATTTTTCATCATATTTCCGCGCAATTATACACTCTTCTGGGGTAGAATGTTTCGCTGAATCCGTTGAAAAAGGTTCCAGATCCGAAATACCTCGCGTTTACGAGAAAAACGCGTTATAACCTGAGGAAAGCTTGCATTATATTTCGGCTCAATTATACACTTCTCTGGGGTAGAATGTTCCGCTGAATCCGTTGTAAAAGGTTTCAGATCCGAAATACCTCGCGTTTACGAGAAAAACGCGTTTTAACACGAGGAAATTTTTCATCATATTTCCGCTCAATTATACACTCTTCTGGGGTAGAATGTTTCGCTGAATCCGATGGGAAAGGTTTCGGATCCAAAATACTCCGCATTTACGAGAAAAGTGCGTTATAACCCGAGGAAATTTTTTATCATATTTCGGCTCAATTATACACTCTTCTGGGGTAGAATGTTCCGGTGAATCCGTTAGAAAAGGTTTCAGATTCGAAATATTTCGCGTTTACGAGAAAAACGCGTTATAACATACAGAAATTTTTTGTAATATTTCGACTCAATTATACACTTTTCTGGGGTAATTTGATCCGATTAATCCGTTGAAAAAGATTCCAGATCTGGAATATCTCGCGTTTACGAGAAAAACTCGTTATAACATGAGGAAATTTTTTGTAATATTTCGACTTAATTATACACTTTTGTGGGGTAGAATGTTCCGCTGAATCCGTTAGAAAAGGTTTCAGATTCGAAATACCTCGCGTTTACGAGGAAAACGCGTTATAACATGAAGAAATTTTTCATCATATTTCGGCTCAATTATACAATTATCTGGGGTAGAATAATACGCTGAATCCGTTAGAAAAGGTTTCAGATTCGAAATACCTCGCGTTTACGAGAAAAACGCGTTATAACATGAGGAAATATTTTGTAATATTTCGACTCAATTATACACTTTTCTGGGGTAGAATGTTCCGCTGAATCCGTTGGAGAAGGTTTCAGATCCAAAATATCTCGCGTTCACAAGAGAAATGCGTTATAACATTAAGAAATTTTTCATCATATTTCCGCTGAATTATACACTTTTCTGGGCTGGAATGTTCCGCTGAATCCGTTGGAAAAGGTTTCAGATCCGAAATACCTCGCGTTTACGAGAAAAACGCGTTATAACATGAGGAAATTTTTCATCATATTTCGGCTCAATTATACACTTATCTGGGGTAGAATGTTCCGCTGAATCCGTTAGAAAAGGTTTCAGATTCGAAATACCTCGCGTTTACGAGAAAAACGCGTTATAACATGAGGAAATATTTTGTAATATTTCGACTCAATTATACACTTTTCTGGGGTAGAATGTTCCGCTGAATCCGTTGGAGAACGTTTCAGATCCAAAATATCTCGCGTTCACAAGAGAAATGCGTTATAACATTAAGAAATTTTTCATCATATTTCCGCTGAATTATACACTTTTCTGGGCTAGAATGTTTCGCTGAATCCGTTGGAAAAGGTTTCAGATCCGAAATACCTCGCGTTTACGAGAAAAACGCGTTATAACATGAGGAAATTTTTCATCATATTTCGGCTCAATTATACACTTATCTGGGGTAGAATGTTCCGCTGAATCCGTTAGAAAAGGTTTCAGATTCGAAATACCTCGCGTTTACGAGAAAAACGCGTTATAACATGAAGAAATTTTTCATCATATTTCGGCTCAATTATACACTTTTCTGGGGTAGAATATTCCGCTGAATCCGTTGAAAAAGGTTTCAGATACGAAATACCTGGCGTTAACGAGAAAAACGCGTTTAACCACGAGGAAATTTTTCATCATATTTCCGCTCAATTATACACTCTTCTGGGGTAGAATGTTTCGCTGAATCCGATGGAAAAGGTTTCGGATCCAAAATACTCCGCGTTTACGAGAAAAGTGCGTTATAACCCGAGGAAATTTTTTATCATATTTCGGCTCAATTATACACTCTTCTGGGGTAGAATGTTCCGCTGATTCCGTTAGAAAAGGTTTCAGATCCGAAATATCTCGCGATTACGAGAAAAACGCGTTATAACATGAAAAAAATTTTTGTAATATTTCGACTTAATTATACACTTTTCTGGGGTAATTTGATCTGAATAATCCGTTGGAAAAGGTACCAGATCCGAAATATCTCGCGTTTACGAGGAAAACGCGTTATAACATGAGGAAATTTTTTGTAATATTTCCATTCAATTATACACTTTTGTGGGATAATTTGATCCGCTCAATCCGTTGAAAAAGGTTTCAGATCCGAAATACCTCGCGTTTACGAGAAAAACGCGTTATAACATGAGGAAATTTTTCATCATATTTCGGCTCAATTATACACTTATCTGGGGTAGAATAATCCGCTGAATCCGTTAGAAAAGGTTTCAGATTCGAAATACCTCGCGTTTACGAGAAAAACGCGTTATAACATGAGGAAATATTTTGTAATATTTCGACTCAATTATACACTTTTCTGGGGTAGAATGTTCCGCTGAATCCGTTGGAGAAGGTTTCAGATCCAAAATATCTCGCGTTCACAAGAGAAATGCGTTATAACATTAAGAAATTTTTCATCATATTTCCGCTGAATTATACACTTTTCTGGGCTAGAATGTTCCGCTGAATCCGTTGGAAAAGGTTTCAGATCCGAAATACCTCGCGTTTACGAGAAAAACGCGTTATAACATGAGGAAATTTTTCATCATATTTCGGCTCAATTATACACTTATCTGGGGTAGAATGTTCCGCTGAATCCGTTAGAAAAGGTTTCAGATTCGAAATACCTCGCGTTTACGAGAAAAACGCGTTATAACATGAAGAAATTTTTCATCATATTTCGGCTCAATTATACACTTTTCTGGGGTAGAATGTTCCGCTGAATCCGTTGAAAAAGGTTTCAGATCCGAAATACCTCGCGTTAACGAGAAAAACGCGTTTAACCACGAGGAAATTTTTCATCATATTTCCGCTCAATTATACACTCTTCTGGGGTAGAATGTTTCGCTGAATCCGTTGAAAAAGGTTCCAGATCCGAAATACCTCGCGTTTACGAGAAAAACGCGTTATGACCTGAGGAAAGCTTGCATTATATTTCGGCTCAATTATACACTTCTCTGGGGTAGAATGTTCCGCTGAATCCGTTGTAGAAGGTTTCAGATCCGAAATACCTCGCGTTTACGAGAAAAACGCGTATTAACACGAGGAAATTTTTCATCATATTTCCGCTCAATTATACACTCTTCTGGGGTAGAATGTTTCGCTGAATCCGATGGGAAAGGTTTCGGATCCAAAATACTCCGCGTTTACGAGAAAAGTGCGTTATAACCCGAGGAAATTTTTTATCATATTTCGGCTCAATTATACACTCTTCTGGGGTAGAATGTTCCGGTGAATCCGTTAGAAAAGGTTTCAGATTCGGAATATTTCGCGTTTACGAGAAAAACGCGTTATAACATACAGAAATTTTTTGTAATATTTCGACTCAATTATACACTTTTCTGGGGTAATTTGATCCGATTAATCCGTTGAAAAAGATTCCAGATCTGGAATATCTCGCGTTCACGAGAAAAACGCGTTATAACATGAGGAAATTTTTTGTAATATTTCGACTTAATTATACACTTTTGTGGGGTAATTTGATCCGCTCAATCCGGTAAAAAAGGTTTCAGATCCGAAATACCTCGCAGTTACGAAAAAAACGCGTTATACCATGAGGAAATTTTTTATCATATTTTCGCTCAATTATACACTTTCCTGGGGTAGAATGTTCTGCTGAATCCGTTGGAAAAGGTTTCAGATCCAAAATATCTCAAGTTTACGGGGAAAACGCGTTATAACATGAGGAAATATTTTGTAATATTTCGACTCAATTATACACTTTTCTGGGGTAGAATGTTCCGCTGAATCCGTTGGAGAAGGTTTCAGATCCAAAATATCTCGCGTTCACAAGAGAAATGCGTTATAACATTAAGAAATTTTTCATCATATTTCCGCTGAATTATACACTTTTCTGGGCTAGAATGTTCCGCTGAATCCGTTGGGAAAGGTTTCAGATCCGAAATACCTCGCGTTTACGAGAAAAACGCGTTATAACATGAGGAAATTTTTCATCATATTTCGGCTCAATTATACACTTATCTGGGGTAGAATGTTCCGCTGAATCCGTTCGAAAAGGTTTCAGATTCGAAATACCTCGCGTTTACGAGAAAAACGCGTTATAACATGAAGAAATTTTTCATCATATTTGGGCTCAATTATACACTTTTCTGGGGTAGAATGTTCCGCTGAATCCGTTGAGAAAGGTTTCAGATTCGAAATACCTGGCGTTAACGAGAAAAACGCGTTTAACCACGAGGAAATTTTTCATCATATTTCCGCTCAATTATACACTCTTCTGGGGTAGAATGTTTCGCTGAATCCGATGGAAAAGGTTTCGGATCCAAAATACTCCGCGTTTACAAGAAAAGTGCGTTATAACCCGAGGAAATTTTTTATCATATTTCGGCTCAAATATACACTCTTCTGGGGTAGAATGTTCCGCTGATTCCGTTAGGAAAGGTTTCAGATCCGAAATATCTCGCGATTACGAGAAAAACGCGTTATAACATGAAAAAAATTTTTGTAATATTTCGACTCAATTATACACTTTTCTGGGGTAATTTGATCTGAATAATCCGTTGGAAAAGGTACCAGATCCGAAATATCTCGCGTTTACGAGGAAAACGCGTTATAACATGAGGAAATTTTTTGTAATATTTCCATTCAATTATACACTTTTGTGGGATAATTTGATCCGCTCAATCCGTTGAAAAAGGTTTCAGATCCGAAATACCTCGCGTTTACGAGAAAAACGCGTTATAACATGAGGAAATTTTTCATCATATTTCGGCTCAATTATACAATTATCTGGGGTAGAATAATCCGCTGAATCCGTTAGAAAAGGTTTCAGATTCGAAATACCTCGCGTTTACGAGAAAAACGCGTTATAACATGAGGAAATATTTTGTAATATTTCGACTCAATTATACACTTTTCTGGGGTAGAATGTTCCGCTGAATCCGTTGGAGAAGGTTTCAGATCCAAAATATCTCGCGTTCACAAGAGAAATGCGTTATAACATTAAGCAATTTTTCATCATATTTCCGCTGAATTATACACTTTTCTGGGCTAGAATGTTCCGCTGAATCCGTTGGAAAAGGTTTCAGATCCGAAATACCTCGCGTTTACGAGAAAAACGCGTTATAACATGAGGAAATTTTTCATCATATTTCGGCTCAATTATACACTTATCTGGGGTAGAATGTTCCGCTGAATCCGTTAGAAAAGGTTTCAGATTCGAAATACCTCGCGTTTACGAGAAAAACGCGTTATAACATGAAGAAATTTTTCATCATATTTCGGCTCAATTATACACTTTTCTGGGGTAGAATGTTCCGCTGAATCCGTTGAAAAAGGTTTCAGATACGAAATACCTGGCGTTAACGAGAAAAACGCGTTTAACCACGAGGAAATTTTTCATCATATTTCCGCTCAATTATACACTCTTCTGGGGTAGAATGTTTCGCTGAATCCGATGGAAAAGGTTTCGGATCCAAAATACTCCGCGTTTACGAGAAAAGTGCGTTGTAACCCGAGGAAATTTTTTATCATATTTCGGCTCAATTATACACTCTTCTGGGGTAGAATGTTCCGCTGATTCCGTTAGAAAAGGTTTCAGATCCGAAATACCTCGCGTTTACGAGAAAAACGCGTTATAACATGAGGAAATATTTTGTAATATTTCGACTCAATTATACACTTTTCTGGGGTAGAATGTTCCGCTGAATCCGTTGGAGAAGGTTTCAGATCCAAAATATCTCGCGTTCACAAGAGAAATGCGTTATAACATTAAGAAATTTTTCATAATATTTCCGCTGAATTATACACTTTTCTGGGCTAGAATGTTCCGCTGAATCCGTTGGAAAAGGTTTCAGATCCGAAATACCTCGCGTTTACGAGAAAAACGCGTTATAACATGAGGAAATTTTTCATCATATTTCGGCTCAATTATACACTTATCTGGGGTAGAATGTTCCGCTGAATCCGTTAGAAAAGGTTTCAGATTCGAAATACCTCGCGTTTACGAGAAAAACGCGTTATAACATGAAGAAATTTTTCATCATATTTCCGCTGAATTATACACTTTTCTGGGCTAGAATGTTCCGCTGAATCCGTTGGAAAAGGTTTCAGATCCGAAATACCTCGCGTTTACGAGAAAAACGCGTTATAACATGAGGAAATTTTTCATCATATTTCGGCTCAATTATACACTTATCTGGCGTAGAATGTTCCGCTGAATCCGTTAGAAAAGGTTTCAGATTCGAAATACCTCGCGTTTACGAGAAAAACGCGTTATAACATGAAGAAATTTTTCATCATATTTCGGCTCAATTATACACTTTTCTGGGGTAGAATGTTCCGCTGAATCCGTTGAAAAAGGTTTCAGATCCGAAATACCTCGCGTTTACGAGAAAAACGCGTTTTAACACGAGGAAATTTTTCATCATATTTCCGCTCAATTATACACTTTTCTGGGGTAGAATGTTTCGCTGAATCCGATGGGAAAGGTTTCGGATCCAAAATACTCCGCGTTTACGAGAAAAGTACGTTATAACCCGAGGAAATTTTTTTATCATATTTCGGCTCAATTATACACTCTTCTGGGGTAGAATGTTCCGGTGAATCCGTTAGAAAAGGTTTCAGATTCGAAATATTTCGCGTTTACGAGAAAAACGCGTTATAACATACAGAAATTTTTTGTAATATTTCGACTCAATTATACACTTTTCTGGGGTAATTTGATCCGATTAATCCGTTCAAAAAGATTCCAGATCTGGAATATCTCGCGTTTACGAGAAAAACGCGTTATGACATGAGGAAATTTTTTGTAATATTTCGACTTAATTATACACTTTTGTGGGGTAATTTGATCCGCTCAATCCGGTAAAGAAGGTTTCAGATCCGAAATACCTCGCAGTTACGAAAAAAACGCGTTATACCATGAGGAAATTTTTTATCATACTTTCGCTCAATTATACACTTTCCTGGGGTAGAATGTTCTGCTGAATCCGTTGGAAAAGGTTTCAGATCCAAAATATCTCGAGTTTACGGGGAAAACGCGTTTTAACATGAGGAAATATTTTGTAATATTTCGACTCAATTATACACTTTTCTGGGGTAGAATGTTCCGCTGAATCCGTTGGAGAAGGTTTCAGATCCAAAATATCTCGCGTTCACAAGAGAAATGCGTTATAACATTAAGAAATTTTTCATCATATTTCCGCTGAATTATACACTTTTCTGGGCTAGAATGTTCCGCTGAATCCGTTGGAAAAGGTTTCAGATCCGAAATACCTCGCGTTTACGAGAAAAACGCGTTATAACATGAGGAAATTTTTCATCATATTTCGGCTCAATTATACACTTATCTGGCGTAGAATGTTCCGCTGAATCCGTTAGAAAAGGTTTCAGATTCGAAATACCTCGCGTTTACGAGAAAAACGCGTTATAACATGAAGAAATTTTTCATCATATTTCGGCTCAATTATACACTTTTCTGGGGTAGAATGTTCCGCTGAATCCGTTGAAAAAGGTTTCAGATTCGAAATACCTGGCGTTAACGAGAAAAACGCGTTTAACCACGAGGAAATTTTTCATCATATTTCCGCTCAATTATACACTCTTCTGGGGTAGAATGTTCCGCTGAATCCGTTGGAGAAGGTTTCAGATCCAAAATATCTCGCGTTCACAAGAGAAATGCGTTATAACATTAAGAAATTTTTCATCATATTTCCGCTGAATTATACACTTTTCTGGGCTAGAATGTTCCGCTGAATCCGTTGGAAAAGGTTTCAGATCCGAAATACCTCGCGTTTACGAGAAAAACGCGTTATAACATGAGGAAATTTTTCATCATATTTCGGCTCAATTATACACTTATCTGGCGTAGAATGTTCCGCTGAATCCGTTAGAAAAGGTTTCAGATTCGAAATACCTCGCGTTTACGAGAAAAACGCGTTATAACATGAAGAAATTTTTCATCATATTTCGGCTCAATTATACACTTTTCTGGGGTAGAATGTTCCGCTGAATCCGTTGAAAAAGGTTTCAGATTCGAAATACCTGGCGTTAACGAGAAAAACGCGTTTAACCACGAGGAAATTTTTCATCATATTTCCGCTCAATTATACACTCTTCTGGGGTAGAATGTTTCGCTGAATCCGATGGAAAAGGTTTCGGATCCAAAATACTCCGCGTTTACGAGAAAAGTGCGTTATAACCCGAGGAAATTTTTTATCATATTTCGGCTCAATTATACACTCTTCTGGGGTAGAATGTTCCGCTGATTCCGTTAGAAAAGGTTTCAGATCCGAAATATCTCGCGATTACGAGAAAAACGCGTTATAACATGAAAAAAATTTTTGTAATATTTCGACTTAATTATACACTTTTCTGGGGTAATTTGATCTGAATAATCCGTTGGAAAAGGTACCAGATCCGAAATATCTCGCGTTTACGAGGAAAACGCGTTATAACATGAGGAAATTTTTTGTAATATTTCCATTCAATTATACACTTTTGTGGGATAATTTGATCCGCTCAATCCGTTGAAAAAGGTTTCAGATCCGAAATACCTCGCGTTTACGAGAAAAACGCGTTATAACATGAGGAAATTTTTCATCATATTTCGGCTCAATTATACACTCATCTGGGGTAGAATAATCCGCTGAATCCGTTAGAAAAGGTTTCAGATTCGAAATACCTCGCGTTTACGAGAAAAACGCGTTATAACATGAGGAAATATTTTGTAATATTTCGACTCAATTATACACTTTTCTGGGGTAGAATGTTCCGCTGAATCCGTTGGAGAAGGTTTCAGATCCAAAATATTTCGCGTTCACAAGAGAAATGCGTTATAACATTAAGAAATTTTTCATCATATTTCCGCTGAATTATACACTTCTCTGGGCTAGAATGTTCCGCTGAATCCGTTGGAAAAGGTTTCAGATCCGAAATACCTCGCGTTTACGAGAAAAACGCGTTATAACATGAGGAAATTTTTCATCATATTTCGGCTCAATTATACACTTATCTGGGGTAGAATGTTCCGCTGAATCCGTTAGAAAAGGTTTCAGATTCGAAATACCTCGCGTTTACGAGAAAAACGCGTTATAACATGAAGAAATTTTTCATCATATTTCCGCTGAATTATACACTTTTCTGGGCCAGAATGTTCCGCTGAATCCGTTGGAAAAGGTTTCAGATCCGAAATACCTCGCGTTTACGAGAAAAACGCGTTATAACATGAGGAAATTTTTCATCATATTTCGGCTCAATTATACACTTATCTGGGGTAGAATGTTCCGCTGAATCCGTTAGAAAAGGTTTCAGATTCGAAATACCTCGCGTTTACGAGAAAAACGCGTTATAACATGAAGAAATTTTTCATCATATTTCGGCTCAATTATACACTTTTCTGGGGTAGAATGTTCCGCTGAATCCGTTGAAAAAGGTTTCAGATCCGAAATACCTCGCGTTAACGAGAAAAACGCGTTTAACCACGAGGAAATTTTTCATCATATTTCCGCTCAATTATACACTCTTCTGGGGTAGAATGTTTCGCTGAATCCGTTGAAAAAGGTTCCAGATCCGAAATACCTCGCGTTTACGAGAAAAACGCGTTATAACCTGAGGAAAGCTTGCATTATATTTCGGCTCAATTATACACTTCTCTGGGGTAGAATGTTCCGCTGAATCCGTTGTAAAAGGTTTCAGATCCGAAATACCTCGCGTTTACGAGAAAAACGCGTTTTAACACGAGGAAATTTTTCATCATATTTCCGCTCAATTATACACTCTTCTGGGGTAGAATGTTTTGCTGAATCCGATGGGAAAGGTTTCGGATCCAAAATACTCCGCGTTTACGAGAAAAGTACGTTATAACCCGAGGAAATTTTTTATCATATTTCGGCTCAATTATACACTCTTTTGGGGTAGAATGTTCCGGTGAATCCGTTAGAAAAGGTTTCAGATTCGAAATATTTCGCGTTTACGAGAAAAACGCGTTATAACATACAGAAATTTTTTGTAATATTTCGACTCAATTATACACTTTTCTGGGGTAATTTGATCCGATTAATCCGTTGAAAAAGATTCCAGATCTGGAATATCTCGCGTTTACGAGAAAAACGCGTTATAACATGAGGAAATTTTTTGTAATATTTCGACTTAATTATACACTTTTGTGGGGTAATTTGATCCGCTCAATCCGGTAAAAAAGGTTTCAGATCCGAAATACCTCGCAATTACGAAAAAAACGCGTTATACCATGAGGAAATTTTTTATCATATTTTCGCTCAATTATACTTTCCTGGGGTAGAATGTTCTGCTGAATCCGTTGGAAAAGGTTTCAGATCCAAAATATCTCGAGTTTACGGGGAAAACGCGTTATAACATGAGGAAATATTTTGTAATATTTCGACTCAATTATACACTTTTCTGGGGTAGAATGTTCCGCTGAATCCGTTGGAGAAGGTTTCAGATCCAAAATATCTCGCGTTCACAAGAGAAATGCGTTATAACATTAAGAAATTTTTCATCATATTTCCGCTGAATTATACACTTTTCTGGGCTAGAATGTTCCGCTGAATCCGTTGGAAAAGGTTTCAGATCCGAAATACCTCGCGTTTACGAAAAAAACGCGTTATAACATGAGGAAATTTTTCATCATATTTCGGCTCAATTATACACTTATCTGGCGTAGAATGTTCCGCTGAATCCGTTAGAAAAGGTTTCAGATTCGAAATACCTCGCGTTTACGAGAAAAACGCGTTATAACATGAAGAAATTTTTCATCATATTTCGGCTCAATTATACACTTTTCTGGGGTAGAATGTTCCGCTGAATCCGTTGAAAAAGGTTTCAGATCCGAAATACCTCGCGTTAACGAGAAAAACGCGTTTAACCACGAGGAAATTTTTCATCATATTTTCGCTCAATTATACACTCTTCTGGGGTAGAATGTTTCGCTGAATCCGTTGAAAAAGGTTCCAGATCCGAAATACCTCGCGTTTACGAGAAAAACGCGTTATAACCTGAGGAAAGCTTGCATTATATTTTGGCTCAATTATACACTTCTCTGGGGTAGAATGTTCCGCTGAATCCGTTGTAAAAGGTTTCAGATCCGAAATACCTCGCGTTTACGAGAAAAACGCGTTTTAACACGAGGAAATTTTTCATCATATTTCCGCTCAATTATACACTTTTCTGGGGTAGAATGTTTCGCTGAATCCGATGGGAAAGGTTTCGGATCCAAAATACTCCGCGTTTACGAGAAAAGTGCGTTATAACCCGAGGAAATTTTTTATCATATTTCGGCTCAATTATACACTCTTCTGGGGTAGAATGTTCCGCTGATTCCGTTAGAAAAGGTTTCAGATCCGAAATATCTCGCGATTACGAGAAAAACGCGTTATAACATGAAAAAAATTTTTGTAATATTTCGACTTAATTATACACTTTTCTGGGGTAATTTGATCTGAATAATCCGTTGGAAAAGGTACCAGATCCGAAATATCTCGCGTTTACGAGGAAAACGCGTTATAACATGAGGAAATTTTTTGTAATATTTCCATTCAATTATACACTTTTGTGGGATAATTTGATCCGCTCAATCCGTTGAAAAAGGTTTCAGATCCGAAATACCTCGCGTTTACGAGAAAAACGCGTTATAACATGAGGAAATTTTTCATCATATTTCGGCTCAATTATACACTTATCTGGGGTAGAATAATCCGCTGAATCCGTTAGAAAAGGTTTCAGATTCGAAATACCTCGCGTTTACGAGAAAAACGCGTTATAACATGAAGAAATTTTTCATCATATTTCGGCTCAATTATACACTTTTCTGGGGTAGAATGTTCCGCTGAATCCGTTGAAAAAGGTTCCAGATCCGAAATACCTCGCGTTTACGAGAAAAACGCGTATAACCTGAGGAAAGCTTGCATTATATTTCGGCTCAATTATACACTTCTCTGGGGTAGAATGTTCCGCTGAATCCGTTGTAAAAGGTTTCAGATCCGAAATACCTCGCGTTTACGAGAAAAACGCGTTTTAACACGAGGAAATTTTTCATCATATTTCCGCTCAATTATACACTCTTCTGGGGTAGAATGTTTCGCTGAATCCGATGGGAAAGGTTTCGGATCCAAAATACTCCGCGTTTACGAGAAAAGTACGTTATAACCCGAGGAAATTTTTTATCATATTTCGGCTCAATTATACACTCTTCTGGGGTAGAATGTTCCGGTGAATCCGTTAGAAAAGGTTTCAGATTCGAAATATTTCGCGTTTACGAGAAAAACGCGTTATAACATACAGAAATTTTTTGTAATATTTCGACTCAATTATACACTTTTCTGGGGTAATTTGATCCGATTAATCCGTTGAAAAAGATTCCAGATCTGGAATATCTCGCGTTTACGAGAAAAACGCGTTATAACATGAGGAAATTTTTTGTAATATTTCGACTTAATTATACACTTTTGTGGGGTAATTTGATCCGCTCAATCCGGTAAAAAAGGTTTCAGATCCGAAATACCTCGCAGTTACGAAAAAAACGCGTTATACCATGAGGAAATTTTTTATCATATTTTCGCTCAATTATACACTTTCCTGGGGTAGAATGTTCTGCTGAATCCGTTGGAAAAGGTTTCAGATCCAAAATATCTCGAGTTTACGGGAAAAACGCGTTATAACATGAGGAAATATTTTGTAATATTTCGACTCAATTATACACTTTTCTGGGGTAGAATGTTCCGCTGAATCCGTTGGAGAAGGTTTCAGATCCAAAATATCTCGCGTTCACAAGAGAAATGCGTTATAACATTAAGAAATTTTTCATCATATTTCCGCTGAATTATACACTTTTCTGGGCTAGAATGTTCCGCTGAATCCGTTGGAAAAGGTTTCAGATCCGAAATACCTCGCGTTTACGAGAAAAACGCGTTATAACATGAGGAAATTTTTCATCATATTTCGGCTCAATTATACACTTATCTGGGGTAGAATGTTCCGCTGGATCCGTTAGAAAAGGTTTCAGATTCGAAATACCTCGCGTTTACGAGAAAAACGCGTTATAACATGAAGAAATTTTTCATCATATTTCGGCTCAATTATACACTTTTCTGGGGTAGGATGTTCCGCTGAATCCGTTGAAAAAGGTTTCAGATTCGAAATACCTGGCGTTAACGAGAAAAACGCGTTTAACCACGAGGAAATTTTTCATCATATTTCCGCTCAATTATACACTCTTCTGGGGTAGAATGTTTCGCTGAATCCGATGGAAAAGGTTTCGGATCCAAAATACTCCGCGTTTACGAGAAAAGTGCGTTATAACCCGAGGAAATTTTTTATCATATTTCGGCTCAATTATACACTCTTCTGGGGTAGAATGTTCCGCTGATTCCGTTAGAAAAGGTTTCAGATCCGAAATATCTCGCGATTACGAGAAAAACGCGTTATAACATGAAAAAAATTTTTGTAATATTTCGACTTAATTATACACTTTTCTGGGGTAATTTGATCTGAATAATCCGTTGGAAAAGTTACCAGATCCGAAATATCTCGCGTTTACGAGGAAAACGCGTTATAACATGAGGAAATTTTTTGTAATATTTCCATTCAATTATACACTTTTGTGGGATAATTTGATCCGCTCAATCCGTTGAAAAAGGTTTCAGATCCGAAATACCTCGCGTTTACGAGAAAAACGCGTTATAACATGAGGAAATTTTTCATCATATTTCGGCTCAATTATACACTTATCTGGGGTAGAATAATCCGCTGAATCCGTTAGAAAAGGTTTCAGATTCGAAATACCTCGCGTTTACGAGAAAAACGCGTTATAACATGAAGAAATTTTTCATCATATTTCGGCTCAATTATACACTTTTCTGGGGTAGAATGTTCCGCTGAATCCGTTGAAAAAGGTTCGAGATCCGAAATACCTCGCGTTTACGAGAAAAACGCGTTATAACCTGAGGAAAGCTTGCATTATATTTCGGCTCAATTATACACTTTTCTGAGGTAGAATGTTCCGCTGAATCCGTTGTAAAAGGTTTCAGATCCGAAATACCTCGCGTTTACGAGAAAAACGCGTTTTAACACGAGGAAATTTTTCATCATATTTCCGCTCAATTATACACTCTTCTGGGGTAGAATGTTTCGCTGAATCCGATGGAGAAGGTTTCGAATCCAAAATACTCAGCGTTTACGAGAAAAGTGCGTTATAACCCGAGGGAATTTTTTATCATATTTCGGCTCAATTATACACTCTTCTGGGGTAGAATATTCCGCTGAATCCGTTAGAAAAGGTTTCAGATTCGAAATACCTCGCGTTTACGAGAAAAACGCGTTATAACATACAGAAATTTTTTGTAATATTTCGACTCAATTATACACTTTTCTGGGGTAATTTGATCCGATTAATCCGTTGAAAAAGATTCCAGATCTAGAATATCTCGCGCTTACGAGAAAAACGCGTTATAACATGAGGAAATTTTTTGTAATATTTCGACTTAATTATACACTTTTGTGGGGTAGAATGTTCTGCTGAATCCGTTGGAAAAGGTTTCAGATCCAAAATATCTCGAGTTTACGGGAAAAACGCGTTATAACATGAGGAAATATTTTGTAATATTTCGACTCAATTATACACTTTTCTGGGGTAGAATGTTCCGCTGAATCCGTTGGAGAAGGTTTCAGATCCAAAATATCTCGCGTTCACAAGAGAAATGCGTTATAACAGTAAGAAATTTTTCATCATATTTCCGCTGAATTATACACTTTTCTGGGCTAGAATGTTCGGCTGAATCCGTTGGAAAAGGTTTCAGATCCGAAATACCTCGCGTTTACGAGAAAAACGCGTTATAACATGAGGAAATTTTTCATCATATTTCGGCTCAATTATACACTTATCTGGGGTAGAATGTTCCGCTGAATCCGTTAGAAAAGGTTTCAGATTCGAAATACCTCGCGTTTACGAGAAAAACGCGTTATAACATGAAGAAATTTTTCATCATATTTCGGCTCAATTATACACTTTTCTGGGGTAGAATGTTCCGCTGAATCCGTTGAAAAAGGTTTCAGATCCGAAATACCTCGCGTTAACGAGAAAAACGCGTTTAACCACGAGGAAATTTTTCATCATATTTCCGCTCAATTATACACTCTTCTGGGGTAGAATGTTTCGCTGAATCCGATGGAAAAGGTTTCGGATCCAAAATACTCCGCGTTTACGAGAAAAGTGCGTTATAACCCGAGGAAATTTTTTATCATATTTCGGCTCAATTATACACTCTTCTGGGGTAGAATGTTCCGCTGATTCCGTTAGAAAAGGTTTCAGATCCGAAATATCTCGCGATTACGAGAAAAACGCGTTATAACATGAAAAAATTTTTTGTAATATTTCGACTTAATTATACACTTTTCTGGGGTAATTTGATCTGAATAATCCGTTGGAAAAGGTACCAGATCCGAAATATCTCGCGTTCACGAGGAAAACGCGTTATAACATGAGGAAATTTTTTGTAATATTTCCATTCAATTATACACTTTTGTGGGATAATTTGATTCGCTCAATCCGTTGAAAAAGGTTTCAGATCCGAAATACCTCGCGTTTACGAGTAAAACGCGTTATAACATGAGGAAATTTTTCATCATATTTCGGCTCAATTATACACTTATCTGGGGTAGAATAATCCGCTGAATCCGTTAGAAAAGGTTTCAGATTCGAAATACCTCGCGTTTACGAGAAAAACGCGTTATAACATGAAGAAATTTTTCATCATATTTCGGCTCAATTATACACTTTTCTGGGGTAGAATGTTCCGCTGAATCCGTTGAAAAAGGTTTCAGATCCGAAATACCTTGCGTTTACGAGAAAAACGCGTTATAACATGAGGAAATTTTTCATCATATTTCGGCTCAATTATACACTTATCTGGGGTAGAATGTTCCGCTGAATCCGTTAGAAAAGGTTTCAGATTCGAAATACCTCGCGTTTACGAGAAAAACGCGTTATAACATGAAGAAATTTTTCATCATATTTCGGCTCAATTATACACTTTTCTGGGGTAGAATGTTCCGCTGAATCCGTTGAAAAAGGTTTCAGATCCGAAATACCTCGCGTTAACGAGACAAACGCGTTTAACCACGAGGAAATTTTTCATCATATTTCCGCTCAATTATACACTCTTCTGGGGTAGAATGTTTCGCTGAATCCGATGGAAAAGGTTTCGGATTCAAAATACTCCGCGTTTACGAGAAAAGTGCGTTATAACCCGAGGAAATTTTTTATCATATTTCGGCTCAATTATACACTCTTCTGGGGAAGAATGTTCCGCTGATTCCGTTAGAAAAGGTTTCAGATCCGAAATATCTCGCGATTACGAGAAAAACGCGTTATAACATGAAAAAATTTTTTGTAATATTTCGACTTAATTATACACTTTTCTGGGTTAATTTGATCTGAATAATCCGTTGGAAAAGGTACCAGATCCGAAATATCTCGCGTTTACGAGGAAAACGCGTTATAACATGAGGAAATTTTTTGTAATATTTCCATTCAATTATACACTTTTGTAGGATAATTTGATTCGCTCAATCCGTTGAAAAAGGTTTCAGATCCGAAATACCTCGCGTTTACGAGTAAAACGCGTTATAACATGAGGAAATTTTTCATCATATTTCGGCTCAATTATACACTTATCTAGGGTAGAATAATCCGCTGAATCCGTTAGAAAAGGTTTCAGATTCGAAATACCTCGCGTTTACGAGAAAAACGCGTTATAACATGAAGAAATTTTTCATCATATTTCGGCTCAATTATACACTTTTCTGGGGTAGAATGTTCCGCTGAATCCGTTGAAAAAGGTTCCAGATCCGAAATACCTCGCGTTTACGAGAAAAACGCGTTATAACCTGAGGAAAGCTTGCATTATATTTGGGCTCAATTATACACTTTTCTGGGGTAGAATGTTTCGCTGAATCCGATGGAAAAGGTTTCGGATCCAAAATACTCCGCGTTTACGAGAAAAGTGCGTTATAACCCGAGGAAATTTTTTATCATATTTCGGCTCAATTATACACTCTTCTGGGGAAGAATGTTCCGCTGATTCCGTTAGAAAAGGTTTCAGATCCGAAATATCTCGCGATTACGAGAAAAACGCGTTATAACATGAAAAAATTTTTTGTAATATTTCGACTTAATTATACACTTTTCTGGGTTAATTTGATCTGAATAATCCGTTGGAAAAGGTACCAGATCCGAAATATCTCGCGTTTACGAGAAACACGCGTTATAACATGAGGAAATTTTTTGTAATATTTCCATTCAATTATACACTTTTGTGGGATAATTTGATTCGCTCAATCCGTTGAAAAAGGTTTCAGATCCGAAATACCTCGCGTTTACGAGTAAAACGCGTTATAACATGAGGAAATTTTTCATCATATTTCGGCTCAATTATACACTTATCTAGGGTAGAATAATCCGCTGAATCCGTTAGAAAAGGTTTCAGATTCGAAATACCTCGCGTTTACGAGAAAAACGCGTTATAACATGAAGAAATTTTTCATCATATTTCGGCTCAATTATACACTTTTCTGGGGTAGAATGTTCCGCTGAATCCGTTGAAAAAGGTTCCAGATCCGAAATACCTCGCGTTTACGAGAAAAACGCGTTATAACCTGAGGAAAGCTTGCATTATATTTGGGCTCAATTATACACTTTTCTGGGGTAGAATGTTCCGCTGAATCCGTTGTAAAAGGTTTCAGATCCGAAATACCTCGCGTTTACGAGAAAATCGCGTTTTAACACGAGGAAATTTTTCATTATATTTCCGCTCAATTATACACTCTTCTGGGGTAGAATGTTTCGCTGAATCCGATGGAAAAGGTTTCGGATCCAAAATACTCCGCGTTTACGAGAAAAGTGCGTTATAACCCGAGGAAATTTTTTATCATATTTCGGCTCAATTATACACTCTTCTGGGGTAGAATGTTCCGCTGAATCCGTTAGAAAAGGTTTCAGATCCGGAATATTTCGCGATTACGAGAAAAACGCGTTATAACATGAAAAAAATTTTTGTCATATTTCGACTCAATTATACACTTTTCTGGGGTAATTCGATCCGATTAATCCGTTGAAAAAGATTCCAGATCTAGAATATCTCGCGTTTACGAGAAAAACGCATTATAACATGAGGAAATTTTTTGTAATATTTCGACTCAATTATACACTTTTGTGGGGTAATTTGATTCGCTCAATCCGTTGAAAAAGGTTTCAGATCCAAAATACCTCGCAGTTACGAAAAAAACGCGTTATTACATGTGGAAATTTTTTATCATATTTTCGCTAAATTATACACTTTCCTGGGGTAGAATGTTCTGCTGAATCCGTTGGAAAAGGTTTCAGATCCAAAATATCTCGAGTTTACGGGAAAAACCCGTTATAACATGAGGAAATATTTTGCAATATTTCGACTCAATTATACACTTTTCTAGGGTAGAATGATCCGCTGAATCCGTTGGAGAAGGTTTCAGATCCAAAATATCTCGCGTTCACAAGAAAAATGCGTTATAACATCAAGAAATTTTTCATCATATTTCCGCTTAATTATACACTTTTCTGGGGTAGAATGTTTCGCTGAATCCGTTGGGAAAGGTTTCAGATCCGAAATATCTCGCGTTCACGAGAAAAACGCGTTATAACATGAGGAAATTTTTTGTGATATTCCGAATCAATTATACACTTTTGTGGGGTAATTTGATCCGCTCAATCCGTTGAAAAAGGTTTCAGATCCGAAATACCTCGCATTTACGAAAAAAACGCGTTATAACATGAGGAAATTGTTTATCATATTTTCGCTCAATTATGCACTTTTCTGGGGTAAAATGTTCCGCTGGATCCGTAGAAAAAGGTTCCAGATCCGAAATACCTCGCGTTTACGAGAAAAACGCGTTATAACCTGAGGAAAGCTTGCATTATATTTCGGCTCAATTATACACTTTTCTGGGCTAGAATGTTCCGCTGAATCCGTTGGAAAAGGTTTCAGATCCGAAATACCTCGCGTTTACGAGAAAAACGCGTTATAACATGAGGAAATTTTTCATCATATTTCGGCTCAATTATACACTTATCTGTGGTAGAATGTTCCGCTGAATCCGTTAGAAAAGGTTTCAGATTCGAAATACCTCGCGTTTACGAGAAAAACGCGTTATAACATGAAGAAATTTTTCATCATATTTCGGCTCAATTATACACTTTTTTGGGGTAGAATGTTCCGCTGAATCCGTTGGAAAAGGTTTCAGATCCGAAATACCTCGCGTTTACGAGAAAAACGCGTTATAACATGAGGAAATTTTTCATCATATTTCGGCTCAATTATACACTTATCTGGGGTAGAATGTTCCGCTGAATCCGTTAGAAAAGGTTTCAGATCCGAAATATCTCGCGATTACGAGAAAAACGCGTTATAACATGAAAAAATTTTTTGTAATATTTCGACTTAATTATACACTTTTCTGGGGTAATTTGATCTGAATAATCCGTTGGAAAAGGTACCAGATCCGAAATATCTCGCGTTCACGAGGAAAACGCGTTATAACATGAGGAAATTTTTTGTAATATTTCCATTCAATTATACACTTTTCTGGGGTAATTTGATCCGATTAATCCGTTGAAAAAGATTTCAGATCTAGAATATCTCGCGTTTACGAGAAGAACGCGTTATAACATGAGGAAATTTTTTGTAATATTTCGACTTAATTATACACTTTTGTGGGGTAATTTGATCCGCTCAATCCGGTCAAAAAGGTTTCAGATGCGAAATACCTCGCAGTTACGAAAAAAACGCGTTATACCATGAGGAAATTTTTTATCATATTTTCGCTCGATTATACACTTTCCTGGGGTAGAATGTTCTGCTGAATCCGTTGGAAAAGGTTTCAGATCATAAATATCTCGAGTTTACGGGAAAAACGCGTTATAACATGAGGAAATATTTTGTAATATTTCGACTCAATTATACACTTTTCTGGGGTAGAATGTTCCGCTGAATCCGTTGGAGAAGGTTTCAGATCCAAAATATCTCGCGTTCACAAGAGAAATGCGTTATAACATTAAGAAATTTTTCATCATATTTCCGCTGAATTATACACTTTTCTGGGGTAGAATGTTCCGCTGAATCCGTTGGAAAAGGTTTCAGATCCGAAATACCTCGCGTTTACGAGAAAAACGCGTTATAACATGAGGAAATTTTTCATCATATTTCGGCTCAATTATACACTTATCTGGGGTAGAATGTTCCGCTGAATCCGTTAGAAAAGGTTTCAGATTCGAAATACCTCGCGTTTACGAGAAAAACGCGTTATAACATGAAGAAATTTTTCATCATATTTCGGCTCAATTATACACTTTTCCGGGGTAGAATGTTCCGCTGAATCCGTTGAAAAAGGTTTCAGATCCGAAATACCTCGCGTTAACGAGAAAAACGCGTTTAACCACGTGGAAATTTTTCATCATATTTCCGCTCAATTATACACTCTTCTGGGGTAGAATGTTTCGCTGAATCCGATGGAAAAGGTTTCGGATCCAAAATACTCCGCGGTTACGAGAAAAGTGCGTTATAACCCGAGGAAATTTTTTATCATATTTCGGCTCAATCATACACTCTTCTGGGGTAGAATGTTCCGCTGATTCCGTTAGAAAAGGTTTCAGATCCGAAATATCTCGCGATTACGAGAAAAACGCGTTATAACATGAAAAAATTTTTTGTAATATTTCGACTTAATTATACACTTTTCTGGGGTAATTTGATCTGAATAATCCGTTGGAAAAGGTACCAGATCCGAAATATCTCGCGTTTACGAGGAAAACGCGTTATAACATGAGGAGATTTCTTGTAATATTCCCATTCAATTATTCACTTTTGTGGGATAATTTGATCCGCTCAATCCGTTGAAAAAGGTTTCAGATCCGAAATATCTCGCGTTTACGAGAAAAACGCGTTATAACATGAGGAAATTTTTCATCATATTTCGGCTCAATTATACACTTATCTGGGGTAGAATAATTCGCTGAATCCGATAGAAAAGGTTTCAGATTCGAAATACCTCGCGTTTACGAGAAAAACGCGTTATAACATAAAGAAATTTTTCATCATATTTCGGCTCAATTATACACTTTTCTGGGGTAGAATGTTCCGCTGAATCCGTTGAAAAAGGTTCCAGATCCGAAATACCTCGCGTTTACGAGAAAAACGCGTTATAACCTGAGGAAAGCTTGCATTATATTTCGGCTCAATTATACACTTTTCTGGGGTAGAATGTTCCGCTGAATCCGTTGAAAAAGGTTTCAGATCCGAAATACCTCGCGTTAACGAGAAGAACGCGTTTAACCACGAGGAAATTTTTCATCATATTTCCGCTCAATTATACACTCTTCTGGGGTAGAATGTTTCGCTGAATCCGATGGAAAAGGTTTCGGATCCAAAATACTCCACGTTTACGAGAAAAGTGCGTTATAACCCGAGGAAATTTTTTATCATATTTCGGCTCAATTATACACTCTTCTGGGGTAGAATGTTCCGCTGATTCCGTTAGAGAAGGTTTCAGATCCGAAATATCTCGCGATTACGAGAAAAACGCGTTATAACATGAAAAAATTTTTTGTAATATTTCGACTTAATTATACACTTTTCTGGGGTAATTTGATCTGAATAATCCGTTGGAAAAGGTACCAGATCCGAAATATCTCGCGTTTACGAGGAAAACGCGTTATAACATGAGGAAATTTTTTGTAATATTTCCATTCAATTATACACTTTTCTGGGGTAATTTGATCCGATTAATCCGTTGAAAAAGATTCCAGATCTAGAACATCTCGCGTTTACGAGAAGAACGCGTTATAACATGAGGAAATTTTTTGTAATATTTCGACTTAATTATACACTTTTGTGGGGTAATTTGATCCGCTCAATCCGGTAAAAAAGGTTTCAGATGCGAAATACCTCGCAGTTACGAAAAAAACGCGTTATACCATGAGGAAATTTTTTATCATATTTTCGCTCAATTATACACTTTCCTGGGGTAGAATGTTCTGCTGAATCCGTTGGAAAAGGTTTCAGATCATAAATATCTCGAGTTTACGGGAAAAACGCGTTATAACATGAGGAAATATTTTGTAATATTTCGACACAATTATACACTTTTCTGGGGTAGAATGTTCCGCTGAATCCGTTTGAGAAGGTTTCAGATCCAAAATATCTCGCGTTCACAAAAGAAATGCGTTATAACATTAAGAAATTTTTCATCATATTTCCGCTGAATTATACACTTTTCTGGGCTAGAATGTTCCGCTGAATCCGTTGGAAAAGGTTTCAGATCCGAAATACCTCGCGTTTACGAGAAAAACGCGTTATAACATGAGGAAATTTTTCATTATATTTCGGCTCAATTATACACTTATCTGGGGTAGAATGTTCCGCTGAATCCGTTAGGAAAGGTTTCAGATTCGAAATACCTCGCGCTTACGAGAAAAACGCGTTATAACATGAAGAAATTTTTCATCATATTTCGGCTCAATTATACACTTTTCTGGGGTAGAATGTTCCGCTGAATCCGTTGAAAAAGGTTTCAGATCCGAAATACCTCGCGTTAACGAGAAGAACGCGTTTAACCACGAGGAAATTTTTCATCATATTTCCGCTCAATTATACACTCTTCTGGGGTAGAATGTTTCGCTGAATCCGATGGAAAAGGTTTCGGATCCAAAATACTCCACGTTTACGAGAAAAGTGCGTTATAACCCGAGGAAATTTTTTATCATATTTCGGCTCAATTATACACTCTTCTGGGGTAGAATGTTCCGCTGATTCCGTTAGAAAAGGTTTCAGATCCGAAATATCTCGCGATTACGAGAAAAACGCGTTATAACGTGAAAAAATTTTTTGTAATATTTCGACTTAATTATACACTTTTCTGGGGTAATTTGATCTGAATAATCTGTTGGAGAAGGTACCAGATCCGAAATATCTCGCGTTTACGAGGAAAACGCGTTATAACATGAGGAAATTTTTTGTAATATTTCCATTCAATTATACACTTTTGTGGGATAATTTGATCCGCTCAATCCGTTGAAAAAGGTTTCGGATCCGAAATACCTCGCGTTTACGAGAAAAACGCGTTATAACATGAGGAAATTTTTCATCATATTTCGGCTCAATTATACACTTATCTGGGGTAGAATAATCCGCTGAATCCGTTAGAAAAGGTTTCAGATTCGAAATACCTCGCGTTTACGAGAAAAACGCGTTATAACATGAGGAAATTTTTCATCATATTTCGGCTCAATTATACACTTATCTGGGGTAGAATGTTCCGCTGAATCCGTTAGAAAAGGTTTCAGATTCGAAATACCTCGCGTTTACGAGAAAAACGCGTTATAACATGAAGAAATTTTTCATCATATTTCGGCTCAATTATACACTTTTCTGGGGTAGAATGTTCCGCTGAATCCGTTGGAAAAGGTTTCAGATCCGAAATACCTCGCGTTTACGAGAAAAACGTGTTATAACATGAGGAAATTTTTCATCATAATTCGGCTCAATTATACACTTATCTGGGGTAGAATGTTCCGCTGAATCCGTTAGAAAAGGTTTCGGATTCGAAATACCTCGCGTTCACGAGAAAAACGCGTTATAACATGAAAAAATTTTTTGTAATATTTCGACTTAATTATACACTTTTCTGGGGTAATTTGATCTGAATAATCCGTTGGAAAAGGTACCAGATCCGAAATATCTCGCGTTTACGAGGAAAACGCGTTATAACATGAGGAAATTTTTTGTAATATTCCCATTCAATTATTCACTTTTGTGGGATAATTTGATCCGCTCAATCCGTCGAAAAAGGTTTCAGATCCGAAATACCTCGCGTTTACGAGAAAAACGCGTTATAACATGAGGAAATTTTTCATCATATTTCGGCTCAATTATACACTTATCTGGGGTAGAATAATTCGCTGAATCCGATAGAAAAGGTTTCAGATTCGAAATACCTCGCGTTTACGAGAAAAACGCGTTATAACATGAAGAAATTTTTCATCATATTTCGGCTCAATTATACACTTTTCTGGGGTAGAATGTTCCGCTGAGTCCGTTGAAAAAGGTTCCAGATCCGAAATACCTCGCGTTTACGAGAAAAACGCGTTATAACCTGAGGAAAGCTTGCATTATATTTCGGCTCAATTATACACTTTTCTGGGGTAGAATGTTCCGCTGAATCCGTTGAAAAAGGTTTCAGATCCGAAATACCTCGCGTTAACGAGAAGAACGCGTTTAACCACGAGGAAATTTTTCATCATATTTCCGCTCAATTATACACTCTTCTGGGGTAGAATGTTTCGCTGAATCCGATGGAAAAGGTTTCGGATCCAAAATACTCCACGTTTACGAGAAAAGTGCGTTATAACCCGAGGAAATTTTTTATCATATTTCGGCTCAATTATACACTCTTCTGGGGTAGAATGTTCCGCTGATTCCGTTAGAGAAGGTTTCAGATCCGAAATATCTCGCGATTACGAGAAAAACGCGTTATAACATGAAAAAATTTTTTGTAATATTTCGACTTAATTATACACTTTTCTGGGGTAATTTGATCTGAATAATACGTTGGAAAAGGTACCAGATCCGAAATATCTCGCGTTTACGAGGAAAACGCGTTATAACATGAGGAAATTTTTTGTAATATTTCCATTCAATTATACACTTTTCTGGGGTAATTTGATCCGATTAATCCGTTGAAAAAGATTTCAGATCTAGAATATCTCGCGTTTACGAGAAGAACGCGTTATAACATGAGGAAATTTTTTGTAATATTTCGACTTAATTATACACTTTTGTGGGGTAATTTGATCCGCTCAATCCGGTAAAAAAGGTTTCAGATGCGAAATACCTCGCAGTGACGAAAAAAACGCGTTATACCATGAGGAAATTTTTTATCATATTTTCGCTCAATTATACACTTTCCTGGGGTAGAATGTTCTGCTGAATCCGTTGGAAAAGGTTTCAGATCATAAATATCTCGAGTTTACGGAAAAAACGCGTTATAACATGAGGAAATATTTTGTAATATTTCGACTCAATTATACACTTTTCTGGGGTAGAATGCTCCGCTGAATCCGTTGGAGAAGGTTTCAGATCCAAAATATCTCGCGTTCACAAGAGAAATGCGTTATAACATTAAGAAATTTTTCATCATATTTCCGCTGAATTATACACTTTTCTGGGGTAGAATGTTCCGCTGAATCCGTTGGAAAAGGTTTCAGATCCGAAATACCTCGCGTTTACGAGAAAAACGCGTTATAACATGAGGAAATTTTTCATCATATTTCGGCTCAATTATACACTTATCTGGGGTAGAATGTTCCGCTGAATCCGTTAGAAAAGGTTTCAGATTCGAAATACCTCGCGTTTACGAGAAAAACGCGTTATAACATGAAGAAATTTTTCATCATATTTCGGCTCAATTATACACTTTTCTGGGGTAGAATGTTCCGCTGAATCCGTTGGAAAAGGTTTCAGATCCGAAATACCTCGCGTTTACGAGAAAAACGCGTTATAACATGAGGAAATTTTTCATCATATTTCGGCTCAATTATACACTTATCTGGGGTAGAATGTTCCGCTGAATCCGTTAGAAAAGGTTTCAGATTCGAAATACCTCGCGTTTACGAGAAAAACGCGTTATAACATGAGGAAATTTTTCATCATATTTCGGCTTAATTATACACTTTTCTGGGGTAGAATGTTCCGCTGAATCCGTTGAAGAAGGTTTCAGATCCGAAATACCTCGCGTTAACGAGAAAAACGCGTTTAACCACGAGGAAATTTTTCATCATATTTCCGCTCAATTATACACTCTTCTGGGGTAGAATGTTTCGCCGAATCCGATGGAAAAGGTTTCGGATCCAAAATACTCCGCGTTTACGAGAAAAGTGCGTTATAACCCGAAGAAATTTTTTATCATATTTCGGCTCAATTATACACTCTTCTAGGGTAGAATGTTCCGCTGATTCCGTTAGAAAAGGTTTCAGATCCGAAATATCTCGCGATTACGAGAAAAACGCGTTATAACACGAAAAAATTTTTTGTAATATTTCGACTTAATTATACACTTTTCTGGGGTAATTTGATCTGAATAATCCGTTGGAAAAGGTACCAGATCCGAAATATCTCGCGTTTACGAGGAAAACGCGTTATAACATGAGGAAATTTTTTGTAATATTTCCATTCAGATATACACTTTTGTGGGATAATTTGATCCGCTCAATCCGTTGAAAAAGGTTTCAGATCCGAAATACCTCGCGTTTACGAGAAAAACGCGTTATAACATGAGGAAATTTTTCATCATATTTCGGCTCAATTATACACTTATCTGGGGTAGAATAATTCGCTGAATCCGATAGAAAAGGTTTCAGATTCGAAATACCTCGCGTTTACGAGAAAAACGCGTTATAACATGAAGAAATTTTTCATCATATTTCGGCTCAATTATACACTTTTCTGGGGTAGAATGTTCCGCTGAGTCCGTTGAAAAAGGTTCCAGATCCGAAATACCTCGCGTTTACGAGAAAAACGCGTTATAACCTGAGGAAAGCTTGCATTATATTTCGGCTCAATTATACACTTTTCTGGGGTAGAATGTTCCGCTGAATCCGTTGAAAAAGGTTTCAGATCCGAAATACCTCGCGTTAACGAGAAGAACGCGTTTAACCACGAGGAAATTTTTCATCATATTTCCGCTCAATTATACACTCTTCTGGGGTAGAATGTTTCGCTGAATCCGATGGAAAAGGTTTCGGATCCAAAATACTCCACGTTTACGAGAAAAGTGCGTTATAACCCGAGGAAATTTTTTATCATATTTCGGCTCAATTATACACTCTTCTGGGGTAGAATGTTCCGCTGATTCCGTTAGAGAAGGTTTCAGATCCGAAATATCTCGCGATTACGAGAAAAACGCGTTATAACATGAAAAAATTTTTTGTAATATTTCGACTTAATTATACACTTTTCTGGGGTAATTTGATCTGAATAATCCGTTGGAAAAGGTACCAGATCCGAAATATCTCGCGTTTACGAGGAAAACGCGTTATAACATGAGGAAATTTTTTGTAATATTTCCATTCAATTATACACTTTTGTAGGATAATTTGATTCGCTCAATCCGTTGAAAAAGGTTTCAGATCCGAAATACCTCGCGTTTACGAGTAAAACGCGTTATAACATGAGGAAATTTTTCATCATATTTCGGCTCAATTATACACTTATCTAGGGTAGAATAATCCGCTGAATCCGTTAGAAAAGGTTTCAGATTCGAAATACCTCGCGTTTACGAGAAAAACGCGTTATAACATGAAGAAATTTTTCATCATATTTCGGCTCAATTATACACTTTTCTGGGGTAGAATGTTCCGCTGAATCCGTTGAAAAAGGTTCCAGATCCGAAATACCTCGCGTTTACGAGAAAAACGCGTTATAACCTGAGGAAAGCTTGCATTATATTTGGGCTCAATTATACACTTTTCTGGGGTAGAATGTTTCGCTGAATCCGATGGAAAAGGTTTCGGATCCAAAATACTCCGCGTTTACGAGAAAAGTGCGTTATAACCCGAGGAAATTTTTTATCATATTTCGGCTCAATTATACACTCTTCTGGGGAAGAATGTTCCGCTGATTCCGTTAGAAAAGGTTTCAGATCCGAAATATCTCGCGATTACGAGAAAAACGCGTTATAACATGAAAAAATTTTTTGTAATATTTCGACTTAATTATACACTTTTCTGGGTTGATTTGATCTGAATAATCCGTTGGAAAAGGTACCAGATCCGAAATATCTCGCGTTTACGAGAAAAACGCGTTATAACATGAGGAAATTTTTTGTAATATTTCCATTCAATTATACACTTTTGTGGGATAATTTGATTCGCTCAATCCGTTGAAAAAGGTTTCAGATCCGAAATACCTCGCGTTTACGAGTAAAACGCGTTATAACATGAGGAAATTTTTCATCATATTTCGGCTCAATTATACACTTATCTAGGGTAGAATAATCCGCTGAATCCGTTAGAAAAGGTTTCAGATTCGAAATACCTCGCGTTTACGAGAAAAACGCGTTATAACATGAAGAAATTTTTCATCATATTTCGGCTCAATTATACACTTTTCTGGGGTAGAATGTTCCGCTGAATCCGTTGAAAAAGGTTCCAGATCCGAAATACCTCGCGTTTACGAGAAAAACGCGTTATAACCTGAGGAAAGCTTGCATTATATTTGGGCTCAATTATACACTTTTCTGGGGTAGAATGTTCCGCTGAATCCGTTGTAAAAGGTTTCAGATCCGAAATACCTCGCGTTTACGAGAAAATCGCGTTTTAACACGAGGAAATTTTTCATTATATTTCCGCTCAATTATACACTCTTCTGGGGTAGAATGTTTCGCTGAATCCGATGGAAAAGGTTTCGGATCCAAAATACTCCGCGTTTACGAGAAAAGTGCGTTATAACCCGAGGAAATTTTTTATCATATTTCGGCTCAATTATACACTCTTCTGGGGTAGAATGTTCCGCTGAATCCGTTAGAAAAGGTTTCAGATCCGGAATATTTCGCGATTACGAGAAAAACGCGTTATAACATGAAAAAAATTTTTGTCATATTTCGACTCAATTATACACTTTTCTGGGGTAATTCGATCCGATTAATCCGTTGAAAAAGATTCCAGATCTAGAATATCTCGCGTTTACGAGAAAAACGCATTATAACATGAGGAAATTTTTTGTAATATTTCGACTCAATTATACACTTTTGTGGGGTAATTTGATTCGCTCAATCCGTTGAAAAAGGTTTCAGATCCAAAATACCTCGCAGTTACGAAAAAAACGCGTTATTACATGTGGAAATTTTTTATCATATTTTCGCTAAATTATACACTTTCCTGGGGTAGAATGTTCTGCTGAATCCGTTGGAAAAGGTTTCAGATCCAAAATATCTCGAGTTTACGGGAAAAACCCGTTATAACATGAGGAAATATTTTGCAATATTTCGACTCAATTATACACTTTTCTAGGGTAGAATGATCCGCTGAATCCGTTGGAGAAGGTTTCAGATCCAAAATATCTCGCGTTCACAAGAAAAATGCGTTATAACATTAAGAAATTTTTCATCATATTTCCGCTTAATTATACACTTTTCTGGGGTAGAATGTTTCGCTGAATCCGTTGGGAAAGGTTTCAGATCCGAAATATCTCGCGTTCACGAGAAAAACGCGTTATAACATGAGGAAATTTTTTGTGATATTCCGAATCAATTATACACTTTTGTGGGGTAATTTGATCCGCTCAATCCGTTGAAAAAGGTTTCAGATCCGAAATACCTCGCATTTACGAAAAAAACGCGTTATAACATGAGGAAATTGTTTATCATATTTTCGCTCAATTATGCACTTTTCTGGGGTAAAATGTTCCGCTGGATCCGTAGAAAAAGGTTCCAGATCCGAAATACCTCGCGTTTACGAGAAAAACGCGTTATAACCTGAGGAAAGCTTGCATTATATTTCGGCTCAATTATACACTTTTCTGGGCTAGAATGTTCCGCTGAATCCGTTGGAAAAGGTTTCAGATCCGAAATACCTCGCGTTTACGAGAAAAACGCGTTATAACATGAGGAAATTTTTCATCATATTTCGGCTCAATTATACACTTATCTGGGGTAGAATGTTCCGCTGAATCCGTTAGAAAAGGTTTCAGATTCGAAATACCTCGCGTTTACGAGAAAAACGCGTTATAACATGAAGAAATTTTTCATCATATTTCGGCTCAATTATACACTTTTTTGGGGTAGAATGTTCCGCTGAATCCGTTGAAAAAGGTTTCAAATCCGAAATACCTCGCGTTAACAAGAAAAACGCGTTTAAACACGAGGAAATTTTTCATCATATTTCCGCTCAATTATACACTCTTCTGGGGTAGAATGTTTCGCTGAATCCGATGGAAAAGGTTTCGGATCCAAAATACTCCGCGTTTACGAGAAAAGTGCGTTATAACCCGAGGAAATTTTTTATCATATTTCGGCTCAATTATACACTCTTCTGGGGTAGAATGTTCCGCTGATTCCGTTAGAAAAGGTTTCAGATCCGAAATATCTCGCGATTACGAGAAAAACGCGTTATAACATGAAAAAATTTTTTGTAATATTTCGACTTAATTATACACTTTTCTGGGGTAATTTGATCTGAATAATCCGTTGGAAAAGGTACCAGATCCGAAATATCTCGCGTTTACGAGGAAAACGCGTTATAACATGAGGAAATTTTTTGTAATATTTCCATTCAATTAAACACTTTTGTGGGATAATTTGATACGCTCAATCCGTTGAAAAAGGTTTCAGATCCGAAATACCTCGCGTTTACGAGAAAAACGCGTTATAACATACAGAAATTTTTTGTAATATTCCGACTCAATTATACACTTTCCTGGGGTAATTTGATCCGATTAATCCGTTGAAAAAGGTTTCAGATCCGAAATACCTCGCAGTTACGAAAAAAACGCGTTATACCATGAGGAAATTTTTCATCATATTTCGGCTCAATTATACACTTTTCTGGGGTAGAATGTTCCGCTGAATCCGTTGAAAAAGGTTTCGGATCCAAAATACTCCACGTTTACAAGAAAAGTGCGTTATAACCCGAGGAAATTTTTTATCATATTTCGGCTCAATTATACACTCTTCTGGGGTAGAATGTTCCGCTGATTCCGTTAGAAAAGGTTTCAGATCCGAAATATCTCGCGATTACGAGAAAAACGCGTTATAACATGAAAAAATTTTTTGTAATATTTCGACTTAATTATACACTTTTCTGGGGTAGAATGTTCTGCTGAATCCGTTGGAAAAGGTTTCAGATCATAAATATCTCGCGTTCACAAGAGAAATGCGTTATAACATTAAGAAATTTTTCATCATATTTCCGCTGAATTATACACTTTTCTGGGCTAGAATGTTCCGCTGAATCCGTTGGAAAAGGTTTCAGATCCGAAATACCTCGCGTTTACGAGAAAAACGCGTTATAACATGAGGAAATTTCTCATCATATTTCGGCTCAATTATACACTTATCTGGGGTAGAATGTTCCGCTGAATCCGTTAGGAAAGGTTTCAGATTCGAAATACCTCGCGTTTACGAGAAAAACGCGTTATAACATGAAGAAATTTTTCATCATATTTCGGCTCAATTATATACTTTTCTGGGGTAGAATGTTCCGCTGAATCCGTTGAAAAAGGTTTCAGATCCGAAATACCTCGCGTTAACGAGAAGAACGCGTTTAACCACGAAGAAATTTTTCATCATATTTCCGCTCAATTATACACTCTTCTGGGGTAGAATGTTTCGCTGAATCCGATGGAAAAGGTTTCGGATCCAAAATACTCCACGTTTACGAGAAAAGTGCGTTATAACCCGAGGAAATTTTTTATCATATTTCGGCTCAATTATACACTCTTCTGGGGTAGAATGTTCCGCTGATTCCGTTAGAAAAGGTTTCAGATCCGAAATATCTCGCGATTACGAGAAAAACGCGTTATAACATGAAAAAATTTTTTGTAATATTTCGACTTAATTATACACTTTTCTGGGGTAATTTGATCTGAATAATCCGTTGGGAAAGGTACCAGATCCGAAATATCTCGCGTTTACGAGGAAAACGCGTTATAACATGAGGAAATTTTTTGTAATATTTCCATTCAATTATACACTTTTGTGGGATAATTTGATCCGCTCAATCCGTTGAAAAAGGTTTCAGATCCGAAATACCTCGCGTTTACGAGAAAAACGCGTTATGACATGAGGAAATTTTTCATCATATTTCGGCTCAATTATACACTTATCTGGGGTAGAATAATCCGCTGAATCCGTTAGAAAAGGTTTCAGATTCGAAATACCTCGCGTTCACGAGAAAAACGCGTTATAACATGAGGAAATTTTTCATCATATTTCGGCTCAATTATACACTTATCTGGGGTAGAATGTTCCGCTGAATCCGTTAGAAAAGGTTTCAGATTCGAAATACCTCGCGTTTACGAGAAAAACGCGTTATAACATGAGGAAATTTCTCATCATATTTCGGCTCAATTATACACTTATCTGGGGTAGAATGTTCCGCTGAATCCGTTAGGAAAGGTTTCAGATTCGAAATACCTCGCGTTTACGAGAAAAACGCGTTATAACATGAAGAAATTTTTCATCATATTTCGGCTCAATTATATACTTTTCTGGGGTAGAATGTTCCGCTGAATCCGTTGAAAAAGGTTTCAGATCCGAAATACCTCGCGTTAACGAGAAGAACGCGTTTAACCACGAAGAAATTTTTCATCATATTTCCGCTCAATTATACACTCTTCTGGGGTAGAATGTTTCGCTGAATCCGATGGAAAAGGTTTCGGATCCAAAATACTCCACGTTTACGAGAAAAGTGCGTTATAACCCGAGGAAATTTTTTATCATATTTCGGCTCAATTATACACTCTTCTGGGGTAGAATGTTCCGCTGATTCCGTTAGAAAAGGTTTCAGATCCGAAATATCTCGCGATTACGAGAAAAACGCGTTATAACATGAAAAAATTTTTTGTAATATTTCGACTTAATTATACACTTTTCTGGGGTAATTTGATCTGAATAATCCGTTGGGAAAGGTACCAGATCCGAAATATCTCGCGTTTACGAGGAAAACGCGTTATAACATGAGGAAATTTTTTGTAATATTTCCATTCAATTATACACTTTTGTGGGATAATTTGATCCGCTCAATCCGTTGAAAAAGGTTTCAGATCCGAAATACCTCGCGTTTACGAGAAAAACGCGTTATGACATGAGGAAATTTTTCATCATATTTCGGCTCAATTATACACTTATCTGGGGTAGAATAATCCGCTGAATCCGTTAGAAAAGGTTTCAGATTCGAAATACCTCGCGTTCACGAGAAAAACGCGTTATAACATGAGGAAATTTTTCATCATATTTCGGCTCAATTATACACTTATCTGGGGTAGAATGTTCCGCTGAATCCGTTAGAAAAGGTTTCAGATTCGAAATACCTCGCGTTTACGAGAAAAACGCGTTATAACATGAAGAAATTTTTCATCATATTTCGGCTCAATTATACACTTTTCTGGGGTAGAATGTTCCGCTGAATCCGTTGGAAAAGGTTTCAGATCCGAAATACCTCGCGTTTACGAGAAAAACGCGTTATAACATGAGGAAATTTTTCATCATATTTCGGCTCAATTATACACTTATCTGGGGTAGAATGTTCCGCTGAATCCGTTAGAAAAGGTTTCAGATTCGAAATACCTCGCGTTTACGAGAAAAACGCGTTATAACATGAAGAAATTTTTCATCATATTTCGGCTCAATTATACACTTTTCTGGGGTAGAATGTTCCGCTGAATCCGTTGAAAAAGGTTTCAGATCCGAAATACCTCGCGTTAACGAGAAAAACGCGTTTAACCACGAGGAAATTTTTCATCATATTTCCGCTCAATTATACACTCTTCTGGGGTAGAATGTTTCGCTGAATCCGATGGATAAGGTTTCGGATCCAAAATACTCCGCGTTTACGAGAAAAGTGCGTTATAACCCGAGGAAATTTTTTATCATATTTCGGCTCAATTATACACTCTTCTGGGGTAGAATGTTCCGCTGATTCCGTTAGAAAAGGTTTCAGATCCGAAATATCTCGCGATTACGAGAAAAACGCGTTATAACATGAAAAAATTTTTTGTAATATTTCGACTTAATTATACACTTTTCTGGGGTAATTTGATCTGAATAATCCGTTGGAAAAGGTACCAGATCCGAAATATCTCGCGTTTACGAGGAAAACGCGTTATAACATGAGGAAATTTTTTGTAATATTCCCATTCAATTATTCACTTTTGTGGGATGATTTGATCCGCTCAATCCGTCGAAAAAGGTTTCAGATCCGAAATACCTCGCGTTTACGAGAAAAACGCGTTATAACATGAGGAAATTTTTCATCATATTTCGGCTCAATTATACACTTATCTGGGGTAGAATAATTCGCTGAATCCGATAGAAAAGGTTTCAGATTCAAAATACCTCGCGTTTACGAGAAAAACGCGTTATAACATGAAGAAATTTTTCATCATATTTCGGCTCAATTATACACTTTTCTGGGGTAGAATGTTCCGCTGAGTCCGTTGAAAAAGGTTCCAGATCCGAAATACCTCGCGTTTACGAGAAAAACGCGTTATAACCTGAGGAAAGCTTGCATTATATTTCGGCTCAATTATACACTTTTCTGGGGTAGAATGTTCCGCTGAATCCGTTGAAAAAGGTTTCAGATCCGAAATACCTCGCGTTAACGAGAAGAACGCGTTTAACCACGAGGAAATTTTTCATCATATTTCCGCTCAATTATACACTCTTCTGGGGTAGAATGTTTCGCTGAATCCGATGGAAAAGGTTTCGGATCCAAAATACTCCACGTTTACGAGAAAAGTGCGTTATAACCCGAGGAAATTTTTTATCATATTTCGGCTCAATTATACACTCTTCTGGGGTAGAATGTTCCGCTGATTCCGTTAGAGAAGGTTTCAGATCCGAAATATCTCGCGATTACGAGAAAAACGCGTTATAACATGAAAGAATTTTTTGTAATATTTCGACTTAATTATACACTTTTCTGGGGTAATTTGATCTGAATAATCCGTTGGAAAAGGTACCAGATCCGAAATATCTCGCGTTTACGAGGAAAACGCGTTATAACATGAGGAAATTTTTTGTAATATTTCCATTCAATTATACACTTTTCTGGGGTAATTTGATCCGATTAATCCGTTGAAAAAGATTTCAGATCTAGAATATCTCGCGTTTACGAGAAGAACGCGTTATAACATGAGGAAATTTTTTGTAATATTTCGACTTAATTATACACTTTTGTGGGGTAATTTGATCCGCTCAATCCGGTAAAAAAGGTTTCAGATGCGAAATACCTCGCAGTTACGAAAAAAACGCGTTATACCATGAGGAAATTTTTTATCATATTTTCGCTCAATTATACACTTTCCTGGGGTAGAATGTTCTGCTGAATCCGTTGGAAAAGGTTTCAGATCATAAATATCTCGAGTTTACGGGAAAAACGCGTTATAACATGAGGAAATATTTTGTAATATTTCGACTCAATTATACACTTTTCTGGGGTAGAATGTTCCGCTGAATCCGTTGGAGAAGGTTTCAGATCCAAAATATCTCGCGTTCACAAGAGAAATGCGTTATAACATTAAGAAATTTTTCATCATATTTCCGCTGAATTATACACTTTTCTGGGGTAGAATGTTCCGCTGAATCCGTTGGAAAAGGTTTCAGATCCGAAATACCTCGCGTTTACGAGAAAAACGCGTTATAACATGAGGAAATTTTTCATCATATTTCGGCTCAATTATACACTTATCTGGGGTAGAATGTTCCGCTGAATCCGTTAGAAAAGGTTTCAGATTCGAAATACCTCGCGTTTACGAGAAAAACGCGTTATAACATGAAGAAATTTTTCATCATATTTCGGCTCAATTATACACTTTTCCGGGGTAGAATGTTCCGCTGAATCCGTTGAAAAAGGTTTCAGATCCGAAATACCTCGCGTTAACGAGAAAAACGCGTTTAACCACGTGGAAATTTTTCATCATATTTCCGCTCAATTATACACTCTTCTGGGGTAGAATGTTTCGCTGAATCCGATGGAAAAGGTTTCGGATCCAAAATACTCCGCGGTTACGAGAAAAGTGCGTTATAACCCGAGGAAATTTTTTATCATATTTCGGCTCAATCATACACTCTTCTGGGGTAGAATGTTCCGCTGATTCCGTTAGAAAAGGTTTCAGATCCGAAATATCTCGCGATTACGAGAAAAACGCGTTATAACATGAAAAAATTTTTTGTAATATTTCGACTTAATTATACACTTTTCTGGGGTAATTTGATCTGAATAATCCGTTGGAAAAGGTACCAGATCCGAAATATCTCGCGTTTACGAGGAAAACGCGTTATAACATGAGGAGATTTTTTGTAATATTCCCATTCAATTATTCACTTTTGTGGGATAATTTGATCCGCTCAATCCGTTGAAAAAGGTTTCAGATCCGAAATATCTCGCGTTTACGAGAAAAACGCGTTATAACATGAGGAAATTTTTCATCATATTTCGGCTCAATTATACACTTATCTGGGGTAGAATAATTCGCTGAATCCGATAGAAAAGGTTTCAGATTCGAAATACCTCGCGTTTACGAGAGAAACGCGTTATAACATGAAGAAATTTTTCATCATATTTCGGCTCAATTATACACTTTTCTGGGGTAGAATGTTCCGCTGAATCCGTTGAAAAAGGTTCCAGATCCGAAATACCTCGCGTTTACGAGAAAAACGCGTTATAACCTGAGGAAAGCTTGCATTATATTTCGGCTCAATTATACACTTTTCTGGGGTAGAATGTTCCGCTGAATCCGTTGAAAAAGGTTTCAGATCCGAAATACCTCGCGTTAACGAGAAGAACGCGTTTAACCACGAGGAAATTTTTCATCATATTTCCGCTCAATTATACACTCTTCTGGGGTAGAATGTTTCGCTGAATCCGATGGAAAAGGTTTCGGATCCAAAATACTCCACGTTTACGAGAAAAGTGCGTTATAACCCGAGGAAATTTTTTATCATATTTCGGCTCAATTATACACTCTTCTGGGGTAGAATGTTCCGCTGATTCCGTTAGAGAAGGTTTCAGATCCGAAATATCTCGCGATTACGAGAAAAACGCGTTATAACATGAAAAAATTTTTTGTAATATTTCGACTTAATTATACACTTTTCTGGGGTAATTTGATCTGAATAATCCGTTGGAAAAGGTACCAGATCCGAAATATCTCGCGTTTACGAGGAAAACGCGTTATAACATGAGGAAATTTTTTGTAATATTTCCATTCAATTATACACTTTTCTGGGGTAATTTGATCCGATTAATCCGTTGAAAAAGATTCCAGATCTAGAACATCTCGCGTTTACGAGAAGAACGCGTTATAACATGAGGAAATTTTTTGTAATATTTCGACTTAATTATACACTTTTGTGGGGTAATTTGATCCGCTCAATCCGGTAAAAAAGGTTTCAGATGCGAAATACCTCGCAGTTACGAAAAAAACGCGTTATACCATGAGGAAATTTTTTATCATATTTTCGCTCAATTATACACTTTCCTGGGGTAGAATGTTCTGCTGAATCCGTTGGAAAAGGTTTCAGATCATAAATATCTCGAGTTTACGGGAAAAACGCGTTATAACATGAGGAAATATTTTGTAATATTTCGACACAATTATACACTTTTCTGGGGTAGAATGTTCCGCTGAATCCGTTTGAGAAGGTTTCAGATCCAAAATATCTCGCGTTCACAAAAGAAATGCGTTATAACATTAAGAAATTTTTCATCATATTTCCGCTGAATTATACACTTTTCTGGGCTAGAATGTTCCGCTGAATCCGTTGGAAAAGGTTTCAGATCCGAAATACCTCGCGTTTACGAGAAAAACGCGTTATAACATGAGGAAATTTTTCATTATATTTCGGCTCAATTATACACTTATCTGGGGTAGAATGTTCCGCTGAATCCGTTAGGAAAGGTTTCAGATTCGAAATACCTCGCGCTTACGAGAAAAACGCGTTATAACATGAAGAAATTTTTCATCATATTTCGGCTCAATTATACACTTTTCTGGGGTAGAATGTTCCGCTGAATCCGTTGAAAAAGGTTTCAGATCCGAAATACCTCGCGTTAACGAGAAGAACGCGTTTAACCACGAGAAAATTTTTCATCATATTTCCGCTCAATTATACACTCTTCTGGGGTAGAATGTTTCGCTGAATCCGATGGAAAAGGTTTCGGATCCAAAATACTCCACGTTTACGAGAAAAGTGCGTTATAACCCGAGGAAATTTTTTATCATATTTCGGCTCAATTATACACTCTTCTGGGGTAGAATGTTCCGCTGATTCCGTTAGAAAAGGTTTCAGATCCGAAATATCTCGCGATTACGAGAAAAACGCGTTATAACGTGAAAAAATTTTTTGTAATATTTCGACTTAATTATACACTTTTCTGGGGTAATTTGATCTGAATAATCTGTTGGAGAAGGTACCAGATCCGAAATATCTCGCGTTTACGAGGAAAACGCGTTATAACATGAGGAAATTTTTTGTAATATTTCCATTCAATTATACACTTTTGTGGGATAATTTGATCCGCTCAATCCGTTGAAAAAGGTTTCGGATCCGAAATACCTCGCGTTTACGAGAAAAACGCGTTATAACATGAGGAAATTTTTCATCATATTTCGGCTCAATTATACACTTATCTGGGGTAGAATAATCCGCTGAATCCGTTAGAAAAGGTTTCAGATTCGAAATACCTCGCGTTTACGAGAAAAACGCGTTATAACATGAGGAAATTTTTCATCATATTTCGGCTCAATTATACACTTATCTGGGGTAGAATGTTCCGCTGAATCCGTTAGAAAAGGTTTCAGATTCGAAATACCTCGCGTTTACGAGAAAAACGCGTTATAACATGAAGAAATTTTTCATCATATTTCGGCTCAATTATACACTTTTCTGGGGTAGAATGTTCCGCTGAATCCGTTGGAAAAGGTTTCAGATCCGAAATACCTCGCGTTTACGAGAAAAACGTGTTATAACATGAGGAAATTTTTCATCATAATTCGGCTCAATTATACACTTATCTGGGGTAGAATGTTCCGCTGAATCCGTTAGAAAAGGTTTCGGATTCGAAATACCTCGCGTTCACGAGAAAAACGCGTTATAACATGAAAAAATTTTTTGTAATATTTCGACTTAATTATACACTTTTCTGGGGTAATTTGATCTGAATAATCCGTTGGAAAAGGTACCAGATCCGAAATATCTCGCGTTTACGAGGAAAACGCGTTATAACATGAGGAAATTTTTTGTAATATTCCCATTCAATTATTCACTTTTGTGGGATAATTTGATCCGCTCAATCCGTCGAAAAAGGTTTCAGATCCGAAATACCTCGCGTTTACGAGAAAAACGCGTTATAACATGAGGAAATTTTTCATCATATTTCGGCTCAATTATACACTTATCTGGGGTAGAATAATTCGCTGAATCCGATAGAAAAGGTTTCAGATTCGAAATACCTCGCGTTTACGAGAAAAACGCGTTATAACATGAAGAAATTTTTCATCATATTTCGGCTCAATTATACACTTTTCTGGGGTAGAATGTTCCGCTGAATCCGTTGAAAAAGGTTTCAGATCCGAAATACCTCGCGTTAACGAGAAGAACGCGTTTAACCACGAGGAAATTTTTCATCATATTTCCGCTCAATTATACACTCTTCTGGGGTAGAATGTTTCGCTGAATCCGATGGAAAAGGTTTCGGATCCAAAATACTCCACGTTTACGAGAAAAGTGCGTTATAACCCGAGGAAATTTTTTATCATATTTCGGCTCAATTATACACTCTTCTGGGGTAGAATGTTCCGCTGATTCCGTTAGAGAAGGTTTCAGATCCGAAATATCTCGCGATTACGAGAAAAACGCGTTATAACATGAAAAAATTTTTTGTAATATTTCGACTTAATTATACACTTTTCTGGGGTAATTTGATCTGAATAATCCGTTGGAAAAGGTACCAGATCCGAAATATCTCGCGTTTACGAGGAAAACGCGTTATAACATGAGGAAATTTTTTGTAATATTTCCATTCAATTATACACTTTTCTGGGGTAATTTGATCCGATTAATCCGTTGAAAAAGATTTCAGATCTAGAATATCTCGCGTTTACGAGAAGAACGCGTTATAACATGAGGAAATTTTTTGTAATATTTCGACTTAATTATACACTTTTGTGGGGTAATTTGATCCGCTCAATCCGGTAAAAAAGGTTTCAGATGCGAAATACCTCGCAGTGACGAAAAAAACGCGTTATACCATGAGGAAATTTTTTATCATATTTTCGCTCAATTATACACTTTCCTGGGGTAGAATGTTCTGCTGAATCCGTTGGAAAAGGTTCCAGATCATAAATATCTCGAGTTTACGGGAAAAACGCGTTATAACATGAGGAAATATTTTGTAATATTTCGACTCAATTATACACTTTTCTGGGGTAGAATGCTCCGCTGAATCCGTTGGAGAAGGTTTCAGATCCAAAATATCTCGCGTTCACAAGAGAAATGCGTTATAACATTAAGAAATTTTTCATCATATTTCCGCTGAATTATACACTTTTCTGGGGTGGAATGTTCCGCTGAATCCGTTGGAAAAGGTTTCAGATCCGAAATACCTCGCGTTTACGAGAAAAACGCGTTATAACATGAGGAAATTTTTCATCATATTTCGGCTCAATTATACACTTATCTGGGGTAGAATGTTCCGCTGAATCCGTTAGAAAAGGTTTCAGATTCGAAATACCTCGCGTTTACGAGAAAAACGCGTTATAACATGAAGAAATTTTTCATCATATTTCGGCTCAATTATACACTTTTCTGGGGTAGAATGTTCCGCTGAATCCGTTGGAAAAGGTTTCAGATCCGAAATACCTCGCGTTTACGAGAAAAACGCGTTATAACATGAGGAAATTTTTCATCATATTTCGGCTCAATTATACACTTATCTGGGGTAGAATGTTCCGCTGAATCCGTTAGAAAAGGTTTCAGATTCGAAATACCTCGCGTTTACGAGAAAAACGCGTTATAACATGAGGAAATTTTTCATCATATTTCGGCTCAATTATACACTTTTCTGGGGTAGAATGTTCCGCTGAATCCGTTGAAGAAGGTTTCAGATCCGAAATACCTCGCGTTAACGAGAAAAACGCGTTTAACCACGAGGAAATTTTTCATCATATTTCCGCTCAATTATACACTCTTCTGGGGTAGAATGTTTCGCCGAATCCGATGGAAAAGGTTTCGGATCCAAAATACTCCGCGTTTACGAGAAAAGTGCGTTATAACCCGAGGAAATTTTTTATCATATTTCGGCTCAATTATACACTCTTCTAGGGTAGAATGTTCCGCTGATTCCGTTAGAAAAGGTTTCAGATCCGAAATATCTCGCGATTACGAGAAAAACGCGTTATAACACGAAAAAATTTTTTGTAATATTTCGACTTAATTATACACTTTTCTGGGGTAATTTGATCTGAATAATCCGTTGGAAAAGGTACCAGATCCGAAATATCTCGCGTTTACGAGGAAAACGCGTTATAACATGAGGAAATTTTTTGTAATATTTCCATTCAGATATACACTTTTGTGGGATAATTTGATCCGCTCAATCCGTTGAAAAAGGTTTCAGATCCGAAATACGTCGCGTTTACGAGAAAAACGCGTTATAACATGAGGAAATTTTTCATCATATTTCGGCTCAATTATACACTTATCTGGGGTAGAATAATTCGCTGAATCCGATAGAAAAGGTTTCAGATTCGAAATACCTCGCGTTTACGAGAAAAACGCGTTATAACATGAAGAAATTTTTCATCATATTTCGGCTCAATTATACACTTTTCTGGGGTAGAATGTTCCGCTGAGTCCGTTGAAAAAGGTTCCAGATCCGAAATACCTCGCGTTTACGAGAAAAACGCGTTATAACCTGAGGAAAGCTTGCATTATATTTCGGCTCAATTATACACTTTTCTGGGGTAGAATGTTCCGCTGAATCCGTTGAAAAAGGTTTCAGATCCGAAATACCTCGCGTTAACGAGAAGAACGCGTTTAACCACGAGGAAATTTTTCATCATATTTCCGCTCAATTATACACTCTTCTGGGGTAGAATGTTTCGCTGAATCCGATGGAAAAGGTTTCGGATCCAAAATACTCCACGTTTACGAGAAAAGTGCGTTATAACCCGAGGAAATTTTTTATCATATTTCGGCTCAATTATACACTCTTCTGGGGTAGAATGTTCCGCTGATTCCGTTAGAGAAGGTTTCAGATCCGAAATATCTCGCGATTACGAGAAAAACGCGTTATAACATGAAAAAATTTTTTGTAATATTTCGACTTAATTATACACTTTTCTGGGGTAATTTGATCTGAATAATCCGTTGGAAAAGGTACCAGATCCGAAATATCTCGCGTTTACGAGGAAAACGCGTTATAACATGAGGAAATTTTTTGTAATATTTCCATTCAATTATACACTTTTCTGGGGTAATTTGATCCGATTAATCCGTTGAAAAAGATTTCAGATCTAGAATATCTCGCGTTTACGAGAAGAACGCGTTATAACATGAGGAAATTTTTTGTAATATTTCGACTTAATTATACACTTTTGTGGGGTAATTTGATCCGCTCAATCCGGTAAAAAAGGTTTCAGATGCGAAATACCTCGCAGTGACGAAAAAAACGCGTTATACCATGAGGAAATTTTTTATCATATTTTCGCTCAATTATACACTTTCCTGGGGTAGAATGTTCTGCTGAATCCGTTGGAAAAGGTTTCAGATCATAAATATCTCGAGTTTACGGGAAAAACGCGTTATAACATGAGGAAATATTTTGTAATATTTCGACTCAATTATACACTTTTCTGGGGTAGAATGTTCCGCTGAATCCGTTGGAGAAGGTTTCAGATCCAAAATATCTCGCGTTCACAAGAGAAATGCGTTATAACATTAAGAAATTTTTCATCATATTTCCGCTGAATTATACACTTTTCTGGGGTAGAATGTTCCGCTGAATCCGTTGGAAAAGGTTTCAGATCCGAAATACCTCGCGTTTACGAGAAAAACGCGTTATAACATGAGGAAATTTTTCATCATATTTCGGCTCAATTATACACTTATCTGGGGTAGAATGTTCCGCTGAATCCGTTAGAAAAGGTTTTAGATTCGAAATACCTCGCGTTTACGAGAAAAACGCGTTATAACATGAAGAAATTTTTCATCATATTTCGGCTCAATTATACACTTTTCTGGGGTAGAATGTTCCGCTGAATCCGTTGGAAAAGGTTTCAGATCCGAAATACCTCGCGTTTACGAGAAAAACGCGTTATAACATGAGGAAATTTTTCATCATATTTCGGCTCAATTATACACTTATCTGGGGTAGAATGTTCCGCTGAATCCGTTAGAAAAGGTTTCAGATTCGAAATACTTCGCGTTTACGAGAAAAACGCGTTATAACATGAGGAAATTTTTCATCATATTTCGGCTCAATTATACACTTTTCTGGGGTAGAATGTTCCGCTGAATCCGTTGAAGAAGGTTTCAGATCCGAAATACCTCGCGTTAACGAGAAAAACGCGTTTAACCACGAGGAAATTTTTCATCATATTTCCGCTCAATTATACACTCTTCTGGGGTAGAATGTTTCGCCGAATCCGATGGAAAAGGTTTCGGATCCAAAATACTCCGCGTTTACGAGAAAAGTGCGTTATAACCCGAGGAAATTTTTTATCATATTTCGGCTCAATTATACACTCTTCTAGGGTAGAATGTTCCGCTGATTCCGTTAGAAAAGGTTTCAGATCCGACATATCTTGCGATTACGAGAAAAACGCGTTATAACACGAAAAAATTTTTTGTAATATTTCGACTTAATTATACACTTTTCTGGGGTAATTTGATCTGAATAATCCGTTGGAAAAGGTACCAGATCCGAAATATCTCGCGTTTACGAGGAAAACGCGTTATAACATGAGGAAATTTTTTGTAATATTTCCATTCAATTATACACTTTTGTGGGATAATTTGATCCGCTCAATCCGTTGAAAAAGGTTTCAGATCCGAAATACCTCGCGTTTACGAGAAAAACGCGTTATAACATGAGGAAATTTTTCATCATATTTCGGCTCAATTATACACTTATCTGGGGTAGAATAATTCGCTGAATCCGATAGAAAAGGTTTCAGATTCGAAATACCTCGCGTTTACGAGAAAAACGCGTTATAACATGAAGAAATTTTTCATCATATTTCGGCTCAATTATACACTTTTCTGGGGTAGAATGTTCCGCTGAGTCCGTTGAAAAAGGTTCCAGATCCGAAATACCTCGCGTTTACGAGAAAAACGCGTTATAACCTGAGGAAAGCTTGCATTATATTTCGGCTCAATTATACACTTTTCTGGGGTAGAATGTTCCGCTGAATCCGTTGAAAAAGGTTTCAGATCCGAAATACCTCGCGTTAACGAGAAGAACGCGTTTAACCACGAGGAAATTTTTCATCATATTTCCGCTCAATTATACACTCTTCTGGGGTAGAATCTTTCGCTGAATCCGATGGAAAAGGTTTCGGATCCAAAATACTCCACGTTTACGAGAAAAGTGCGTTATAACCCGAGGAAATTTTTTATCATATTTCGGCTCAATTATACACTCTTCTGGGGTAGAATGTTCCGCTGATTCCGTTAGAGAAGGTTTCAGATCCGAAATATCTCGCGATTACGAGAAAAACGCGTTATAACATGAAAAAATTTTTTGTAATATTTCGACTTAATTATACACTTTTCTGGGGTAATTTGATCTGAATAATCCGTTGGAAAAGGTACCAGATCCGAAATATCTCGCGTTTACGAGGAAAGCGCGTTATAACATGAGGAAATTTTTTGTAATATTTCCATTCAATTATGCACTTTTCTGGGGTAATTTGATCCGATTAATCCGTTGAAAAAGATTTCAGATCTAGAATATCTCGCGTTTACGAGAAGAACGCGTTATAACATGAGGAAATTTTTTGTAATATTTCGACTTAATTATACACTTTTGTGGGGTAATTTGATCCGCTCAATCCGGTAAAAAAGGTTTCAGATGCGAAATACCTCGCAGTGACGAAAAAAACGCGTTATACCATGAGGAAATTTTTTATCATATTTTCGCTCAATTATACACTTTCCTGGGGTAGAATGTTCTGCTGAATCCGTTGGAAAAGGTTTCAGATCATAAATATCTCGAGTTTACGGGAAAAACGCGTTATAACATGAGGAAATATTTTGTAATATTTCGACTCAATTATACACTTTTCTGGGGTAGAATGTTCCGCTGAATCCGTTGGAGAAGGTTTCAGATCCAAAATATCTCGCGTTCACAAGAGAAATGCGTTATAACATTAAGAAATTTTTCATCATATTTCCGCTGAATTATACACTTTTCTGGGGTAGAATGTTCCGCTGAATCCGTTGGAAAAGGTTTCAGATCCGAAATACCTCGCGTTTACGAGAAAAATGCGTTATAACATGAGGAAATTTTTCATCATATTTCGGCTCAATTATACACTTATCTGGGGTAGAATGTTCCGCTGAATCCGTTAGAAAAGGTTTCAGATTCGAAATACCTCGCGTTTACGAGAAAAACGCGTTATACCATGAAGAAATTTTTCATCATATTTCGGCTCAATTATACACTTTTCCGGGGTAGAATGTTCCGCTGAATCCGTTAAAAAAGGTTTCAGATCCGAAATACCTCGCGTTAACGAGAAAAACGCGTTTAACCACGTGAAAATTTTTCATCATATTTCCGCTCAATTATACACTCTTCTGGGGTAGAATGTTTCGCTGAATCCGATGGAAAAGGTTTCGGATCCAAAATACTCCGCGTTTACGAGAAAAGTGCGTTATAACCCGAGGAAATTTTTTATCATATTTCGGCTCAATTATACACTCTTCTGGGGTAGAATGTTCCGCTGATTCCGTTAGAAAAGGTTTCAGATCCGAAATATCTCGCGATTACGAGAAAAACGCGTTATAACATGAAAAAATTTTTTGTAATATTTCGACTTAATTATACACTTTTCTGGGGTAATTTGATCTGAATAATCCGTTGGAAAAGGTACCAGATCCGAAATATCTCGCGTTTACGAGGAAAACGCGTTATAACATGAGGAAATTTTTTGTAATATTCCCATTCAATTATTCACTTTTGTGGGATAATTTGATCCGCTCAATCCGTTGAAAAAGGTTTCAGATCCGAAATACCTCGCGTTTACGAGAAAAACGCGTTATAACATGAGGAAATTTTTCATCATATTTCGGCTCAATTATACACTTACCTGGGGTAGAATAATTCGCTGAATCCGATAGAAAAGGTTTCAGATCCGAAATACCTCGCGTTTACGAGAAAAACGCGTTATAACCTGAGGAAAGCTTGCATTATATTTCGGCTCAATTATACACTTTTCTGGGGTAGAATGTTCCGCTGAATCCGTTGAAAAAGGTTTCAGATCCGAAATACCTCGCGTTAACGAGAAAACGCGTTTAACCACGAGGAAATTTTTCATCATATTTCCGCTCAATTATACACTCTTCTGGGGTAGAATGTTTCGCCGAATCCGATGGAAAAGGTTTCGGATCCAAAATACTCCGCGTTTACGAGAAAAGTGCGTTATAACCCGAGGAAATTTTTTATCATATTTCGGCTCAATTATACACTCTTCTAGGGTAGAATGTTCCGCTGATTCCGTTAGAAAGGGTTTCAGATCCGAAATATCTCGCGATTACGAGAAAAACGCGTTATAACACGAAAAAATTTTTTGTAATATTTCGACTTAATTATACACTTTTCTGGGGTAATTTGATCTGAATAATTCGTTGGAAAAGGTACCAGATCCGAAATATCTCGCGTTTACGAGGAAAACGCGTTATAACATGAGGAAATTTTTTGTAATATTTCCATTCAATTATACACTTTTGTGGGATAATTTGATCCGCTCAATCCGTTGAAAAAGGTTTCAGATCCGAAATACCTCGCGTTTACGAGAAAAACGCGTTATAACATGAGGAAATTTTTCATCATATTTCGGCTCAATTATACACTTATCTGGGGTAGAATAATTCGCTGAATCCGATAGAAAAAGTTTCAGATTCGAAATACCTCGCGTTTACGAGAAAAACGCGTTATAACATGAAGAAATTTTTCATCATATTTCGGCTCAATTATACACTTTTCTGGGGTAGAATGTTCCGCTGAGTCCGTTGAAAAAGGTTCCAGATCCGAAATACCTCGCGTTTACGAGAAAAACGCGTTATAACCTGAGGAAAGCTTGCATTATATTTCGGCTCAATTATACACTTTTCTGGGGTAGAATGTTCCGCTGAATCCGTTGAAAAAGGTTTCAGATCCGAAATACCTCGCGTTAACGAGAAGAACGCGTTTAACCACGAGGAAATTTTTCATCATATTTCCGCTCAATTATACACTCTTCTGGGGTAGAATGTTCCGCTGAATCCGATGGAAAAGGTTTCGGATCCAAAATACTCCACGTTTACGAGAAAAGTGCGTTATAACCCGAGGAAATTTTTTATCATATTTCGGCTCAATTATACACTCTTCTGGGGTAGAATGTTCCGCTGATTCCGTTAGAGAAGGTTTCAGATCCGAAATATCTCGCGATTACGAGAAAAACGCGTTATAACATGAAAAAATTTTTTGTAATATTTCGACTTAATTATACACTTTTCTGGGGTAATTTGATCTGAATAATCCGTTGGAAAAGGTACCAGATCCGAAATATCTCGCGTTTACGAGGAAAACGCGTTATAACATGAGGAAATTTTTTGTAATATTTCCATTCAATTATACACTTTTCTGGGGTAATTTGATCCGATTAATCCGTTGAAAAAGATTCCAGATCTAGAACATCTCGCGTTTACGAGAAGAACGCGTTATAACATGAGGAAATTTTTTGTAATATTTCGACTTAATTATACACTTTTGTGGGGTAATTTGATCCGCTCAATCCGGTAAAAAAGGTTTCAGATGCGAAATACCTCGCAGTTACGAAAAAAACGCGTTATACCATGAGGAAATTTTTTATCATATTTTCGCTCAATTATACACTTTCCTGGGGTAGAATGTTCCGCTGAATCCGTTGAAGAAGGTTTCAGATCCGAAATACCTCGCGTTAACGAGAAAAACGCGTTTAACCACGAGGAAATTTTTCATCATATTTCCGCTCAATTATACACTCTTCTGGGGTAGAATGTTTCGCCGAATCCGATGGAAAAGGTTTCGGATCCAAAATACTCCGCGTTTACGAGAAAAGTGCGTTATAACCCGAGGAAATTTTTTATCATATTTCGGCTCAATTATACACTCTTCTAGGGTAGAATGTTCCGCTGATTCCGTTAGAAAAGGTTTCAGATTCGAAATATCTCGCGATTACGAGAAAAACGCGTTATAACACGAAAAAATTTTTTGTAATATTTCGACTTAATTATACACTTTTCTGGGGTAATTTGATCTGAATAATCCGTTGGAAAAGGTACCAGATCCGAAATATCTCGCGTTTACGAGGAAAACGCGTTATAACATGAGGAAATTTTTTGTAATATTTCCATTCAATTATACACTTTTGTGGGATAATTTGATCCGCTCAATCCGTTGAAAAAGGTTTCAGATCCGAAATACCTCGCGTTTACGAGAAAAACGCGTTATAACATGAGGAAATTTTTCATCATATTTCGGCTCAATTATACACTTATCTGGGGTAGAATAATTCGCTGAATTCGATAGAAAAGGTTTCAGATCCGAAATACCTCGCGTTTACGAGAAAAACGCGTTTTAACACGAGGAAATTTTTCATCATATTTCCGCTCAATTATACACTCTTCTGGGGTAGAATGTTCCGCTGAATCCGATGGAAAAGGTTTCGGATCCAAAATACTCCGCGTTTACGAGAAAAGTGCGTTATAACATACAGAAATTTTTTGTAATATTTCGACTCAATGATACACTTTTCTGGGGTAATTTGATCCGATTAATCCGTTGAAAAAGATTCCAGATTTAGAATATCTCGCGTTTACGAGAAAAACGCGTTATAACATGAGGAAATTTTTTGTAATATTTCGACTTAATTATACACTTTTGTGGGGTAGAATGTTCTGCTGAATCCGTTAGAAAAGGTTTCAGATCCGAAATATCTCGCGATTACGAGAAAAACGCGTTATAACATGAAAAAATTTTTTGTAATATTTCGACTTAATTATACACTTTTCTGGGGTAATTTGATCTGAATAATCCGTTGGAAAAGGTACCAGATCCGAAATATCTCGCGTTTACGAGGAAAACGCGTTATAACATGAGGAAATTTTTTGTAATATTTCCATTCAATCAAACACTTTTGTGGGATAATTTGATCCGCTCAATCCGTTGAAAAAGGTTTCAGATCCGAAATACCTCGCGTTTACGAGAAAAACGCGTTATAGCATACAGAAATTTTTTGTAATATTTCGACTCAATTATACACTTTTCTGGGGTAATTTGATCCGATTAATCCGTTGAAAAAGATTCCAGATCTAGAATATCTCGCGTTTACGAGAAAAACGCGTTATAACATGAGGAAATTTTTTGTAATATTTCGACTTAATTATACACTTTTGTGGGGTAATTTGATCCGCTCAATCCGGTAAAAAAGGTTTCAGATCCGAAATACCTCGCAGTTACGGAAAAAACGCGTTATACCATGAGGAAATTTTTTATCATATTTTCGCTCAATTATACACTTTCCTGGGGTAGAATGTTCTGCTGAATCCGTTGGAAAAGGTTTCAGATCCGAAATACCTCGCGTTTACGAGAAAAACGCGTTATAACATGAGGAAATTTTTCATCATATTTCGGCTCAATTATACACTTATCTGGGGTAGAATGTTCCGCTGAATCCGTTAGAAAAGGTTTCAGATTCGAAATACCTCGCGTTTACGAGAAAAACGCGTTATAACATGAAGAAATTTTTCATCATATTTCGGCTCAATTATACACTTTTCTGGGGTAGAATGTTCCGCTGAATCCGTTGAAAAAGGTTTCAGATCCGAAATACCTCGCGTTAACGAGAAAAACGCGTTTAACCACGAAGAAATTTTTCATCATATTTCCGCTCAATTATACACTCTTCTGGGGTAGAATGTTACGCTGAATCCGATGGAAAAGGTTTCGGATCCAAAATACTCCGCGTTTACGAGAAAAGTGCGTTATAACCCGAGGAAATTTTTTATCATATTTCGGCTCAATTATACACTCTTCTGGGGTAGAATGTTCCGCTGATTCCGTTAGAAAAGGTTTCAGATCCGAAATATCTCGCGATTACGAGAAAAACGCGTTATAACATGAAAAAATTTTTTGTAATATTTCGACTTAATTATACACTTTTCTGGGGTAATTTGATCTGAATAATCCGTTGGAAAAGGTACCAGATCCGAAATATCTCGCGTATACGAGGAAAACGCGTTATAACATGAGGAAATTTTTTGTAATATTTCCATTCAATTATACACTTTTGTGGGATAATTTGATCCGCTCAATCCGTTGAAAAAGGTTTCAGATCCGAAATACCTCGCGTTTACGAGAAAAACGCGTTATAACATGAGGAAATTTTTCATCATATTTCGTCTTAATTATACACTTATCTGGGGTAGAATAATTCGCTGAATCCGATAGAAAAGGTTTCAGATTCGAAATACCTCGCGTTTACGAGAAAAACGCGTTATAACATGAAGAAATTTTTCATCATATTTCGGCTCAATTATACACTTTTCTGGGGTAGAATGTTCCGCTGAATCCGTTGAAAAAGGTTCCAGATCCGAAATACCTCGCGTTTACAAGAAAAACGCGTTATAACCTGAGGAAAGCTTGCATTATATTTCGGCTCAATTATACACTTTTCTGGGGTAGAATGTTCCGCTGAATCCGTTGTAAAAGGTTTCAGATCCGAAATACCTCGCGTTTACGAGAAAAACGCGTTTTAACACGAGGAAATTCTTCATCATATTTCCGCTCAATTATACACTCTTCTGGGGTAGAATGTTTCGCTGAATCCGATGGAAAAGGTTTCGGATCCAAAATACTCCGCGTTTACGAGAAAAGTGCGTTATAACCCGAGGAAATTTTTTATCATATTTCGGCTCAATTATACACTCTTCTGGGGTAGAATGTTCCGCTGAATCCGTTAGAAAAGGTTTCAGATTCGAAATACCTCGCGTTTACGAGAAAAACGCGTTATAACATACAGAAATTTTTTGTAATATTTCGACTCAATTATACACTTTTCTGGGGTAATTTGATCCGATTGATCCGTTGAAAAAGATTCCAGATTTAGAATATCTCGCGTTTACGAGAAAAACGCGTTATAACATGAGGAAATTTTTTGTAATATTTCCATTCAATTATACACTTTTGTGGGATAATTTGATCCGCTCAATTCGTTGAAAAAGGTTTCAGATCCGAAATACCTCGCGTTTACGAGAAAAACGCGTTATAACATGAGGAAATTTTTCATCATATTTCGTCTTAATTATACACTTATCTGGGGTAGAATAATTCGCTGAATCCGATAGAAAAGGTTTCAGATTCGAAATACCTCGCGTTTACGAGAAAAACGCGTTATAACATGAAGAAATTTTTCATCATATTTCGGCTCAATTATACACTTTTCTGGGGTAGAATGTTCCGCTGAATCCGTTGAAAAAGGTTCCAGATCCGAAATACCTCGCGTTTACAAGAAAAACGCGTTATAACCTGAGGAAAGCTTGCATTATATTTCGGCTCAATTATACACTTTTCTGGGGTAGAATGTTCCGCTGAATCCGTTGTAAAAGGTTTCAGATCCGAAATACCTCGCGTTTACGAGAAAAACGCGTTTTAACACGAGGAAATTCTTCATCATATTTCCGCTCAATTATACACTCTTCTGGGGTAGAATGTTTCGCTGAATCCGATGGAAAAGGTTTCGGATCCAAATTACTCCGCGTTTACGAGAAAAGTGCGTTATAACCCGAGGAAATTTTTTATCATATTTCGGCTCAATTATACACTCTTCTGGGGTAGAATGTTCCGCTGAATCCGTTAGAAAAGGTTTCAGATTCGAAATACCTCGCGTTTACGAGAAAAACGCGTTATAACATACAGAAATTTTTTGTAATATTTCGACTCAATTATACACTTTTCTGGGGTAATTTGATCCGATTAATCCGTTGAAAAAGATTCCAGATTTAGAATATCTCGCGTTTACGAGAAAAACGCGTTATAACATGAGGAAATTTTTTGTAATATTTCGACTTAATTATACACTTTTGTGGGGTAGAATGTTCTGCTGAATCCGTTAGAAAAGGTTTCAGATCCGAAATATCTCGCGATTACGAGAAAAACGCGTTATAACATGAAAAAATTTTTTGTAATATTTCGACTTAATTATACACTTTTCTGAGGTAATTTGATCTGAATAATCCGTTGGAAAAGGTACCAGATCCGAAATATCTCGCGTTTACGAGGAAAACGCGTTATAACATGGGGAAATTTTTTGTAATATTTCCATTCAATCAAACACTTTTGTGGGATAATTTGATCCGCTCAATCCGTTGAAAAAGGTTTCAGATCCGAAATACCTCGCGTTTACGAGAAAAACGCGTTATAGCATACAGAAATTTTTTGTAATATTTCGACTCAATTATACACTTTTCTGGGGTAATTTGATCCGATTAATCCGTTGAAAAAGATTCCAGATCTAGAATATCTCGCGTTTACGAGAAAAACGCGTTATAACATGAGGAAATTTTTTGTAATATTTCGACTTAATTATACACTTTTGTGGGGTAATTTGATCCGCTTAATCCGGTAAAAAAGGTTTCAGATCCGAAATACCTCGCAGTTACGAAAAAAACGCGTTATACCATGAGGAAATTTTTTATCATATTTTCGCTCAATTATACACTTTCCTGGGGTAGAATGTTCTGCTGAATCCGTTGGAAAAGGTTTCAGATCCGAAATACCTCGCGTTTACGAGAAAAACGCGTTATAACATGAGGAAATTTTTCATCATATTTCGGCTCAATTATACACTTATCTGGGGTAGAATGTTCCGCTGAATCCGTTAGAAAAGGTTTCAGATTCGAAATACCTCGCGTTTACGAGAAAAACGCGTTATAACATGAAGAAATTTTTCATCATATTTCGGCTCAATTATACACTTTTCTGGGGTAGAATGTTCCGCTGAATCCGTTGAAAAAGGTTTCAGATCCGAAATACCTCGCGTTAACGAGAAAAACGCGTTTAACCAC
>OZ001259.1:29365459-29375459 GCA_963924015.1 Macrophya annulata | reverse complement strand
CGTATATTCAACTCCAGGAAACATAATATAAAACCACCGTAAGAGTTTGATTTATCAATTGTTATAGATATTAATCTTACACCACAATAATTGAGAGTTCTAAATTATTCATGTAATTTTTCGAATATTTGTTTCTCCCGGTCATCTTATAAGCTTCAAATTTTCGTCGCTGTTCATTGAATGTTATCGCATTCTTTTTTTCCGTTCGATGATTAAATACCTATTATGTCAAGTTCAAATGATCATCTATTATTAACATTCAATGTACATACATACATACATAATAGATGAAACTATCCTAAGAAGCAGCCATTTTTTGGGACACAAAAGAGGCAAATTTCAGTCACTCCAATTATGTCCCGAAAAAATATTGTTTCCATGAGATAATATTGACAAGACACAAGCAAATAGTTGTATATCTTAAAAATATATACTTACAAATACAGCATTCAAGAAGATTTTTCCTCATGTAATTACGCCAACTGACGACCATCTCATGAGATAGCGAAATTAATTGAAGTTTTTGAGCATCCACCCTGTAGATGTTTTTTTTCTAAAAATGTTCGATAATAAATACACTGCAGGATAGGGCGTTTATAATGACTAGGCCGATTTTTTCGGAGACGATGCGGTATGTGACAAACAATAGGAAAAAAAAAAAAAAATTGTACGAGGTAGTTGCCAGGTTCGTAAGTCAGTGTTGATCACTTTCTTTCTGAATGATATGTAATTAAGATCGGATCAACTTTGATTTTTTAAACGCGATGGTGTACTTTGCTGTCGGAAATCGAGAAAGTGTTCGATTCCGAGTCTATACAAATGCTTCTGTACTAATGGCTCGAAATTGATGGGTGATGCAGTAATATTTCATAAGTAATAATAAGAAATCCGTTTCCTACATTACTCCTCAAGCGAACTAGATATTCCGAGGACATGATGCGAGGCTCTATAAAGTGCGTTACAGTACTTTTTTATCAATACTGTTTTATATTTTTGTTTTAATTCATAGGTATTCATTTCCGTGAGAAATTTGTCAAGTCCAAACTTCGCCTCGCGGATCCTTTTCCTGTGATCCGTTGGCGGTGCACCTTCAAATACGTTCTTCTCTAACTAATTTACAATTTTCTCTGAGAATACCGTAATACAAAATCCAAATCTCTGAATTTGTATCGGTGATAATCAATGTAAATTCACCTGGCCCCGGTTTCTGTAGGTTTGCACTTATTTCGGGACAAGGAGATTCTGTAGGATTGCATAAATCACCAGTTCGTTTCTGTAGGATTGCACCAAGTAGCAATTTCATTCTGTAGGATTGCAACAACCAGCGGCATTCTGTAGGATTGCACCAAACTGCAGTTTGATTCTGTAAGATTGCACCAACCAGTAATATTCTGTAGGATTGCACCTGTAGGATTGCTCCGTGCTGCCACAGTTTTCTGACGGAACTTAATTCTGTAGGTACGCTCCGAAATTCATTCTGTAGCTATCGCTCGAAACGGAATTTTTATTCTGTAGGATTACCACGTGTCGACAAATACTTCTGTAGGAATAACTCTGTAGGATATTTTCTGTAGGGTTTCAGTTCTGTAGGATTTATTTCTGTAGGATCGCACCTTCCCCACATAAGACACCGTAACATTAACATTCGCGTTGCAGTGCCGTGCCGTGCGTTGCTTCGCTGTGCTTTAGTGGGCATCAACCTTAACGCTAGATACTCATTCTTGAGTATATTACACAGCGAAACTGTGATCGCAGTTACCGACACCCGTGCCAAAATTTTGGATTGACTGAAACCCCGCCTTAAGTAATACATTTTGCCTTGAGCATGAGGCGGAGAAACGTGCGCGGGGTAGAGCTCAACACGCAGCCGGCGATATTTCTACAATCTGAGGATATTTGGAGTGGAAATAAGATAAAAATTGCATTTTGGAAAAAATTTTTGAATACTTGAGTAATACTCACCAAAAACGCATTTTTCGAATTTCAATCGCGACTCGGCACCTCAAAATGTTGTGCTAGACCATTCATCTCTTACACAGTGACTTCTGACACCAAAATGCGCCTTTTCCGCATATAGGTCCTTGTGATTTTAAAAAAAGTTCATTTTCGCTCCGCCCTCATTGTACATGCACACAATGTCCAAGTAGCAGAACGCGAAAATGACTAAACGTGTTCTGATTTCGCATGATTTATTAATTACGTCATTACCAATCGGCAATCTGTTCTATAATTTCCGTAATTTCTGTAAACTACAATGCCAGGAGTCGGAAAAACACGTATATGAGGTAGGGGGTTTCTGCGATTCCTCCTAACCACCTAATCCGATGTATCATCACGGAAATGGCATATTCCAGTCGGTAATCGCAACACATATCTAGCGAATTTCAATATTTTCTATTCATAAAAAAAAATGTTTTCTACAAAAGTTGTTTATTTGTTGGTTTATAAAACAAGTGGCGGTAAAAAAAATATAAGTTTCCATATGGAAAAGCGAAGAAGCTCTCAAAATGACGACGAAGTTTTATTCGAAACATTCTTTTCATCTGGCGTTTAGTTTTCGAGACATTCTTGATAGAGATTTTCATATGAACGTGGAGTAGAAAATAAATGGTCAGGAAGCATTCAATCTATCTGCTATTATCGTAAATAAGATGAAAGTAATAGAATCAATGATTCGTTGGAATCTGAACTCGAAAATGTGTTAATTATACATACACACAGCTGGGCTTTCTCATTTCGTTACACATCGGCTTCATCTTCTCTGTGTATCTGGAGATCCCATGTTACCACCAACTCACTGGTTTATGTAGATGGTATCCTCAGTTCGATTTACTCTTACCACTGGCTAACTGTAGCATCGACAATAGAATATCATCGATAATATAGATTGCATACAAAGTTTCCAGACTGCATTATCAATGGTGTTGATAAGGTAGATTGATTTAAAAATCAAATTTCTATACATAGGTACATACGTATAGCCGTTAGTGTTATTAACGATCCGTTGATAATGTAGAATTCCGTCCAAGTCAATAAGCTGCATTAATAACGAAAGAATCGTTAATAATGCAAATAATATCAAAAATTGTTTGTATTTGTTCAGGCCACTGACGATATTATCGACAGTAAAAAATTGTCGATAATGTAGATCACATCCAAAGTGTCCAGACTAAATTATCAGCAGCATTGGTAATGTAAATCGATTTTTAAATTGACATTTTGTACATCCATATACCGTGGTATCATCAACGATCCGTTGATAATGTAGAGCGCCTGCCAAATTGACTAACTGTATTCTCGACGACCGAATTGTTGATGCAGCTAGCATCCAAAATTTGTTTTCTTTCAAATTGTAGGAATCATTACAAGAGACAAAAAGACGATGAAAAAACGGAGAAAAGTCCAAACAAATTCCGATGCACTAAAAAAGTGCATGCTTGTCAATTTTTCATCTGTTTTATACACACGGTATAAAAATGTAATATTAATTCACAATGTATGGCTATTAATTTCACTCCCTCATAGACCGAATGGTCTCGTATGTTTTCATTGTTTCATTCATTGACTCGATTACTGAGACTATACAGTCATTAAACAAGGAAAAGTGAGTTCGTTCACAAATGAATTGAAATCACGAGTTAAACGTTAAGTAAACCATAGCTGGTCTGAGATTTTACAGTTTACTACGAAAATGCATCCGAACTTAGTAACGGTCAGGATAAGTTAAGAACTATGTAACCTGAGTTATGGAATCGTTAGATAACAAGCTCTAGGAAGAAAAAAAAAAAATAAATAAATAAAAACGGAAAAAACTGCTTGATGGATTCTGCGGATTCGGTGACCCACAGTGGTCGAATTTTGACGAGCTAGTCACTGCACTCGTCTGTCAACCACTGAAAGCAAATCCATTAGGCCTCTGGGTCGATCCGTCGCCCCTTAGCCATGATGAGGGTTTCCAATTTACCAGATTGTACATCTCTTCTCCCGTTTACAATTTGTCTAAACACAAACAAAGGCAAACATCTGGTACCACGATCCCTATCGCTCAACGATCACAGGAAACGAGCGTCGAACCATAGACGATCATCTGACCATCTTTGCTTCAATAAGAATTTACATACAACGTTTATCAAATACTTTCCAAAATGAAGTGAAAAATTCAATTTTTTTCGCATCACAATATTGACAGCTTCAGTCTGATCTATTACGACCAAGTAAAATAAGTTTCTCATTAATAAAAATCAAGATGATCAGATTTCACTCGCACGCAGCACTAATTTGAGTGCTGGAATTGACAAAATCTGAACGCTGAATTGTACCGATACGATTTTCCGTTTGCCTCAGTCATCCAAGTGAAATCTTTTTGCGAGATCAACACGTTCACTGGACCAGCAATGGTCTATAGATAGCAGCTATCCGATGTATCTTTCGGGGACATTCTTGGATCTGATCTCTCTGACGCAGAAACAAAACTTCGGTCCCAAGGCGAGACCGCATTCCTTGGGGTATTTTATTTTATTAGACTGGAAGGTGTCAAATATATAGAAGTCGGGCCCACCTAACGTGCAACCTGAAATACACCCACACTATAAGGATCTAAGTATACGTATTAAAATCCGTATATGTATAACTGTGTGTAGATACATAGAGATATTGGAAGGGCGTTGTTAAAATCTTAAAGTGAGGCTCCGAAGTCCTCCTGCATTGTACCGGGATGACAGTTTTTTGACAGATTCTGTCTGATTTGGTGTCGAGTGACAACCCAGCGAGCCTCTATTTTATTTTGAGTTTTATCTCTCTCTCTCTCTCTCTCTCTCTCTCTCTCTCTCTCTCTCTCTCTCTCTCTCTCTCTCTCTCTCTCTCTCTCTCTGTCTCTCTCTCTCTCCACTATATCTCCGTTTTTTTTTCTTGCTCCTTTTATTCTCTGTGACTGACGTTGCCGGATTCGAAATTCGAATCATACATATAGGTATGTATGACTGTATGACACCGATGGCCATCATAGAAGCTTGTACGTAAACGGTCCGTAGAAAATGATATTATTACATTCTAACGCATAGAACAAGAACACAAGAACGAACTAACTTGGGTTTGGATCAAATTATTCTTTCAGGGTTTTTAATTTTACATAGAACCCTATTATTTTGACCTCATGCTGAACGATGATGTGTCATGATGACAGTTGAGAAAAATTTGTACAAATTTTCATTCGAAAATGATTCTTCGGAGCCGTTAGACGAAAGTGCAACTTTGAAACCCGGAAAAGTGACCTTCTGGAATTGCAAGTACATCATAGAAAGGCTTTTCAGGATCAGTGACAGACGGAGTGACGAAGAGATGGGCAGATCGGGGGCAAACTGACATTGTGCGAACTGCAAGTTAGGTATACACAGAGCCATATAAGAATAGCGTGGTAACAGCAGTAGGTACAGACGACACCGCAGAACAGAATATCCAAATAGCCGGGTGTGGAACGACGAGGCTTATATATTGGCGACAATGCGCGGAGCCTTTGGGCAAAACGAAAAGGCGTATAATGCTGGCTCTGTATAAGGTGAAAATTATTCTGTCAAACATCCGACGCCCGGATTAGCCGTCCTCAGATCCTCCCCTTCGTCGACTTCAGAAGCTACCCACCACGACGTCACGATGTGACCTCCTGACGTCCCAAAGCTGCATACTGAAAAGCTACATTTTCAGTCCACAGAAATGAAGGGATGGGATTCGACAATGAGTTACTTCACATTTTACTTACCTTTATCAAAATTGTTTCACATTCTTTAATCACCCTGCAGATTTTTGACTTATGAGAGACTTATTGTAATGCGAGATATTCCATGTCACACCAATGCCCTCAAATTTTGACAGTTCCGAAATGTGGTAGCTGTTTTTTGCTTGACATATTTTGTACTTGCGAATTTACGAACTCATATTTGTTGCCCAAGCTTTTTGTGTCACCGTTTCGACATCAAGATCAGATAAGAGTGTCAATAAGTTTGGAAGATGTGTGTTGAAAAACAAAATCTTTCTTGCTTAATGTCATTAATTCCCACAAGTACCTCCAGTTACGAGGAAAGCAATTACAGCGACTGTAAATGAGGTGCAGTTGCATTTTCCCCTGCGTATCGGAGTTTGTTTTCAGTAACACAAGCACTGATCCATCTCAAGATCGTTGTTTGTTATTTTTCTGTACAAGTTTTCGGTTCATTGTGTGTTTGAAAGCCGATTGACAACGCGCGAGGCGCGATCCATACCAATTCCAGATGCTGTGCAGAAGTGAAACAGATTTCGTTACCTACCCTATTTTGACACGACTATTTTGTCGTGACGTTTATGTTCGTTATGCGAAATATTAGCCTGCTTAGACTGCAGAGAACGAATACACCTCATAATAGAATAGACCATAATGCGACGCTCTGACCCTTGCTGGTATATTCATGTAGGCGTATATATCTACCTACATGTCCATGTATTCACGTATTTATAATATACACGCACAATGGAAACAGCAACATCAACATTTTCAAATACAAGTCGTAGACATTGTGGATAATAGTTGAAACATTTTTGTGTGTGTCTGGTGTTTTTCGATTCAATTTGAGCGGAAGATCATTCAGTACGATGATATTTTATAAAAAGTTATACAATTAAAATGATGCCATTTCTTGCAGGTCACCAAACTTGGCATATTTCTATCCGTAGAGTGGCTGGCTTATACCACAAAATACAGCTACTTCTAAACAATCGGACAAATCCAGCAAGATTTTTCTTTTATCATTCCAAGCTACATCATCTTCAAATATTCTATGAAAGCTGTGGTTTACCGTAGACTTTCGAATGATCTAGTACTGTAAGTACTGGTTATTAGTAGAGTTGAGTGATGTGTGCTCATACTCAAATTTGGTGGGCTATACTCCAGCTCCTACATCTCTACAAAACATCACAATTCCTTTTCTGCATTGTGCTTTCGTTATTACAAAATTCAAAGTGAAATCGTAGAGAATGACGTGGAACATGACAGCAGATAAAATCGAAAACTTTGACTGATCGAAACTGGCCTAATTGTTTAACTGCAGTGACTTTTCAGATCAGTTAGATCTAAATAGCTTCAAGATTAGAATGGGATGATTTTTGAAAAGATTTTACTATATCTTAGGTGTAATTACTTACCCCTAGATCTATGTTACCTGTGTTTATTATAAACACTGGAGCAAAATAGATAGAAACCGAAAAGCAGGGTTGATGGTCGCCTTGATAATCACACCTAAGCAGTACACGCAGACCTGGTGAGTTAAGGCAGTAAACGGGTAAATCTACTTAAATAACAAGTAAAAACGAGGGATGGGTGTCGGGTGAACACAAAAGATAAGCGGGTATAGTGAGGTATAGCCCCGGATCCTCAAGACTTGCGAATCTCCTGGTTATTTATTGTTAGTTGTTGGATGTTACAAAATTATACTCCAAGATAATCCACGATCAGCATATATGCTCTTCTGAACCGTACAATAGATATGATTCAGCTTTAAATTGCAATTTTTATGTCATTCTTGTCTTTGGTAACGAAATGTTATGCCTCTAAATAAGTTGTGATTAAAGGTTCGATTTTTCAATATGTTATTTCTGATTTTTATGGAAATTTATCGAACAGAAAAATTCAAAGACTGCTAACGTAAAAAACACGAATTTTCGCTTTATCACACAAAATGCAGTAAATAGTATAATCTAATAATAAATATTACGATGATTATTAATCGTATAGACCTCTTAACGACAGCTGCTGGATGAATACTTAAAATATAATTTTTCGTAGCTAGATGCGATGTTAAACCAAATTTTGACGTATTTTATCAAACCTAGTGAGAAAAGATATTCCATTTTCCAAGTTTTTGTTATTATAGGGCTAGCAATTATTATAGGGTCTGTTATTTCCCCAAATTCTTGTTTGTTTCTTTGACGCCCCCTAAATCATAAGGTTATACCCTAAAACTGAACTTTAGACATGAAAAAAAATCCGATTTCTTTTTTGGTAGTCAATTATTATTAATATTTAAACCGTGTCAAACTCGTACTACTTTTTCCATTCATTTAACATGGAATCATCTTTTTTTCCAGTCGTCTTATCAGCTATCTATAACAAATCGTTGTTAATTTTCTTTCTCAGACGGTTTCTCTCGATAGAGAAATTTTAATGTTGGTAGACATTTTTTTTTTCCAAGTATAAGTTTCGTATTATTTGCTTGAAAACATTTTTTTAAAGTGAAATTCTGTGGCTTCTTAGGTAAAAAAATTTTTCCAGCAATGTCAAAATTTTTCCATCGACAGACACCGCCTGATGAGGAAAAACAATAATAATTTGTTGGATAGCTGATGAAACGACTGAGAAATGAAAAAATGTCCAAAAAACGAAATAATTCCATCTTAAATGAACAGGAAAAGTAAAATAATTTTGGCGCGGTTTAAAGGCATCGGAAAATTTTTTGTTTGTATCTGAATTTTAGCTTGAGGGTATAACTTATGATTTAGGGGGCGTTAGTAAAACGAAAATTTTTGGGAAATAACGGACACCCTAAGCCATTAAATCAACAAATTCATAACTGAGAAGTATCGTAACAAACTCCATTCAAAAATCAAATATTTCAATATATTTCGATCGAAAACTGATGTTTTCGCAAAATAAATACAGCAATAAGTGATGTGACATTAAAAGTTTATAAATAAAATTAAAAGTATCGCAAATAGGGCCTATCATCAATTTTCTTTTTCTCTCATTTGTCACAAATTTATAAAAGTGAAATTATCTGATTTTATTCTGATACTCCTCATCAAATGTTGACAACAAATTACAGTTAGTTCTTACAAACGGTGTGAGTCCAGTGATGTAAACGATATACTTTCAAACGTATCTAGATTAGCGTTGGAAGTCATCAAGTACTTTTGTAAGCCAATTGCCCATTACTGTTACTGGTGAAACGTATCGTAAACGTAAATAGATGCGTTAACTAAGAAATTTGTATCGAGATATTTTAGATCTTTGGGGCTGCAATGCATGAACAACATTTCGAAAACTGATTTGAATAGATAGAGATTAGTAATATATAACATCCTTGCACGTGTGATTACAATCATGTAAGAATTTAAATTCGATAAAACACTCAGTCTTATCCTCACCGGACTATCTACTACATGAATTGTATTCGATAAACTATTATAGAAACTATAGGAACTGAATGAAATATATATTTGGAACAACAAACTTTCTCCCGTCTAAGTCCCAAGGTACGAAATTTGACTGTACTCAATGATGTGTTATTCGCTGTGTATTCGATGTGGAAAAACGGTGAAGATAGAGGATTACGTGCGCAAACGGTTGCACCCTCAATCAGTTTTTCAGCACATTCTATTTCCATAGAATAAAACAATTATGATATTTTTGCAAAATAATCATTGCCCTATTATGCAGACAATTTTATGTATAAGTCTACACATTGCTACTTGTTTTATATTCTGCCGCTAACAACAATAACAACAACAACAAAAACAATAACCATCACAAAGGCTCTCTCCCTATTCGATAGACGGTAAATCCCCCACCAAAAACCTTACCAAATAAAATGTTCCTCCTCCATACCGTTTCCCGTACCCTTCGGTAAACGACGCCGGTACAACGAGAACCGCTCTTTTATCGGGAACAACGCGCAGCTGTAAAGCTGGGAGCGTCGCAAACGCCCTGCTCGTTTCCGGTCGACCAATCGGGATCCGGGAGGTCGGCCATTTTGGTCCAGCAAGAGGCTGGCTGCGCCGCTCTATGCACACCCGAGCATCGACCTCTCCCTGGCTTTCTGAATATTTTAGGCAGCGCGCGCCGCACGGCTATGCTATCAGCCTAATATAATCTCTTGTCGGTGTCTATTAGGTGGGGATGAACGGGGAGAGACTGCGGCTTCCCTGCCTCCTGGGCGCTGGTCGTTGCGCGAGCTAACAACAGCAGCGCCCGTAACGG